>JARFIW010001004.1:4606730-4976472 GCA_036346225.1 Platerodrilus igneus
AAATTTTGTATTTTTAATTACACCCTTAACACCTCTCATACATTCCTTGCAACATGAATAACTCTCAGTAGAAGCTATGATAGTACTTAATTTTTCCCAAGAATGTACAACTACATGATTGTATCGCTCTGCAAATTGAGGCATGCGATTTGTTGGAATATACATTAAACACATGTATTGCTCTTCAGACAAAGGTTTTGTAAAATCCCAGTTATGAAGTATGTCCTCTTCACCTGTTGTTAAAACAGTAGCCAAACAATGATCCCATCCTATTTCCTCAAATATGTATAGGTATTCTGCTAGAAAATTGGAATACATTATTGGATTAATGTGTTCTTTTATATACATTATATTGATTTTAGTTGGATCGTTGTGGTAGTTGACCAACTTGCCCAAATACTTCGACACATGCTTGTCAAAATCATTTTGTAGTAGCACAGACTTAAGAAATTTGAGGTTAACTTCATAAATATCTGCACTATTAAACATTCCAATAACTGTTCTTTTTATGTCTTTGTATACTGTTTTTGGAAGTATTGATTTTAACATACCAATATGACTCTGGTTGGTTAACCCAATTTGATTCAGTATTGTTTTTATGCTAATTGTCAATAAACTTGGCACTTCAATTTCTTTTTGATTTTCTACTAATTGTTCAACGTCCATACTGTTAACTATAATGGGAAGCGGTTATCTGTAAAACAAATAAAATATTTAGTAAGTTTTTCTTAATTATTGCTTGTTTTAAACTTCTAAAAAATATATTTATTCCATCATCGCGATACTCTAATGTCCCCACGGTAATGTATCATATGAATGTGGTATTAGACTACGTTTATCATCATATGGACTTAATGCAATTTTTTCCTGAATTATTGTAAATACATCATGAGCGTAGGAACGGAACGTGGCTTGCTTAAGTTTCTTTTCTTTAAAATCTTTTAAACATGAAACATAGTCTTCAAAATTATTTCATTTTTACTACATTATATTTGATACCTTTGGATTTTTTATAACACCATGATTACGTGTTTTATTTTCCTTCTCATTTGGATTGCATTCCAACTTGTAACTATACATTTTCGATCGTAACCCAGCAAAATGTGTTATTATTACACCGTTTGTTTCATCCTTCATGAGCCCCAAAGCTTTGTTGTTAACCCGAGGTATTCCATAGCGATTATTTACATCATACCCAGAAGTGTCAAACTTTGAGGGATTTGACTTAATAAGTTCGTTATATACATCGTCACAAGTTAACTCATGAATAAACGAATCGGTATCGCTATACATGAGCTTGCAATTTTCCACCTTCATGATTGGAAGCATAAAATTGTAGTGAAAATTGTACATACAAATTTTAGAAATATCTAATATGGACATACCAACATATAATGGTTTATTAAAGATTAATTCGGTTTTGTTTAGCTCAATAGCCATTAACTCATCGAAAATTGTGTAACTATGAAACATGGGGCTTGCTATCAAATTTTTCGCTCCATAACGACCTTCCCAACGTTTAACTAGCTTTACAACACGGCGCTTTCGAATATTTTGCATTGTTTTTCCAAATACCGCATTGTTCATTAATTTGAATAAATTTTTCTCAAACTCATTCTTTGCAAGTTTCCGAAGCTCAGTATTCAAATCAATATAGGGTTTTAACCAACAACTTTGTTTAAATTTTAGAACTCGATGGATTTTTGTCAATTTAAGTCCGTTTAACAACGCCTGTTTAAGATTCCTGTAATGTAAAATGTACTTAGTTTAATTGGATAAGGTGGTCATTAATTTAGGTAATTTTGATCCTGGAGGGATCTGATGTTCTGCACAAAACGGCATATCGCGGTGTAAATCATGTAAATATTCAGGATACTCCAAGTCAGCCTCCAAAATATATCCATCTGGAGCATCATCTGGAATTGAAATAATATCGAGATTAATGTCAACCCATCCAAAGTCGCCGTATGGTAATGCTTGCGACATTGCCCACCCGTAAAGATTGTTAGCATCCAAATATAGAAGATATTTGGATTGTTTAGATGCATCATAATTATGCATGTATCTATTGTTAGCTTCGGAATATCGGTTGCTCACCTGACTAATACCACCTCTAATAGCGTTTTCAATAAACATAATTTTATCAATGTCCATAAACAAGTCTAACTTATATTTTGTATGCTTAAGCATACAATCTCAAGCATACCCTGGTAAGGTGAAGTATCAAGCAGGATCGAGCCCATATGTGGCAAACGACTTTTCGCGAAATTGTTCAAAAACACACGTTAACAACATTATATCGGTTTTTATATAAAGTAAGGCATACTCGGAAATGTTTTTTATTTGAAATGCATTCCAAACTTTTAGAGCATGGTTATACATATCCTCAGTGACATGTTCACCAGTCAACATGCTATAGAAGTTTTCAATTTTTGGAAGTTCAAATTCATTCAGTTTAGACATTGAATCAATGTACTCGTATGGAAATACACCTTTTCTTGTTAATAAGTTCAATTTATTTGAACAGACATTTGATAATTCTTTCGATAAATATTTGAAATCTGAAGGTTGCAATGTGGCCACTAAACTGTCTAAAGATGAATTTAAAAATCTCAAAGAATCAATGAAACGAGACCTTATCTTAGCATCTAGATCGTTCAGAGTAAATGAAATGTATTTCTCTTTGTTTAATGGCAATAAACTAATTACCCTTTTTGATAATTCTCGTATCATGAAATGGGAATCGTATCCACTCATATTATGAAACACAACCGGTACAACAAAACTATTTCTAAAGTTGAGGTTACAATGTTGGTGTGTAAAACCTCTGAAGTTGCCAGTAAAGTGGCAGTGGTCTCTAACGATGATAGCGTTTTCAGAAAATGCATTTTCACATATAGAGCAATGTGTTGTAATAATGTTAACATGAGGTTCAATCATTGGTTCAATATGTTTGAATTTACTTCGAACAAATTTTGCAACTTCCACCATTTCGTTTGCAAACCAATCTATACAATCTTCCCCCAAATAATTTTTAAAAAATGATAACGATTCATCATAGTCACATTTTAAATAATAACCAGCACTAAAGGCTTTATGATGTTGATACTTTAAAGTGCTTGGAATATTTTGATAACTATGATTTTTAACAGGTTTTAAAATAGTCTTAAAATCGGAATAAATTATAAAAGGTACTTTTTGCTTATAAACATAATTCTTAAATTCAACATGACGATGCCTAGGATATGAAATTCTACAGATATTTACTTTTTCGCAATATTTAGAGTGATCATTTAATTTATCGAAGGTTTTAAAGTAATTCAGGCAACGATCGCAAATATATTTTTTATGTTTATGTTTATTTAGTTGACTGCCAATAAGCCGCGATAAACTTTTTATCCAAACATAATGGTATTTTATTTCAACATTTTCAAAATCCTCACTTGGAGTATTATAATTGTTTACGTTTGGAAAATATTGATTTTGAATTATGAGTAAATTTACATGCTTCTCAGCTTTCTGCATAGTAAGCCTTGTTGGCACCACACTATAGAACGATTTTTCTTTAGCGCAATTTAATTCTAAACTGTATACATTTATGGAAATTTTATTCATATTTTCAAATTTTGAAATATTTTTAATCGACATCGGCATTTCCAATCCTTCAACATTCAAAACTAATCTGTAGTGTGGATATGAGGATGCGAGGTTACTTCTTATTTTAGAGGGAAATAATGCTGAAACAATTGCCCAAAAAAAGCAACACTCATCTGAATTTTTCACGTTGATGCATGCATATTTATTTGAAATTTGCTTTGGAAGCGGAATAAAAGATGAAACACGTCCATTGCCCATTTCATATTTATTAATATTAATTTCCATCGATACAATTTTTTTCAAAGCCCAACCTGATTTTGATTCCTGAAACTCCGATAGTTTTGTTCTTAGTTTATCAACCACATCATCACGAAACCATGATGTTAAATCCGTTCCTACGTCAATCGCCACATTTTTCGTATTAAAATGTTTAAAATCCGTTATATTATTTTCATCAATATTAGATGTTTTAATGAATTCTCCACAAAGCGTAATATTAATTTTTATTAAATTTAATTTTTTTAAACTATTTTTTATTTTAATTTTAAGCACCTTAAAGCAATCATTAAAAAATGCCATCAAATCTTTATGATGCATGTTTATTATAACGCCCGTTCTAATTTTTCTTGCAAAAGCGGAAACCAAATCAATCCATTTGACTCCCAAACGTGATGGTTGTGAAACAGATTGAATGCCGCTTCCTACATGAAAATTTTTAATTGATGATTGGATGCTTTTTAACAATCCCATATTGGTTTGAATTTGCCTTAACTGACCTAAATTTAAGTCGCCATGTCTAACCGCCTTTACAAATAACCTTAAGTATCGTTTGATATATTTTAACAAAAATTCAGTTTCTTTAATTGTATACTTTTTAAATAAAATATTGCATGCGTTAACTTTAAAAATAATTTTGCTACTTAAAGTATTAATATGTTCAGTCATTATTCAAAACAAGCAATAATTAAAAAAAAACAATTATTTTTTTGTTTTTCTAAATGAGTTCTATTCTGTAGGAAACAAGATGATTGGGTCTTTTAATATCTATCAATTCTAATATGGTTATTGCGTATTTTCCAGAACCCAATTCCTCAATGTTTTTCTCCACAATTCCGTGTTGCGTTGTGGTAGAAATGAAATATTGTCCGCTAACTCAATTAGAACACAATCACCATATTTGGAATGTACTATTCTTGCTCTGTAAATTCTTTGTGGAACGTTTAGTGGCAATTCGGCTAACCCCTTTGCCTCTTTTCTAGGGCCTACAACGGACTGTTTATTATTGTTTTGTATTACTTGATCCATCTACAAACAACAGCAATGCTGTTACAAACTTGCAAATATTATAAAGTAAAATATTCTTTTTACAAAATAAAGAAAAATATAACTTACTTTTTATACTAACGCTGCACGTATACTAATCACTTCAAAAACGCAGGTTCTAATAATGGTGAAATTAAACGAGTTATATATATATATATATATATATATATATATATATATACAATGTCTAATGCGTCATCTACATGCAATCACCAAACCGCTAAAAGTAAAAGAATTTTTATTGCCACATAAATTAAATGTATAATTACATTTAAATATATTCAAATTGCTAAAATGTAAGCAAGAGATCCTTGATATAAGATTAAATTAATTTTTTATTTGAAAGTCAAATAAATCGTGATGCAAGGTTGTATAATTTGCATACCAAGAAGGAAATACGACATACCTATCTTGACATGTTTTTGCAACACACCTTATGTTAATTAAATACATTATATTAAAAGTCGAATTTCGGCGTGATTTGCATATATATTACTAGATAAAAAACACGAGGTTATATTCGACTGCAAATTCTTGTTATTTTATCGTGACATTGAAATTGCGAGAAGTGAACGACTTTTTTTTACAAGATTTTACCTGCAAACGTTTAAAAATTTGACCTCCATCATATAACATTTCGTATATTTTCTCAATTTTATTTGCTACTTCGTACAAAACGCGTTTGCTTAATATAAAAAAAATTCTTCACCGCGGCGTTTTAATTTTTATCAACCTATCCAGAAAAATACGAACCCACACGTGAACTCCATTTTCTACACACACAACATTTTTTAAAATTTAATATTTAATATTTAACGTCGGGAACGCTGCTAAAAAATTTCTTAAGAAAATATCTCCACCCCAGCGCACGCGCACCACCCCACGACAAAAATCTAACGACCCCGCCGAACGCACACCCCAAAGACCTAACGACCCCCCGACGCACCAAATTTACATACAAGGACAATTTTGTTCTCAAAGCGGCGTATACATATCTTGCTGCACGTTTTGTTTCCCAAAGCGGCTTAGCTGTTCATATTGTTCTCGAATCGGCGTATACATATCTTGCTGTGGATCTCTGTTGTCAAAGCGGCTTAGCCCTCCTACTTTACTCCATCAGCAGAAAATATAATATACCGAAAGAGGCGTTAAGCTATCACCACAAACAGCAACGAAAGCAGGCACACACTCGAAGCAATATGGCGCGTGCGAAACAAAATATTACAATACCTGTGCACAATTATGTGATTCACGAGCTTGATTACAGATTTCTTATTAACACAATCACATGTGCCAGTGGGTGTAGCCACCAAACACCTCCAAGTTGATCTTGAGGGATGTGTGTATATCCAACTGTTCTGCGACTAAGACGATGAACCTCTTACGTTGCGTGCGTAGGAAGTCTAGGATGCCTAGAAATAACTAAGTTAAACACTAATTCAAATAGTTTTTAAAACATACCACTAGTGTTAGTATTTTTAATTCTGTATGCTGTAAGCAGCTACGCAAGAGTAAACTTTTTAGTTTATAAGTTAGTTCGCTTACAAGTTTCACCAAAATCCTATAGTGCGGATTTTGTTTTGTACTAAAATGGTACCTGCAAACGTTTTTAAATGCAACTCTTGCGGTGCTTCCTATACCTGGAAAAACCGATACTGGCGAAGATAGTGTAGAAATGATTAGCACAGCGTTTAACAACCGTATGGCTAGCTATCGCATAAAGAACACCAGTGTCGACGATGGAGTGTCCAAGTTTCTTTTAACACAAAAAATATGGTTATAACATCTTCTAGTAATCTGAAAAATATGTACGAGGTCTTAAACGACACTATGTAAACACCGACTTTATACTCAATTAATTAATAAAATTAGTTTATCGGGCGAGGATGACAAAAGGTACATCATTCCTAATAGTACAGCAACCTACGCATGGAAGGTACAAATGTATAAGATAGTTGCTATATTTGTATATATTTTATTGTGTTTCCTTGTACAAACAATTAAGGTAGGTCAGTAAACCGTATTAAATTGCTATTAGTTGTCATGCATTCAGCATACTTTCCCTCTGTATCTAACGCATTTGTTTAGAGAAGATATACACTTTTAAAAACGAAGTTGGTATTTCCCTAAATACGTAGTCGAGGATGTACTAGAAAGTACATTATGTTATTAATAATCTAAAAGCAATTATACGTGAATTTTCTAATGCACTTCAACTAAACATTCTTAGCCTCCGAGGGTATGAATCGAGCACTCGGCACCCCTAGCCGGGCCGACGGGCTCCGTCATCCTTCCCCGGGGCCATTGAATCTGCAAATTCTCCCAGCTAGCAACATTTACATAAATCTGCAAACCAATTAGCAATCCAATAAACTAAAAAGACATGTATCCGTTTATTTGCAAATAGGCATTTAAACACAAGCACATTTTTCTTAGCATCACTAGCTCTTAGTGGAGAGGTGTGGGGAAAAAACTTACAGCTTATAAACTAAAACGTCAGGATGTATTACTAACAACCCATTGGAAAATAACAATAAGCGTTAATACAGTTTATTCGGTATACTAATCATTAATAGCACGAATTTTCATACAGTTAAGATACATAGATGGGCAAAAAATTCCGCAAATGACAAAATGTTAATTTTAGTCTAATTCAAAGTCTATGTTCACTGTTGCACCGAATTTACCCCTGCTAATCATATAAACATTTTTTTTAGCATCAATTATCTCGCTGAAGGTTTATATTCTATCAAGTTTTAAGTAGTTGAAAAAGCGCTCTGGTTAAAACACAAAAAAATCATCGCTTTCAACAATAGCACGATCCCCATACTTTGTTGACACAGGCCTGACTCCTAAGACACGATATTTTCTATCGGTGACAAGTTCGGAAGCGCTTATTGTAGTTTTACGCTTCATAACCGCATTTAATTTTGCAAAATCCATATTTTATATGAGCTGACAAATAAGAAAATAAAGAGTTAAAAATTAGGGCGGAAATTTAAATATTACAATTAAATCACTTATGAGGTAAGGCCGAAATATAACTTTTAAATATGTAAAAGACATAATTCTGCATCTTGATGCAAGAATAATAATTTTAAACTAAAAAAGACTTACCTCCTGCTTGTACCTCGTTCTTCGGAAGTTGAAACAGATATTTTGAACTAGAAACCCTAGACCATACTTATATGAATCGACAGATCCTTTCCAATCAACATAAATCCTGTTATAAAACACGACCATCGACTTTGATACCCTTTCACCGTACACCCTACTTTCATATTGTTTATGGAAATTTCAAAAATGTATATTAACCCTAAGGTATTTTTGGTGACGTTACATTAAATCGCGATAATTACATGGTTTTAAATAGAGGTATTGGCAAACTAATAGCTGCTAAAATACATATTGCAAAAACAGTCTATGAGAAGGATTCGTACTTTAGATATATGCGTAAATAAAATTCAAACTATAACAATATCTAAACCAAAAAGCGGTCCATATTTGAAATAAAATCTTTAGCGTAAAAGCACAAAGGGCTGAAACTTGACCTTTTCAAGCATATTAAAACAGGCTATAATAGAAATATATTTTTTAGATGTCTCTTAACAAGAGGTAATTTGCGAAAAATATTACCCAAAAAATGAATTTAATTACGGAAATATCCATAAAAACAAATAATAAATGTCTTCGACCTTATTAAAATGTAACATAATTAATAGCCGGTAATTTGTTGACGCAAAAGCAAGCTCTTTGTATGCATTACGATACATTACTCGTAGAAACCGAATTGGAAAATTATCAGATTTTCGATAATACTTACGTAGAAAAGAGCATTAAAACGCGGTGTTATTTATAATACAATAGCATATTATGCAAAATCCGAAACCTCAAATTTCTGCAAAACGATAACGAGCGAGAATAAGTTATCAAGGTTTATTTATTTTCAGGCTAATTATACGCCCTCGTTAAACCACTGAACAATGTCATAGTCATTTACACTTATTAGAATGTAAATGGAATATTTTGGATGACAGAAAAACAAAACTCATTCTATACATTACGAAAACATTACTCCTTAGAATCAAATTGGGAAAATTTTCAAATATGTTTTATTAACCCTAAGGTATTTGTAAAACAACGTTGCATCAAATCCTGATAATTACATGGTTTTAAATAGGGGTATTTGCAAACTAAAAGCTGCTAAAATACATATTGCAAAAACAGTCTTTGAGAAGGAGTCGTATTTGTAGATATATGCGTAAATAAAATTCAAACTATAACAATATCTAAACCAAACAAGTTGAAAATGCAAGGCATTGTCGCAACGAACTTCCAAATGTAGACTTAATTTAAAACAATTTAAAGAAATTAAAATTATTATGTTGTAATAATTATAAGTATTCAGATAAAATAAAAATTAATTCCCCGGGGGTCGGGTATCCGTGGTCAGATTTTGTGGGGGTACCATATTTCGACTCAGCTATGTTAGGGGAGTCCAAATATGTATCGCACATTAATTTTGGACCTATTTGAAATTTTAATTTTCCCGATGGAATATCGCGGGGGCACGGCGTCCCCGTGGCCCGATTTCAACTGACATCAAAACTTAAGCTCAGGACACCGAGCTGAATCGATTGATGTATCACACATTGATGTCCGACCATTAGAAAGGCCTCGGACGGACAGACAGACGGACGACAAATCGATTTCATAAACGAACGAAGTTCGTTGAAAACGCTCCATATTTAAAATGAAATCTTTGACGTGAAAGCGCCATGGTAATTACAAACGACATTTCATCATCTATTTACATCGTTAATAACATCCGGATTTTCCAAAGCATATTTTAAATCTTGTTTAATTTTGGTGAATGTAAAACTAATTAGATTGCTCTAAGTTTTATATGTATATAAAACGCGAGAAAACGGACGCCAAAATCAGTGCAGTTACCGATTTATCTAAGTAAAACGCGAAATATTTTTTTACCGTCGTCCAGTTTGAATCTGTAAGGGTAAGTAGAATTTGTTGTTTACCGCATTTAATATTTCGCTGAAAACATAATGCATTTTATTAGCTTAAATACTAACCTGAAAAACTTATTATTTTCTCTGCATGTTCTAAGCCGTAATTAAAAAACGGCTTCTAGTACAATAATTTTTAGCAATATATCGCAACTGGACAGAAATCCAAATATATATGATTCATCTGTGAGAGGGTTGATAAATAGCTAAATTGTGATAATTCACACATATGCTTATTTAAAGCAAATCTGTTGAGAGTATTCAGGCGGTCTCGTTAATACCATATTTAACAAATAATTCACATCCTTTGCGGCGTTTTGCAATACTTTTTCCACTAAATAAATATCTGGAGAATTTGTAATTTGCAACTCCTTTTGTAGAACAACCTCAAGAACGGTTTATCGTTTAAGCCCCAAGCAAATAAGTGATAGGCTTCGTATGTTGAATTTGTATTACTTTAAATAATACCGTTGCCCTGCAGGGGAAATAACCTTTATCAAAAACCGTCTTATATTATGATATATGTACTATATCCCCTATTTTAAGCAAAATGTTTCGGTTTGAACCAATTAAGAAAAAGCTGCGATGCCTTAAACCTCTGCGTATTAAATACCAACAAGCGTTTAAATTGTGCTCGAGGCAATGTGTTTGTATTAAGAAATATTGTAAATACCTTTATAATTTTATTTGTTTTCATTTAGCATTGACATATATTGGCAAAAGCCTAGATAAATCGGATAACACAAACCCCGTTAAATAAATGCGTTCTAATAAACTAAACCATACCTTTTGATGGTATGTAGAAAATTTCTGTTAAAGCACTTTAACTGAATCAAAACATTATAAATACAGTCTGTAACTTATTAACGCAATCTTAAACCTCACTTAAAAGAGTAGCCGTTTTAATATGCGAACATGCTCGTTTGAACATTAGCTTGTTCATTATCGACTGCTAGGAATGCCGTATTGTTAAACCACTAATCAATGCTAATTATTAACCTTCCAGCAATGCATGCATAAGTATAATTACATTCAATAACCTTTATGCTCAAGAATTGTATTTCCCGGTGAATGTTGTACATTACATGTATAACGAATTTTATATAAATATTATTGGAAAACAAATAAATGTGCTTTGAAATTTCAACGCGATATATAATTATATCTTTTAACGAGCGATACATCGCCCTCCGCAGAATGTGCTGTATTTATTGTATCAACAAGATAAAACTTACTTATAATCCAGGCATTTTTAGCATCTTCTGAACCAATCAAATCGTTGCGGTTCTCAAATTCGTGATAGCCAAGAAAACATAAATTTTGTAAAAAATCATCTGAACGGGTTAGACGGCGACCCAACGATTAAGTATATTTTTTGCTATGAATAGTACCTGTATATGGAACCGTTTATGTAACAAACATCATCACCCGCGTCCTTATAGCTAACGAAGTTGTGAATCTTGAACAGTTTGGTATTACAAATTTGAAGCAGTACGAAAAGATGGTTAATCTAACCGGTGTTTATTGCAGTTGACAGGGTTTAGTATCCTTGGAAGAAATCAATAACAAAATCTATTACACATACCGGGAGGAGGCACGACACCATATGCCAAAACGAAACGGTTCTTCTGGAACGAGTTGTTTAATTTTCTTTATAGATACTTCCATGTCATCGAGTTTAACCGTTTGTTGTAGGTATGGGACATTTTTCGGTGATTGCTTGCAACTGGGAAGCGCTTTTTTGCAAGGTATCGATCAAGCCAAAGTTTATTTGCAATAAAATCTTTAACATCCACCGAAACTTGGGATTGGGACTAACCATTAATAGCTTCTTTTATATTTATATACTCATCGAAATTCTTCCGATACCGCCCCTTATCCAAATCAAAATCTTTCACAATAGTTATAAAATTATATTTTGAGTCACCCTAACACTGTAAGCACATTTCTTTAAATTTCGGATATGCCATGTCACCGCTTATATGATCAAGAAAGATATGTCTGAGATTGGCTTCATCCTGTTTCCATAATGCGATTACATTGACGTTATCTCTGAGTCTATGTTTTAAGGCACTAGCGTAAGTTTGACATAGATAGAACGAATCTATTGCTTTATGTCTCCCAAACGAGAAAAATTGTGTGATTTTGCTTTGTTCGTTTGCAGGTATATCATCAAAAACCATAATTGAATCTTCTTTGGTATCTCCGGGTTCAATCAAATCGTCGTAATTTTTAAACTCGTGGTTCCCAATTTCACCTATTAATGGTGTAAAACGTTTCTTAACAATTCGTATTTCGGTCGATATAAACTTTTCGAAAATACATAGACATTTTGGAATCTAAGACCGTTCTCGTGCAAAATCAGAGATATTAAAGCGTTTGTTTTTTCCACAAACTCGATGGCCCCGCGAATACAGCTCGTATGTTAGATGGGAACAAAGGTCCATGTTTACCATCCTCTTTTGCACTGGAAGTGGTAAATTCATCATATTTCTGCACAGGTATTGTAATTTTTTATTTTGTAGTCTCCATATTGCTTCGAGTGTGTACCTGCTTTTGTTGCTGTTTGCGGTGATAGCTTAACGTCTCTTTCGGTATATTATATTTTCTGCTGATGGAGTAAATAGTTGATTTACCCAGTCGAGCTTCTTCTATAGCTTTTTCTAACGCATCTTTACTGTATCCACTATTTCATCTTCTTACATAATTGCAAACCATGCTAACCAATACTGACAGGGGCAATTTCACTCTATGGGGCAATTTCACCCTATGGGGCAATTTCACCCTATGGGGCAATTTCACTCTATGGGGCAATTTCACCCTATGGGGGAAATTCGCCCTATGGGGCAATTTCACCCTATGAGGCAATTTCACCCTATTCTGATGGAGGTAAATTTGCTCTAAAATAACTAGAACTTAGTTGCAGAGTGGGGGAGATGCACACCATTCGACTGATAAAAAGTAAACTAATTGAATCAAATTAATTCATCGCTTTTATACTGTTTTTATTAAAAATAAGCACAAAATATTTAATTGTGAATAAATCTATTAACAATTTCCGTAAACGGATTTTCAAACATAGAGTCATGTAAGCGCATTCCTGAACATGCACACCACCTCAAATGGTAACTTATTTATTACTTTGCTGACCAGCCCACCGCCTGAATTCACAATCATTTATGCGTAAGCATCAACAACTGAATAAACAATATCCGCAAACATCTCTATCTATGCTTTACAAAATACATTTTACATATAAATACATTAATTTATAAGGTTAAGATGGAATTCTTCTGGTATTAACGTTACGTTATGTCAACCATGTTTGTAACTGCACATGCCTTTTATAGATTCGTCGCGCTGTGGTAACCGGAATCTTCGGAAAAAGACTCCCAAACATTTGTGCTAGCGATAGTGCCCCGGTTACATCGTCGGTGTATTGGTCGGGGTGACATGTAGTTATTTCCAGAATTGTATGATAATTTGCCTTGGTGCAGTCATCAAAAAGATGCGATGAGTTTGCTTTTTATTAAAATTGTATCTCGTTCTTCATCTGTCACCTCGATATTTCCTCCACGATATGCATTTATTATATCACCAATAAACGCCTCGTAAAATGTCGAAGAGCCTCGACTATTCAACCCTCGCAGCTTGTAGCTTATTACCTCGCTCATCCTGTATATCTTAAATACTTCGCTTTGATTCAAAACGATAACATTTCGTCCTTTTGTAATTTCCATATTAAACAAATTCTCTTCTTGAAAATCGGCTCCCATCCGCGCACTTTTGGCATTCGATGTAATAACTGTCAGTTTCAATTTAAACCCAGGATCTAGTTGTATTATAATATTCTCGCCTTCATTAGATAACCTATTTAGCGATACTTGATTTGCTTCTCGAGCAAATTCTCTAACTCTAAATTCTACTTGAAAGTTGCAGAAATTTGTCCAATCATTGTAACTAATTTTTACAGCATAATTTCTGCATATGTCCGTGCAGCAAACAATTTGCATGGCTGGTTCTTCATGTAAATCAAATCCTACTTCCAATAAGTGGAGGTGAGATCGCTGCCATCTGCTTAAGGGGTAGTTGGTCTTGCCTACCAGCGTGTTTAGGTTTAATTGCGGCACATCACTTGTTACATCAACACCCGCGAAATCCATAACTTTAACTTGAATAGTTCGAAGATATTTCGCAAACTGAATTTTTAGCTTTACATTTCTCGTCTTATATATTGAGTGGTGGAGGTCATGCGCCGATCAATTTTGAACCTGTTTAAGTCGATCAACAGATTTAACTAGTGGTATTAAGTGCAAGTCTTTACATGAAAAAACATAGCCCAAGGCATAATTAATTATATTATCGTAGGTTTTCCTGAGTTTGTCATTGACATACAAGTATTTGGGAAAGTATACGCGGACTCAAAGTCCAACTTGTTCAACATTTGATTAGACGTTCAAATTAATCGTGTTAGGGGTAAAACCAAACCTTCTAGATATTTTCATTATAAATGAACAGTTCTGGGAATTTCTTGCCATTCGACAAACAAGTCTCGACAGCAATCTATATAGAAAGTATTCGGTCTTGCTCCTAACAACTTCCATTTAAATACGCGTCGTTCTAGTGTATGCCTTTTATGACAAGTTTGGTTGCTTATATAAACATTAAGAAAATATAATAATTATTTTTACTACTAAACCAAAATCATATAGTTTCACGTTTTTAAATTATACAACTCTTCTTTAAATATAATTTAAGTGAAAAGACCTAACAACAAAAAAAACTCCTATATTTTTAAATGTTTAACGATCAAAGTATAAAATTCAAATAAAAATGTTTATGCTTTTAATTTTTTGTATACTTTTAACGGGGTGATACATCGTCCACCATAGGATGTAACCTTACACAACACTGCATTTATTGTACCAACTGGATAAAACTTACTCGGACAAGATTGTATGTTAAAGAAGGCATTTATAGAAATTGTTTCGTTTTAAAGTAGCAGTATTTGTAAAAGCAACTCATAAACTTTGTTTAAGACCTTATCACAAAGCTGATTAACGAATTGCTAAAATTTGATAAAATATATTTATATATATATATATATATATATATATATATTTATACATGATATAAACAGTAGTAAACAATTGATTAAACACTTCTACAGAGCAAATATCTCATTAAATTGTTCAGCTTGGATTTCAGCCATAAAATCCTGATATCCAGGAACATTATCTTCTGTAGCGCCTTCGAACCGTTCTTGCAGCCCACCATGCAGTCCGTGAATAAACGCTGTGATGAGTTCATCCACTAGCTCTTTATACGCTATAGTCCTCGGCCATCCCCTGTATTGTTTCAAGGCTGCCTCTCTGTTTCCTAAGATAAGGAGTTCTTTGCACACGTAGCTTATAGACTTGTATAAGGTCGAGCGAACAACCCCTAGATCTTTTTTGAATCCGTAGTATACATTATCACCCACAGCAGCTAAAGCTGCTCTGAAATTGACCCACTCTGCAGGAAAGAGAATCCAGATGCGTATCCAGGGAAATGTTGGATACATTTTAATCGCTCGTCCGATGGTGACATAAGTAGTAAGCCCCGATCCTGCTATCTGTTGCACTGTCAATGCAAGTCTCAGGGCATGCATCGGAATTTGGGCAGACCATCTGGTACAGACTGCCTCAACAGTTCGATCATCCACAAATTGACAAAAATGCCGATAGAACATGGACAAAACCGGCTCATTGAGCTCCAAAGTCGCCCCAAGATCCGCTTGAATACCATTCTGGATTTTGTCTAGGAACGCTGTAGATACAGTCCCTCGTTTACAAATCGACACTGTAACATATGTAATTAAACTGAGCCCTCCCAAACCAGTGACTCGGTTCACTGTTTTTGCTAAAAACCGCAGGACCCGAATAGCTGAGAGAATGTTAGTCACATTGAGATCGTTTGCCTCCATACCGATAAACAATGGATCGGTCTGGAATATTGCTAACCGCTGTTCTCGGGCTATTGCAGCTTGATCCCTATAGTGGTCAATGTCACTTATACTAACTGATCTCATTGCTGCAGGGTCACTGATCAGCGCTTTCACTGACTCACACAATCGTACCCTTGCATCTGCCTCAACTAGAAACAAATCCACTGGCAATTCAGGCCCTATCCCTTCCGCTATTGTAACAGACAATATAAGTTCTCTGTCGAGTCCAGGGCCGTTAATTACCATCGATCGGCCAACTGTTCCAATATGTATCATTGTAGATACATAATGATCATCCCAATTATCGAGAAACGGTGCAACGTTAAGATGTCTAAACATCAGATCTCTACATAGTCCGTTCGGGGCCAGATAGGTACTATAAAATCTGGGATTGTCACACGGGCCTGATTGGTATCTGGCTCTTTCCACAGGCGCTACAGGTTCTTGTGCAGCCATACCAGTATCGGGATAGTCTAAGGATAGATAATGCTCTACGTCAGATTCACTAGTGCTTGATGTGTCAGAATATGCTGGTGAATGACGATACGTTGTAAAGGCAGCGGTAAGATATCGAGACTGTGTCGGCGTTGAAGTACCTTGACCCAGAGCAGTATGATTTTCACTATTTATCGGAGGCTGATTATTCGGAGTGGACATCCATAGAACACAGTTAAATGTTAATCCAGCTCTAATAACAAACAAAGACCGTCTACAATCAATAGAAACATCAGCGTTTTTAAACCAATTAATGTTTTAATGTGATGTTTCTAGATTTAACAGCATGTAAGTTATTTAAACAATCTTTATAGACTTTACAATGCAATTCAGAAGATATTTAAATCATTTCACCTTTTAACTTATGATTAAGGCACAAAATGGTTTGCCGAAACGTCAAGTATTATAACATTTTTACTATATTAATTATTTATTTTTGACCTACAATATCCTGATTATTGAAATTATACTCTTTTCCAACTAGTGAATATTAGGTCACTAAAGTGTGGGGGTTCAAATTACAGGAAAATGGGATTCTACCAAGAAATTCGTCTTAGATATGGAAAGCAGGTGGTCGATCGTTTAAAATTATGGGCAACTTCCAACACTAAATTGGCCAGATTAAATAACCGAAGATTCTTCCTGGAGAGATGTCTCAGAGAAAATGTTATACCAAAGCATATAAGTTTTACAATCAAACCAATACAACAACTACTGTCAAACAACAACACATGGATCAACGAGAGGATACAACGCCACAACAACAGGTTGAAAAAGTTTTTAATTAATATGGAAATCAAAATTACTCATTTTAATATAAAATTTTGGCATTCAAAAATTAGATATGGGACGTTTGTTGGCGGATGTTGAATCGATTATTGAATCTACAGATAAGTCATTACATGATAAAAATATAATTAGGGGTAAAGTTGCAAATGTTATTACCAACTTCATGCAGAAACCAATTAATACTAGCAATAATGATTTAGAAAATCAATTTTGTAAAGTAAACAGGTTTTTAAAATTAAATAAAAATTTATTGGTGATGAAAGCAGACAAAGGAGAGGTAAAAGTAATTATGAAAAGTCAGGATTATTTACAAAAATCTTTGGAATTACTATCAGACAATAACACTTATAAAGTCATACCTAGAGATCCAACTTTAACCATTCAGAAAAAAGTGAACGAACATTTAAAACTCTTACACAATAAAGATATGATTACAGACACTTTACGTAAATCATTAACTAATAATAGTTCAACACCTGGAAAATACTATGGTCTTCCAAAGATACACAAACCTGCTCTTATGCTTCGTCCAATTATCTCATCAGTCAATACTCCTACCTACCTCATCACAAAATGGTGCTCAGCTATTTTACAACGGTCTTTTCCACTGGAAGGACATAATGTCAAAGACAGTTTCAGTTTTGTTGAAAAATACAAGAATTTTCAATTACCAGCAGATCATATATTGATTTCGTTAGATGTGTCGTCATTATTTACGAATATTCCATTAGATTTGGTCATTAATATCATTACAGACAAGTGGGAAATTATTGAACCTCATTGTGAACTGTCAAAATCCATGTTCATTACAACTATTAATTTGATTTTCAACAACACATATTTTGTCTACAACAAAACTTATTACCTTCAATTGTTTGGTACACCCATGGGATCCCCGTTATCACCTATTGTAGCTCAATTAGTGATAGATCTTCTACTTAATACTGTGATTCCAACACTTCCATTTGAGATGGTATTTTAACAAAATATGTGGATGATATTGTTTGTTCGTTACCACCGACTATGGTTGATACAACGTTAAATCTTTTCAACAACTTTAACCCACATTTAAAGTTTACAATAGAAATTGAAAATGAAAGAAAAATTGCCTTTCTGGATACTTTAGTCATCAGGAATGATGCAAACCAGTTGATATTTGATTGTTACAAAAAGCCTACTAATTCGGGCAGATACATAAACTATTTTTCCAGTCATTCCAATCTTCATAAATTGAATACTGTACTCAATCTTAAATCTCGTATTATAAGACTGTGTGATCCTTCTTTTGTTAACAAAAACATCAAGGAATTGGAAGTTACTTTGTTGAATAATGGATACCCATCGGCTTATCTAAAGAAACTATTATATAGCAATACACTTACTACACCTATGAATACAGAGACACAACTAATTTACAAGAAGTTACCTTATATTGAAAAGTTAACTCCTTTGCTTGCTAGAATATTAAAACATCCAAATCTAATGATAAGTAGTAATTATACTAAACCTCTTAAAAATCTTTTTACTAGATTGAAAGATAAAACTGATACTCCTTTATGTAACAATGTAGTCTACAAAATTCAATGTAATTGCCAGCTCAATTATATTGGGTAATCGAATCAGTGGATCCGTAATAGATTAACACAACATCGTAGTGACGGAAAATTAGGAAAAAACTCTTGCGCCTTAGCTAGACATGTATATACCACCAATCATACACCTATGTATGATCAAGTAAAAATATTGGAAACTGAATCCAACTATAGAAAACGCCTATTTTTAGAATCTTTCCATATTAAGAAAGAATCAAATTGTATGAATAACAAGCAGGATTTAGAGAATTTAAGTACATTATATTCACGTCTCTATCAGTTTTAGAAGTGATTGTGTTAACATGGTATTGATGTGTTACACTTAAATAGTAATTTATATACTCTTATATGTATAGTTTACTCTGTGCAATTGTTGGAACGCACTTGTTTACAATCTTTAGTTATTTTCACGTGCGCAGGTACCACTAACAATACATTACCTGCATAATTAATATCCGCATTCTTTCCGGTCATCGATCTAGATTTAACAGCATGTAAGTTATTTAAACAATCTTTATAGACTTTACAATGCAATTCAGAAGATATTTAAATCATTTCACCTTTTAGTGAGTTTTAAACTGTTTGTTTTTAATTGATTGACTAACATGAAACATTTTTTAGACTTATGATTAAGGCACAAAATGGTTTGCCGAAACGTCAAGTAATATAACATTTTTACTATATTAATTATTTATTTTTGACCTACAATATCCTGATTATTGAAATTATACTCTTTTCCAACTAGTGAATATTAGGTCACTAAAGTGTGGGGTTCTATATATATATATATATATATATATATATATATATATATATATATATATATATATATATAGTGAATAAGATGAAATAATAACTTAGACTTTTATGCAAAGCCCAAATGATCATTTCAAATCGAGCTAGTAATTGAAAGATGGAAAATATAAGGTCTTGTACAGGACTTGAACCTTTATCCTGGTTTTGCATAAAAGTCTAAGTTATTATTTCATCTTATTCACTATAATACGATAGTATTTATCAACTTACCTTGTGTAATTAACTACCTAAAATATATATATATATATATATAGAAATAAAAGTCTTAGATTAAACTTCTATTTTATGTTATACAATTTTTTTTTTAATGTCTCGCAATATCGTGACGAAGTATAAGGTCTTCTATTAGGTGTATAGGGCCCGAATCTAGATCCACATCTACAATAATGAAATTATAATTTTATTTACATGTATGATTCATAAAACTTACCCCCGACGTGTGATTTCTGGATCCTCCGCCCTATCGCCAACATGTTGAACTTCGGCACAGATATTGGGAATTAAATTGCGAGCTTCGACTTTTGGAGTCGTTACATCTAAAAAGAAAATATATGTATTTATTATACTATACATTAATAACATACCTGCGAAATCATGCATTGTAGTTGACTAGATATAACCTCCAGCCTCGCTCGGTATTTTATATAGTTCATCAAATGTCATATTCCAGAGCATACATTAGTATATGTATCATTAGGCTTTCACCGCAAAGTTACTGGCACACCTGATTAAGCTAATGACTACTGTCCGCCGTGTGTAGGTGTTTAAACAGTCACCATGATTAATAGATTTTGTTAGACATTTATTTACTCTTTTGTTCTGCTTCAACAAATTTTTTCCAAATTTTTCTAGTTATATCCTTTTTACTGTTATACAAAGCGTTTTAATCCAATAACATTGAATTCATTTAAAATTTATAGTCGTCATACTTTAAATATAAGACTTTATAGGGTAAAATTCCTGATGATTAATAAAAATTTTACAGACTTTCATTTTAATTATATACGAGCTTAAACGTTAGATAAACCGAATTTGCAACATTCTTATTTTAAAATGTTTTTCATGTATAAACTTTATAGGGTAAGATTCCAAATTATTAAGAAAAATCTTACAGAATACGCTTAAATTGTTTTTAATATTTTATAATGCAATTACCAAGGTCTCTTATCCTTAGTAGACCCTAGGATTTTATAAAGTCTGAAACCGAAATTTTTGCTAAACTTTTGAAAATGGAAAAAAAAAGATCGTTTTTAATTATTGTAGAAATTAGAGATTTCGGTGTGCATAATATCCCATTCTAAAATTATTATAAATAGATCTTGCACTTAACATTTCTCTAAGAATTGTTTCTTCACACGCATTTTATAGGTAAAAGTAATATTTTTGATGGGAATATTTTTCCAAACACATTTGTAGCATTAATGTATACATCTAACTAATTAGGTGAAAGCAGTTTGTTTTTATATAAACAAAATTTCGCGTGATCAATTATGTTTACAGTCTATACGTAAAGATGTTATTGTTAATAGGAAAATTTTCCCAAATTTATTTCTAACAAGTAATGTATCATAAGTATGAAAGGAGTTTGTTTTTTGTCAACAATTTTCCATTTATTAAATATGTTTACATATGTACTTGATCACAAAAAGGGATGATTTCAATTTACACGAGGATTTACCAAATTACCTGGAGATGACTAAAGTAGCTTTGATTTTATGATTTTTTATTTTTACCGTAGCGCTTTTTCGAATACCTGAACTCGATGGGATAAAAGATAAACCATTATTCTACGTACTCAGCAATCAAACGCAACTTTTGCGAAAGATTATTAAGAACAATCAAAACAAGTTGTACAGAAGATGTTACTTGCAATGCGGTCATATATAGTCGGATATTTTACCGAAGGTTATAGAAGAATTTAATAATAATAATACGTCACAGCGAGTTACTGGCTTGACATTCCATGGACATAAATGTATTTTTTAATTGAATAAATGATTTTATTAAACCTTGCCATTTTCTTCAATGATTTAGTTTTAGCATACCACAATTCAAATCAAAACGCGTCTAAAATATAAAATATTTCTGTGTGTAAATAAATAAGAGTGTCATTGTTCGATACATTAATGAGACGTGTAATTACTATATCATTTACATTATACAGCTGAAAATAAATAGGACCTTGATGTATTTTTTAATTGAATAAATGATTTATTAAAATTGCTTATTTTGCTTACTAAATAAATAAACAACGATGAGTCTATTTATAGTTTTTCAATTTAGCTTCAAAAAATTTACACTATATTATAATTTCGCAAACTACTTATACAATATATTTACAATAACAATATATTTACATCAACATCTTACGTCTCTTGAGAGGTGGAAGTGACTGCAGTTATTGTTCGTTACACTTGTTCACTATAACTACAAACAAAAGCGTGAAAACGCAGACTTCACACCAATTTCTCCTCTGTTGAAGCACAATTGAGCGAAATGCCGTACCTGCAACCAAATCCCTCAGCAAAAAATGTGTTTCTATATCGGGGGGTGGGGGGTTCTGTAGACAGCAGTTGTAGCACACGCGTTGATTATCCATGTTTAATGAATAGTTGTACAGGGTGGGCCAGAAAGAATTGCGAATTTGAAAAAATAATAAAAAAAAAACTAAATACAGTTCGCATACAAATTTTTATTTCAATTAAAAAAGACATCCGGGAAATTCATTTCTTAAAAATAACATCATCCAGGTGTGCACCATCGCGCCGCGAACATTCCTCAAATCTGAACTGCAAATTGGTAAAAACTCGCTCGCACATTGCGCGAGGAATAGCTGCCATTTCTTCTCTGATATTGGCCTTCAACTGATTAATTGTTGCTGGGTTATTGAAGTAGACTTTACTTTTTAGGTATCCCCACATAAAAAAGTCCGGTGGCGTAAGATCCGGACTTCTAGGCGGCCATGCAATGTCACCTCGGCGCGATATCAGTTTCCCAGCAAACATCTCATTTATGACCGCCAAAGAGGCATTAGATGTATGGCATCTCGCGCCATCTTGTTGAAACCACGTCGCCCGATTATAGACTTCAAATTGTTGCAGTTGCGGAAAGAAAAAATCTCTTAACATGGCTATGTATCGGTCAGAATTTACAGTGACAGATTGCCCTTGTTCATTTTCAAAGAAATAGGGTCCGATAATTCCGTGTGCTGATATGGCCGCCCAAACGGTTAATTTCGGCGAATGCAGAGGCTTTTGATGTTTTGCACGTGGGTTCTCTGCAGCCCAGTAACGGCAATTCTGTTTATTGACAAGCCCATTTATGTGAAAATGGGCTTCGTCGGAGAACAGAATATTGTTGAAACTCCGAAAGCGTTCCAACATTGTTTCAACAAAAGCTCGTCGTAAAATTGGATCATTTGCCTGTAATTTCTGCACAAGTTGAATTTTATACGGGTGCAATTTCAGATCTTTCAACAAAATGCGACGCAAAGATGTTCTGGATACCGCAAGTTGAGCTGATTGCTTGCGAGTCGATAGACCAGGATTACGTTGAACTGAAGCTCTAACTTGCTCAATTGTGTCTTCCGTTCTTGTTGACCTTGGGCGTCCCGCAGGCTTCTGTTGGAGAGTCGAACCAGTAGCTTCGAACTTTCTGACCCACGATCTAATCACACTTTCCTTCGGACACTGATTTAGGTCATGTAATCCAAACTCACGCCGAAATAAACGCCGAACAATAGCGCACGAATTGCTATTTTTGTAATAATGTTTAACGCAGAATGCACGTTGCGCTCCGGTGAAGTGATCCATCGCGACTAAATTTCCGAGACCCGAGCTTCTCAACCCCACCACTCGCGCGGCCCCTCATATGGTTCAAACGCAAGAGTGCTTTTAAAATCGTACGCCTTTCTGGTCCACCCAGTACAACACTTCATATGTAAAATAATCGACAAACACTGGAAATTGGAATATGTAGATAAAGAGGTATGGTTCTAGAGATCTCCCATCCCAGACGAACTTGTAATCAAACTGCCATCGTTTGAATCCTTTTAAAGGTTCTATTACATTCCCATCTATCCAATCACGCGTCAACTCTTTAAATAAAGTAGTAGGAAGAATATTCTTAATGAACCCCCATTCAGTTTGAAACAAATATCGAACGCGATCCTTTGCAATTGTTCGCAAACTTGACACTAGACGGCTACACATTCTAAATTTGTTTTAATTATTTCTACACAGTTAACACATTAACTATAACTGTTTGCTCACAACTGTCTTTTATAAGATATCCCCTCTAGTTATAACCATAACCGCCATCTTCAGAATCCGGCAAATTTAAACGTCTAAACATCCCTACCAATGTTCTTGTACGTGTCACGTCTCGCACAAACATATCCGGAAAACATATAACCAGCTCCAAAGCATTTAGTGCACTCTGATTCAACTCGTCGTAGAATAAAATATTACCAATTCGAACTTCGCCTTCAACCAAGACTTTAATTCGTTTCTGTCCTTCAGTCAGAGTAGTAAACCAATCACCATCATTTAAATTAGAATTAGCAACAAACCCTACTAATTCGCTGTATAATGTCGGAAAATCGCGACTTTTCAACTGCTTAAATTGATACTCAAACAGCTCTCGCATATGGAATATTTTACGACACTCCAATTCGTTTATAACTATCGCACTATTACCCATTATCATTTTTAACCGGAACGTTTCGTCCTCAGCTGTTCCTATGTAATTAAGATTCATATAAATAGACAGAGTTTCTACTTCAAATATCAGTTTCAACATCTGCAAAATTTGTTACAAAATAGGTAAGACTTTTAAATTTATTCAGTCTCCATGATTAGAGTTCAATTAAAAACAAGGTTCGCTTCAAATTTAATAGGAGTTCCTAATCTTTCCATGCAAGCTTTGTAACAAAGAACGTTGCCTGTTTAGTTGAAGAAAACAAGGAACGATTTTAATAGATTTATCGTTTGAGATTGTGGCAAAATAAGAATTTTATTTGCAAGCGTTTACATTAGGTTTAATGGATTAACCTAGTAGATTTTTGTAAATATTACCATAAATTAGCGGGATTGATACAAATAAAATTTAATTTGCAAACGATTGCATTAGGTTTAAATGGATGCGAAAATTTGTACCAGAATATTCATTAAATACACATCTAGAACGGTTATAGATATATATATATATATATATATATATATATATATATATATATATATATATAAATATATTAACTACATCATTATCCAAACTAATGTTTTCGCTTTGAATCAGGGACATCCGGAGTTAGCTTATGCGGCATGTCATCATAAAATTTCCAGGTAATTATAGATTTTAAATCACACTTATATACAACTAATTAACAATAGCTTTTTCTGGTTTACAATAGTATGACTTCATATATGCTAGAACTGTATTTCATTACGCGTGAAACCTTTTTTTAACAGAAACGTATTAACAAATAAAATTGTTTGCATATGGCACATTGCCATTCAACAATATGTTTTTGCAAATTTCACATTGCCATTCAACAATATGTTTTTGCAAATTTGTTATCTGGTGTGCGAATTATTTTTTTACACTAAAAATACTTTATCCACAAGCAGGTTATTAAGCCTAGTAATTATACTGGTGATAGGAGAAGACTTAAAGTTGCATTTCATAAATGTTTGTGCGAAAATGCATGCAAAAATACTTTTTGTAAACTTGGATTATATAAAATACAAATTGTGCTAAAATAATATAGTGTTAAACCTGTGTGGCAAAGAATGATAACCGATTGTTTGCACTTATTGCAAAATGTTGGTGTCTGTATTAGATTAATGATGCATTCCTGTAGATGATACTACTGTGATGTCATAGTCAAAATTGTTACCTTTTTGGCAAACTTTGGTGTGGTTTGATGTGCGGTAGTGGTGAAGATCTGGGGGTGTTAAGATGATTAAGGCAAATTTAGAAATTGTCATGCATATGCTCAAATGGGAGTCAAATTTAAGATGACAATATATTTTATTATGTAATGCTTAAATAAATAAGTAATTAATTGATGTAATTAAATTGACTCGATGGGGGATTGTGGCAAATAAGAATTTAATTTGCAAACGATTGCATTAGGGTTAATGGATTAATCTAGTTATGTATTAAATTAGTTTAAAAGATTAAATAAATTAGCGGAAGAATTTGCCTATCCGGTGGTCCTGGGGAAGGATGCCGGGGGCCCGACGGTCCAGATCAGGGTGCCGATAGCACGATGATCCATGCCTGGAGCTAAAAAATGCTTAGTTGAAGAAAACCATTGTGCAAATTTAGGCGAATATTTGCCGATTAAAGGTTAGATGGTCCAGATCGGGGTGCTGAGAACAAGATCCGTGCCAGATCGGGGTGCTGAGCCCTCGCTAAATGTGCGAATATTTGCACAAATTAGAATTTAATTAAATCCATGCCTGGGACTAAAAACTGCTTAGTTGAAAAAAACTATTGTGCAGATTTTTGTTACTAGATGTGCGAATTCTTTGCAAATGTTGAAATTATCCGTGCTTGGAGCTAAAAGATGCTTAGTCGAAGAAAACTTTTGTGCAGATTTTATTATCAGATTTGTGCAATTTTTTTTGCATGTGTATTTGCTTATGGGAGTCAAATTTTTGATGACAATGTTATTTAAATGGGAGTCTTTTTATCCAGAATTGGTTAATTCCCCCTACTATTATATTTTAAATTAATACAATACCAGGCATTACTTTTCATTATATATTAACTGCTACCACAAATAAAACTGATGGCCATTAAGATGGATACCATTCTCTTTATGCTGTGTAGAGGAAATCGTCGTCATCAAACAGTGATAAGAAGAATACCCATTTTAGAAGCCAATTAACAAAAAAAAATAACAACATAAGTATTATTATTAGAAAATGTTGCTCTTCACTTGAATAGAAAGTCATTTTGTATTAAATTTTAAATGTCCAGCGTACATCATGTCCCTGAAACATGTTTTCATAATTTATAATAGTATTTTACAGTTAATTACCTCATTGTCCTTACAGATTTGACGCCGGCCTCTCTACATTGGTATTTTACTTTAGCCCGTAGGAAGGGAACAAATTCATATACAGTTCTATAGTACTTTTGTAATCCAACAGTCGCTTTCACAATCTTCATTTCCTGTTGGTCCCTGAAAAACAACATATTTATATCAGCAATTAAATACGGTAGTTATTCTCATACAGCCCTTGCATAAATTAATACAAAATTGATAGACCCGTTTACCCTTTACAATCCAATTTATATTCAGAATATCCATTTTAGAAGCCAATTAACCAAAAAATAACAACATAAGTATTATTATTAGAAAATGTTGCTCTTCACTTGAATAGAAAGTCATTTTGTATTAAATTTTAAATGTCCAGCGTACATCATGTCCCTGAAACATGTTTTCATAATATATAATAGTATTTTACAGTTAATCACCTCATTGTCCTTACAGATTTGACGCCAGCCTCTCTACATTGGTATTTTACTTTAGCCCGTAGGAAGGGAACAAATTCATATACAGTTCTATAGTACTTTTGTAATCCAACAGTCGCTTTCACAATCTTCATTTCCTGTTGGTCCCTGAAAAACAACATATTTATATCAGCAATTAAATACGGTAGTTATTCTCATACAGCCCTTGCATAAATTAATACAAAATTGATAGACCCGTTTACCCTTTACAATCCAATTTATATTCAGAATATCCATTTTAGAAGCCAATTAACCAAAAAATAACAACATAAGTATTATTATTAGAAAATGTTGCTCTTCACTTGAATAGAAAGTCATTTTGTATTAAATTTTAAATGTCCAGCGTACATCATGTCCCTGAAACATGTTTTCATAATATATAATAGTATTTTACAGTTAATCACCTCATTGTCCTTACAGATTTGACGCCAGCCTCTCTACATTGGTATTTTACTTTAGCCCGTAGGAAGGGAACAAATTCATATACAGTTCTATAGTACTTTTGTAATCCAACAGTCGCTTTCACAATCTTCATTTCCTGTTGGTCCCTGAAAAACAACATAATTATATTAGCAATTGAATACGGTAGTTATTCTCATACAGCCCTTCCATAAATTAATACAAAATTGATAGACCCGTTTACCCTTTACAATCCAATTTATATTCAGAATACCCATTTTAGAAGCCAATTAACCAAAAAATAACAACATAAGTATTATTATTAGAAAATGTTGCTCTTCACTTGAATAGAAAGTCATTTTGTATTAAATTTTAAATGTCCAGCGTACATCATGTCCCTGAAACATGTTTTCATAATTTATAATAGTATTTTACAGTTAATTACCTCATTGTCCTTACAGATTTGACGCCAGCCTCTCTACATTGGTATTTTACTTTAGCCCGTAGGAAGGAACAAATTCATATACAGTTCTATAGTACTTTTGTAATCCAACAGTCGCTTTCACAATCTTCATTTCCTGTTGGTCCCTGAAAACAACATAATTATATCAGCAATTAAATACGGTAGTTATTCTCATACAGCCCTTGCATAAATTAATACAAAATTGATAGACCCGTTTACCCTTTACAATCCAATTTATATTCAGAATATCCATTTTAGAAGCCAATTAACCAAAAATAACAACATAAGTATTATTATTAGAAAATGTTGCTCTTCACTTGAATAGAAAGTCATTTTGTATTAAATTTTAAATGTCCAGCGTACATCATGTCCCTGAAACATGTTTTCATAATTTATAATAGTATTTTACAGTTAATCACCTCATTGTCCTTACAGATTTGACGCCAGCCTCTCTACATTGGTATTTTACTTTAGCCCGTAGGAAGGAACAAATTCATATACAGTTCTATAGTACTTTTGTAATCCAACAGTCGCTTTCACAATCTTCATTTCCTGTTGGTCCCTGAAAACAACATAATTATATTAGCAATTAAATACGGTAGTTATTCTCATACAGCCCTTGCATAAATTAATACAAAATTGATAGACCCGTTTACCATTTACAATCCAATTTATATTCAGAATATCCATTTTAGAAGCCAATTAACAAAAAATAACAACATAAGTATTATTATTAGAAAATGTTGCTCTTCACTTGAATAGAAAGTCATTTTGTGTTAAATTTTAAATGTCCAGCGTACATCATGTCCCTGAAACATGTTTTCATAATTTATAATAGTATTTTACAGTTAATTACCTCATTGTCCTTACAGATTTGACGCCGGCCTCTCTACATTGGTATTTTACTTTAGCCCGTAGGAAGGAACAAATTCATATACAGTTCTATAGTACTTTTGTAATCCAACAGTCGCTTTCACAATCTTCATTTCCTGTTGGTCCCTGAAAAACAACATAATTATATTAGCAATTAAATACGGTAGTTATTCTCATACAGCCCTTGCATAAATTAATACAAAATTGATAGACCCGTTTACCCTTTACAATCCAATTTATATTCAGAATACCCATTTTAGAAGCCAATTAACAAAAAATAACAACATAAGTATTATTATTAGAAAATGTTGCTCTTCACTTGAATAGAAAGTCATTTTGTGTTAAATTTTAAATGTCCAGCGTACATCATGTCCCTGAAACATGTTTTCATAATTTATAATAGTATTTTACAGTTAATCACCTCATTGTCCTTACAGATTTGACGCCAGCCTCTCTACATTGGTATTTTACTTTAGCCCGTAGGAAGGGAACAAATTCATATACAGTTCTATAGTACTTTTGTAATCCAACAGTCGCTTTCACAATCTTCATTTCCTGTTGGTCCCTGAAAAACAACATATTTATATCAGCAATTAAATACGGTAGTTATTCTCATACAGCCCTTGCATAAATTAATACAAAATTGATAGACCCGTTTACCCTTTACAATCCAATTTATATTCAGAATACCCATTTTAGAAGCCAATTAACAAAAAAAAATAACAACATAAGTATTATTATTAGAAAATGTTGCTCTTCACTTGAATAGAAAGTCATTTTGTGTTAAATTTTAAATGTCCAGCGTACATCATGTCCCTGAAACATGTTTTCATAATTTATAATAGTATTTTACAGTTAATCACCTCATTGTCCTTACAGATTTGACGCCAGCCTCTCTACATTGGTATTTTACTTTAGCCCGTAGGAAGGGAACAAATTCATATACAGTTCTATAGTACTTTTGTAATCCAACAGTCGCTTTCACAATCTTCATTTCCTGTTGGTCCCTGAAAAACAACATAATTATATTAGCAATTAAATACGGTAGTTATTCTCATACAGCCCTTTCATAAATTAATACAAAATTGATAGACCCGTTTACCCTTTACAATCCAATTTATATTCAGAATACCCATTTTAGAAGCCAATTAACAAAAAAAAATAACAACATAAGTATTATTATTAGAAAATGTTGCTCTTCACTTGAATAGAAAGTCATTTTGTGTTAAATTTTAAATGTCCAGCGTACATCATGTCCCTGAAACATGTTTTCATAATATATAATAGTATTTTACAGTTAATCACCTCATTGTCCTTACAGATTTGACGCCAGCCTCTCTACATTGGTATTTTACTTTAGCCCGTAGGAAGGGAACAAATTCATATACAGTTCTATAGTACTTTTGTAATCCAACAGTCGCTTTCACAATCTTCATTTCCTGTTGGTCCCTGAAAAACAACATATTTATATCAGCAATTAAATACGGTAGTTATTCTCATACAGCCCTTGCATAAATTAATACAAAATTGATAGACCCGTTTACCCTTTACAATCCAATTTATATTCAGAATATCCATTTTAAAAGCCAATTAACCAAAAATAACAACATAAGTATTATTATTAGAAAATGTTGCTCTTCACTTGAATAGAAAGTCATTTTGTATTAAATTTTAAATGTCCAGCGTACATCATGTCCCTGAAACATGTTTTCATAATTTATAATAGTATTTTACAGTTAATCACCTCATTGTCCTTACAGATTTGACGCCAGCCTCTCTACATTGGTATTTTACTTTAGCCCGTAGGAAGGAACAAATTCATATACAGTTCTATAGTACTTTTGTAATCCAACAGTCGCTTTCACAATCTTCATTTCCTGTTGGTCCCTGAAAAACAACATAATTATATCAGCAATTAAATACGGTAGTTATTCTCATACAGCCCTTGCATAAATTAATACAAAATTGATAGACCCGTTTACCCTTTACAATCCAATTTATATTCAGAATATCCATTTTAGAAGCCAATTAACCAAAAATAACAACATAAGTATTATTATTAGAAAATGTTGCTCTTCACTTGAATAGAAAGTCATTTTGTATTAAATTTTAAATGTCCAGCGTACATCATGTCCCTGAAACATGTTTTCATAATTTATAATAGTATGTTACAGTTAATTACCTCATTGTCCTTACAGATTTGACGCCGCCTCTCTACATTGGTATTTTACTTTAGCCCGTAGGAAGGAACAAATTCATATACAGTTCTATAGTACTTTTGTAATCCAACAGTCGCTTTCACAATCTTCATTTCCTGTTGGTCCCTGAAAAACAACATAATTATATTAGCAATTAAATACGGTAGTTATTCTCATACAGCCCTTGCATAAATTAATACAAAATTGATAGACCCGTTTACCCTTTACAATCCAATTTATATTCAGAATATCCATTTTAGAAGCCAATTAACCAAAAAATAACAACATAAGTATTATTATTAGAAAATGTTGCTCTTCACTTGAATAGAAAGTCATTTTGTATTAAATTTTAAATGTCCAGCGTACATCATGTCCCTGAAACATGTTTTCATAATTTATAATAGTATTTTACAGTTAATCACCTCATTGTCCTTACAGATTTGACGCCAGCCTCTCTACATTGGTATTTTACTTTAGCCCGTAGGAAGGGAACAAATTCATATACAGTTCTATAGTACTTTTGTAATCCAACAGTCGCTTTCACAATCTTCATTTCCTGTTGGTCCCTGAAAAACAACATAATTATATCAGCAATTAAATACGGTAGTTATTCTCATACAGCCCTTGCATAAATTAATACAAAATTGATAGACCCGTTTACCCTTTACAATCCAATTTATATTCAGAATATCCATTTTAGAAGCCAATTAACCAAAAAATAACAACATAAGTATTATTATTAGAAAATGTTGCTCTTCACTTGAATAGAAAGTCATTTTGTATTAAATTTTAAATGTCCAGCGTACATCATGTCCCTGAAACATGTTTTCATAATTTATAATAGTATTTTACAGTTAATTACCTCATTGTCCTTACAGATTTGACGCCGCCTCTCTACATTGGTATTTTACTTTAGCCCGTAGGAAGGAACAAATTCATATACAGTTCTATAGTACTTTTGTAATCCAACAGTCGCTTTCACAATCTTCATTTCCTGTTGGTCCCTGAAAAACAACATAATTATATTAGCAATTAAATACGGTAGTTATTCTCATACAGCCCTTGCATAAATTAATACAAAATTGATAGACCCGTTTACCATTTACAATCCAATTTATATTCAGAATACCCATTTTAGAAGCCAATTAACAAAAAATAACAACATAAGTATTATTATTAGAAAATGTTGCTCTTCACTTGAATAGAAAGTCATTTTGTGTTAAATTTTAAATGTCCAGCGTACATCATGTCCCTGAAACATGTTTTCATAATTTATAATAGTATTTTACAGTTAATTACCTCATTGTCCTTACAGATTTGACGCCGGCCTCTCTACATTGGTATTTTACTTTAGCCCGTAGGAAGGAACAAATTCATATACAGTTCTATAGTACTTTTGTAATCCAACAGTCGCTTTCACAATCTTCATTTCCTGTTGGTCCCTGAAAAACAACATAATTATATTAGCAATTAAATACGGTAGTTATTCTCATACAGCCCTTGCATAAATTAATACAAAATTGATAGACCCGTTTACCCTTTACAATCCAATTTATATTCAGAATACCCATTTTAGAAGCCAATTAACAAAAAAAAATAACAACATAAGTATTATTATTAGAAAATGTTGCTCTTCACTTGAATAGAAAGTCATTTTGTGTTAAATTTTAAATGTCCAGCGTACATCATGTCCCTGAAACATGTTTTCATAATTTATAATAGTATTTTACAGTTAATTACCTCATTGTCCTTACAGATTTGACGCCGGCCTCTCTACATTGGTATTTTACTTTAGCCCGTAGGAAGGGAACAAATTCATATACAGTTCTATAGTACTTTTGTAATCCAACAGTCGCTTTCACAATCTTCATTTCCTGTTGGTCCCTGAAAAACAACATAATTATATTAGCAATTAAATACGGTAGTTATTCTCATACAGCCCTTGCATAAATTAATACAAAATTGATAGACCCGTTTACCCTTTACAATCCAATTTATATTCAGAATATCCATTTTAGAAGCCAATTAACCAAAAAATAACAACATAAGTATTATTATTAGAAAATGTTGCTCTTCACTTGAATAGAAAGTCATTTTGTATTAAATTTTAAATGTCCAGCGTACATCATGTCCCTGAAACATGTTTTCATAATTTATAATAGTATTTTACAGTTAATTACCTCATTGTCCTTACAGATTTGACGCCGGCCTCTCTACATTGGTATTTTACTTTAGCCCGTAGGAAGGGAACAAATTCATATACAGTTCTATAGTACTTTTGTAATCCAACAGTCGCTTTCACAATCTTCATTTCCTTTGGTCCCTGAAAAAACAAATTATATCAGCAATTAAATCGGATTTTCTCTACACCCTTGCATAAATTAATACAAAATTATAGACCCGTTTACCCTTTACAATCCAATTTATATTCAGAATATCCATTTTAGAAGCCAATAACAAAAATAATAGATTATATAGAAATTTCTCTCACTTGATAAATATTTATAATTTAAGCCCGTTACCCTAATTTATTATTTTACTCTTTCCTGTTTTTCCGAGAAATTTTTACATTATTTCTGCCAAAAATATAAGTTCCTAATAAAATCCTTCCTTACATTTACTTTACATACAAAAAAATTTAAATTTAAATTTTAATTTAACCCAATTTATTATTTTATCTCTTTCCTGTTTTTCCGAGAAATTTTTACACTTATTTCTGCCAAAAATTATAAGTTCTAATAAAATCCTTCCTTACATTTAATTTATATTTTACTCTTTCCTGTTTTTCCGAGAAATTTTACATTATTTCTGCCAAAATATAAGTTCCTAATAAAATCTTCCTTACATTTACTTTACATAAAAAAAATTTAAATTTAAATTTTAATTTAACCCAATTTATATTTTACTCTTTCCTGTTTTTCCGAGAAATTTTTACATTATTTCTGCCAAAAATATAAGTTCCTAATAAAATCCTTCCTTACATTTACTTTACATACAAAAAAATTTAAATTTAAATTTTAATTTAACCCAATTTATTATTTTACTCTTTGCTGTTTTTCCGAGAAATTTTTACATTATTTCTGCCAAAAATTATAAGTTCCTAATAAAATCCTTCCTTACATTTACTTTACATACAAAAAAATTTAAATTTAAATTTTAATTTAACCCAATTTATATTTTACTCTTTCCTGTTTTTCCGAGAAATTTTACATTATTTCTGCCAAAAAATATAAGTTCCTAATAAATTAGAAAATGTTGCTCTTCACTTGAATAGAAAGTCATTTTGTATTAAATTTTAAATGTCCAGCGTACATCATGTCCCTGAAACATGTTTTCATAATTATAATAGTATTTACAGTTAATACCTCATTGTCCTTACAGATTTGACGCCGCCTCTACATTGGTATTTTACTTTAGCCCGTAGGAAGGAAATTTTTACATTATTTCTGCCAAAAATATAAGTTCCTAATAAAATCCTTCCTTACATTTACTTTACATACAAAAAAAATTTAAATTTAAATTTTAATTTAACCCAATTTATTATTTTATCTCTTTCGCTGTTTTTCCAGAGGAAATTTTTACATTATTTCTGCCAAAAATTATAAGTTCCTAATAAAATCCTTCCTTACATTTACTTTACATACAAAAAAATTTAAATTTAAATTTTAATTTAACCCAATTTATTATTTTACTCTTTCCTGTTTTTCCGAGAAATTTTTACATTATTTCTGCCAAAAATATAAGTTCCTAAACTTTACATACAAAAAAATTTAAATTTAAATTTTAATTTAACCCAATTTATTATTTTATCTCTTTCCTGTTTTTCCGAGAAATTTTTAAGAAAATGTTGCTCTTCACTTGAATAGAAAGTCATTTTGTATTAAATTTTAAATGTCCAGCGTACATCATGTCCCTGAAACATGTTTTCATAATTATAATAGTATTTTACAGTTAATACCTCATTGTCCTTACAGATTTGACGCCGCCCTCTACATTGGTATTTTACTTTAGCCCGTAGGAAGGAACAAATTCATATACAGTTCTATAGTACTTTTGTAATCCAACAGTCGCTTTCACAATCTTCATTTCCTGTTGGTCCCTGAAACAACATAATTATATAGCAATTAAATACGGTAGTTATTCTCATACAGCCCTTGCATAAATTAATACAAAATTGATAGACCCGTTTACCCTTTACAATCCAATTTATATTCAGAATATCCATTTTAGAAGCCAATTAACCAAAATAACAACATAAGTATTATTATTAGAAAATGTTGCTCTTCACTTGAATAGAAAGTCATTTTGTATTAAATTTTAAATGTCCAGTACATCATGTCCCTGAAACATGTTTTCATAATTTATAATAGTATTTTACAGTTAATTACCTCATTGTCCTTACAGATTTGACGCCGGCCTCTCTACATTGGTATTTTACTTTAGCCCGTAGGAAGGAACAAATTCATATACAGTTCTATAGTACTTTTGTAATCCAACAGTCGCTTTCACAATCTTCATTTCCTGTTGGTCCCTGAAAACAACATAATTATATTAGCAATTAAATACGGTAGTTATTCTCATACAGCCCTTGCATAAATTAATACAAAATTGATAGACCCGTTTACCCTTTACAATCCAATTTATATTCAGAATATCCATTTTAGAAGCCAATTAACCAAAAATAACAACATAAGTATTATTATTAGAAAATGTTGCTCTTCACTTGAATAGAAAGTCATTTTGTATTAAATTTTAAATGTCCAGCGTACATCATGTCCCTGAAACATGTTTTCATAATTATAATAGTATTTTACAGTTAATACCTCATTGTCCTTACAGATTTGACGCGCCCTCTACATTGGTATTTTACTTTAGCCCGTAGGAAGGAACAAATTCATATACAGTTCTATAGTACTTTTGTAATCCAACAGTCGCTTTCACAATCTTCATTTCCTGTTGGTCCCTGAAAACAACATATATATAGCAATTAAATACGGTAGTTATTCTCATACAGCCCTTGCATAAATTAATACAAAATTGATAGACCCGTTTACCCTTTACAATCCAATTTATATTCAGAATATCCATTTTAAGCCAATTAACCAAAAATAACAACATAAGTATTATTATTAGAAAATGTTGCTCTTCACTTGAATAGAAAGTCATTTTGTATTAAATTTTAAATGTCCAGCGTACATCATGTCCCTGAAACATGTTTTCATAATTTATAATAGTATTTTACAGTTAATTACCTCATTGTCCTTACAGATTTGACGCCGCCTCTCTACATTGGTATTTTACTTTAGCCCGTAGGAAGGAACAAATTCATATACAGTTCTATAGTACTTTTGTAATCCAACAGTCGCTTTCACAATCTTCATTTCCTGTTGGTCCCTGAAAACAACATAATTATATTAGCAATTAAATACGGTAGTTATTCTCATACAGCCCTTGCATAAATTAATACAAAATTGATAGACCCGTTTACCCTTTACAATCCAATTTATATTCAGAATATCCATTTTAGAAGCCAATTAACCAAAAATAACAACATAAGTATTATTATTAGAAAATGTTGCTCTTCACTTGAATAGAAAGTCATTTTGTATTAAATTTTAAATGTCCAGCGTACATCATGTCCCTGAAACATGTTTTCATAATATATAATAGTATTTTACAGTTAATCACCTCATTGTCCTTACAGATTTGACGCCAGCCTCTCTACATTGGTATTTTACTTTAGCCCGTAGGAAGGAACAAATTCATATACAGTTCTATAGTACTTTGTAATCCAACAGTCGCTTTCACAATCTTATTTCCTGTTGGTCCCTGAAAACAACATAATTATATTAGCAATTAAATACGGTAGTTATTCTCATACAGCCCTTGCATAAATTAATACAAAATTGATAGACCCGTTTACCCTTTACAATCCAATTTATATTCAGAATATCCATTTTAGAAGCCAATTAACCAAAAATAACAACATAAGTATTATTATTAGAAAATGTTGCTCTTCACTTGAATAGAAAGTCATTTTGTATTAAATTTTAAATGTCCAGCGTACATCATGTCCCTGAAACATGTTTTCATAATTATAATAGTATTTTACAGTTAATCACCTCATTGTCCTTACAGATTTGACGCCAGCCTCTCTACATTGGTATTTTACTTTAGCCCGTAGGAAGGAACAAATTCATATACAGTTCTATAGTACTTTTGTAATCCAACAGTCGCTTTCACAATCTTCATTTCCTGTTGGTCCCTGAAAACAACATATTATATCAGCAATTAAATACGGTAGTTATTCTCATACAGCCCTTGCATAAATTAATACAAAATTGATAGACCCGTTTACCCTTTACAATCCAATTTATATTCAGAATATCCATTTTAGAAGCCAACCAAAAATAACAACATAAGTATTATTATTAGAAAATGTTGCTCTTCACTTGAATAGAAAGTCATTTTGTATTAAATTTTAAATGTCCAGCGTACATCATGTCCCTGAAACATGTTTTCATAATTTATAATAGTATTTTACAGTTAATTACCTCATTGTCCTTACAGATTTGACGCCGCCTCTCTACATTGGTATTTTACTTTAGCCCGTAGGAAGGAACAAATTCATATACAGTTCTATAGTACTTTTGTAATCCAACAGTCGCTTTCACAATCTTCATTTCCTGTTGGTCCCTGAAAACAACATAATTATATCAGCAATTAAATACGGTAGTTATTCTCATAAAAAAAAAAAAAAAAAAAAAAAAAAAAAAAAAAAAAAAAAAAAAAAAAAAAAAAAAAAAAAAAAAACAGTTAATACCTCATTGTCCTTACAGATTTGACGCCGGCCTCTCTACATTGGTATTTTACTTTAGCCCGTAGGAAGGAACAAATTCATATACAGTTCTATAGTACTTTTGTAATCCAACAGTCGCTTTCACAATCTTCATTTCCTGTTGGTCCCTGAAAACAACATAATTATATTAGCAATTAAATACGGTAGTTATTCTCATACAGCCCTTGCATAAATTAATACAAAATTGATAGACCCGTTTACCCTTTACAATCCAATTTATATTCAGAATATCCATTTTAGAAGCCAATTAACCAAAAATAACAACATAAGTATTATTATTAGAAAATGTTGCTCTTCACTTGAATAGAAAGTCATTTTGTATTAAATTTTAAATGTCCAGCGTACATCATGTCCCTGAAACATGTTTTCATAATTTATAATAGTATTTTACAGTTAATCACCTCATTGTCCTTACAGATTTGACGCCAGCCTCTCTACATTGGTATTTTACTTTAGCCCGTAGGAAGGAACAAATTCATATACAGTTCTATAGTACTTTTGTAATCCAACAGTCGCTTTCACAATCTTCATTTCCTGTTGGTCCCTGAAAAACAACATAATTATATCAGCAATTAAATACGGTAGTTATTCTCATACAGCCCTTGCATAAATTAATACAAAATTGATAGACCCGTTTACCCTTTACAATCCAATTTATATTCAGAATATCCATTTTAGAAGCCAATTAACCAAAAATAACAACATAAGTATTATTATTAGAAAATGTTGCTCTTCACTTGAATAGAAAGTCATTTTGTATTAAATTTTAAATGTCCAGCGTACATCATGTCCCTGAAACATGTTTTCATAATTTATAATAGTATTTTACAGTTAATTACCTCATTGTCCTTACAGATTTGACGCCGCCTCTACATTGGTATTTTACTTTAGCCCGTAGGAAGGGAACAAATTCATATACAGTTCTATAGTACTTTTGTAATCCAACAGTCGCTTTCACAATCTTATTTCCTGTTGGTCCCTGAAAACAACATAATTATATTAGCAATTAAATACGGTAGTTATTCTCATACAGCCCTTCATAAATTAATACAAAATTGATAGACCCGTTTACCCTTTACAATCCAATTTATATTCAGAATACCATTTTAGAAGCCAATTAACCAAAAATAACAACATAAGTATTATTATTAGAAAATGTTGCTCTTCACTTGAATAGAAAGTCATTTTGTATTAAATTTTAAATGTCCAGCGTACATCATGTCCCTGAAACATGTTTTCATAATTTATAATAGTATTTTACAGTTAATTACCTCATTGTCCTTACAGATTTGACGCCGGCCTCTCTACATTGGTATTTTACTTTAGCCCGTAGGAAGGAACAAATTCATATACAGTTCTATAGTACTTTTGTAATCCAACAGTCGCTTTCACAATCTTTATTTCCTGTTGGTCCCTGAAAAACAACATAATTATATTAGCAATTAAATACGGTAGTTATTCTCATACAGCCCTTGCATAAATTAATACAAAATTGATAGACCCGTTTACCTTTACAATCCAATTTATATTCAGAATATCCATTTTAGAAGCCAATTAACCAAAAATAACAACATAAGTATTATTATTAGAAAATGTTGCTCTTCACTTGAATAGAAAGTCATTTTGTATTAAATTTTAAATGTCCAGCGTACATCATGTCCCTGAAACATGTTTTCATAATTTATAATAGTATTTTACAGTTAATCACCTCATTGTCCTTACAGATTTGACGCCAGCCTCTCTACATTGGTATTTTACTTTAGCCCGTAGGAAGGGAACAAATTCATATACAGTTCTATAGTACTTTTGTAATCCAACAGTCGCTTTCACAATCTTCATTTCCTGTTGGTCCCTGAAAAACAACATAATTATATAGCAATTAAATACGGTAGTTATTCTCATACAGCCCTTGCATAAATTAATACAAAATTGATAGACCCGTTTACCCTTTACAATCCAATTTATATTCAGAATATCCATTTTAGAAGCCAATTAACCAAAAAATAACAACATAAGTATTATTATTAGAAAATGTTGCTCTTCACTTGAATAGAAAGTCATTTTGTATTAAATTTTAAATGTCCAGCGTACATCATGTCCCTGAAACATGTTTTCATAATTTATAATAGTATTTTACAGTTAATTACCTCATTGTCCTTACAGATTTGACGCCGCCCTCTACATTGGTATTTTACTTTAGCCCGTAGGAAGGGAACAAATTCATATACAGTTCTATAGTACTTTTGTAATCCAACAGTCGCTTTCACAATCTTCATTTCCTGTTGGTCCCTGAAAAACAACATAATTATATTAGCAATTAAATACGGTAGTTATTCTCATACAGCCCTTTCATAAATTAATACAAAATTGATAGACCCGTTTACCCTTTACAATCCAATTTATATTCAGAATACCCATTTTAGAAGCCAATTACAAAAAATAACAACATAAGTATTATTATTAGAAAATGTTGCTCTTCACTTGAATAGAAAGTCATTTTGTGTTAAATTTTAAATGTCCAGCGTACATCATGTCCCTGAAACATGTTTTCATAATTTATAATAGTATTTTACAGTTAATCACCTCATTGTCCTTACAGATTTGACGCCAGCCTCTCTACATTGGTATTTTACTTTAGCCCGTAGGAAGGAACAAATTCATATACAGTTCTATAGTACTTTGTAATCCAACAGTCGCTTTCACAATCTTCATTTCCTGTTGGTCCCTGAAAACAACATATTTATATCAGCAATTAAATACGGTAGTTATTCTCATACAGCCCTTGCATAAATTAATACAAAATTGATAGACCCGTTTACCCTTTACAATCCAATTTATATTCAGAATACCCATTTTAGAAGCCAATTAACAAAAAATAACAACATAAGTATTATTATTAGAAAATGTTGCTCTTCACTTGAATAGAAAGTCATTTTGTGTTAAATTTTAAATGTCCAGCGTACATCATGTCCCTGAAACATGTTTTCATAATTTATAATAGTATTTTACAGTTAATCACCTCATTGTCCTTACAGATTTGACGCCAGCCTTCTACATTGGTATTTTACTTTAGCCCGTAGGAAGGAACAAATTCATATACAGTTCTATAGTACTTTTGTAATCCAACAGTCGCTTTCACAATCTTCATTTCCTGTTGGTCCCTGAAAACAACATAATTATATTAGCAATTAAATACGGTAGTTATTCTCATACAGCCCTTTCATAAATTAATACAAAATTGATAGACCCGTTTACCCTTTACAATCCAATTTATATTCAGAATACCCATTTTAGAAGCCAATTAACAAAAATAACAACATAAGTATTATTATTAGAAAATGTTGCTCTTCACTTGAATAGAAAGTCATTTTGTGTTAAATTTTAAATGTCCAGCGTACATCATGTCCCTGAAACATGTTTTCATAATTATAATAGTATTTTACAGTTAATCACCTCATTGTCCTTACAGATTTGACGCCAGCTCTCTACATTGGTATTTTACTTTAGCCCGTAGGAAGGAACAAATTCATATACAGTTCTATAGTACTTTTGTAATCCAACAGTCGCTTTCACAATCTTCATTTCCTGTTGGTCCCTGAAAACAACATATTTATATCAGCAATTAAATACGGTAGTTATTCTCATACAGCCCTTGCATAAATTAATACAAAATTGATAGACCCGTTTACCCTTTACAATCCAATTTATATTCAGAATATCCATTTTAGAAGCCAATTAACCAAAAATAACAACATAAGTATTATTATTAGAAAATGTTGCTCTTCACTTGAATAGAAAGTCATTTTGTATTAAATTTTAAATGTCCAGCGTACATCATGTCCCTGAAACATGTTTTCATAATATATAATAGTATTTTACAGTTAATACCTCATTGTCCTTACAGATTTGACGCCAGCTCTCTACATTGGTATTTTACTTTAGCCCGTAGGAAGGAACAAATTCATATACAGTTCTATAGTACTTTTGTAATCCAACAGTCGCTTTCACAATCTTCATTTCCTGTTGGTCCCTGAAAACAACATAATTATATCAGCAATTAAATACGGTAGTTATTCTCATACAGCCCTTGCATAAATTAATACAAAATTGATAGACCCGTTTACCCTTTACAATCCAATTTATATTCAGAATATCCATTTTAGAAGCCAATTAACCAAAAATAACAACATAAGTATTATTATTAGAAAATGTTGCTCTTCACTTGAATAGAAAGTCATTTTGTATTAAATTTTAAATGTCCAGCGTACATCATGTCCCTGAAACATGTTTTCATAATTTATAATAGTATTTTACAGTTAATACCTCATTGTCCTTACAGATTTGACCGCCTCTCTACATTGGTATTTTACTTAGCCCGTAGGAAGGAACAAATTCATATACAGTTCTATAGTACTTTTGTAATCCAACAGTCGCTTTCACAATCTTTATTTCCTGTTGGTCCCTGAAAACAACATAATTATATTAGCAATTAAATACGGTAGTTATTCTCATACAGCCCTTGCATAAATTAATACAAAATTGATAGACCCGTTTACCCTTTACAATCCAATTTATATTCAGAATATCCATTTTAGAAGCCAATTAACCAAAAATAACAACATAAGTATTATTATTAGAAAATGTTGCTCTTCACTTGAATAGAAAGTCATTTTGTATTAAATTTTAAATGTCCAGCGTACATCATGTCCCTGAAACATGTTTTCATAATTTATAATAGTATTTTACAGTTAATACCTCATTGTCCTTACAGATTTGACGCCAGCCTCTCTACATTGGTATTTTACTTTAGCCGAGGAAGGAACAAATTCATATACAGTTCTATAGTACTTTTGTAATCCAACAGTCGCTTTCACAATCTTCATTTCCTGTTGGTCCCTGAAAACAACATAATTATATCAGCAATTAAATACGGTAGTTATTCTCATACAGCCCTTGCATAAATTAATACAAAATTGATAGACCCGTTTACCCTTTACAATCCAATTTATATTCAGAATATCCATTTTAGAAGCCAATTAACCAAAAATAACAACATAAGTATTATTATTAGAAAATGTTGCTCTTCACTTGAATAGAAAGTCATTTTGTATTAAATTTTAAATGTCCAGCGTACATCATGTCCCTGAAACATGTTTTCATAATTTATAATAGTATTTTACAGTTAATTACCTCATTGTCCTTACAGATTTGACGCCGCCTCTCTACATTGGTATTTTACTTTAGCCCGTAGGAAGGAACAAATTCATATACAGTTCTATAGTACTTTTGTAATCCAACAGTCGCTTTCACAATCTTTATTTCCTGTTGGTCCCTGAAAAACAACATAATTATATTAGCAATTAAATACGGTAGTTATTCTCATACAGCCCTTGCATAAATTAATACAAAATTGATAGACCCGTTTACCATTTACAATCCAATTTATATTCAGAATACCCATTTTAGAAGCCAATTAACAAAAATAACAACATAAGTATTATTATTAGAAAATGTTGCTCTTCACTTGAATAGAAAGTCATTTTGTGTTAAATTTTAAATGTCCAGCGTACATCATGTCCCTGAAACATGTTTTCATAATTTATAATAGTATTTTACAGTTAATTACCTCATTGTCCTTACAGATTTGACGCCGGCTCTCTACATTGGTATTTTACTTTAGCCCGTAGGAAGGAACAAATTCATATACAGTTCTATAGTACTTTTGTAATCCAACAGTCGCTTTCACAATCTTCATTTCCTGTTGGTCCCTGAAAACAACATAATTATATTAGCAATTAAATACGGTAGTTATTCTCATACAGCCCTTTCATAAATTAATACAAAATTGATAGACCCGTTTACCCTTTACAATCCAATTTATATTCAGAATACCATTTTAGAAGCCAATTAACAAAAAATAACAACATAAGTATTATTATTAGAAAATGTTGCTCTTCACTTGAATAGAAAGTCATTTTGTGTTAAATTTTAAATGTCCAGCGTACATCATGTCCCTGAAACATGTTTTCATAATTTATAATAGTATTTTACAGTTAATACCTCATTGTCCTTACAGATTTGACGCCCTCTCTACATTGGTATTTTACTTTAGCCCGTAGGAAGGAACAAATTCATATACAGTTCTATAGTACTTTTGTAATCCAACAGTCGCTTTCACAATCTTCATTTCCTGTTGGTCCCTGAAAACAACATATTATATAGCAATTAAATACGGTAGTTATTCTCATACAGCCCTTGCATAAATTAATACAAAATTGATAGACCCGTTTACCCTTTACAATCCAATTTATATTCAGAATACCCATTTTAGAAGCCAATTAACAAAAAATAACAACATAAGTATTATTATTAGAAAATGTTGCTCTTCACTTGAATAGAAAGTCATTTTGTGTTAAATTTTAAATGTCCAGCGTACATCATGTCCCCCCCCCCCCCCCCCCCCCCCCCCCCCCCCCCCCCCCCCCCCCCCCCCCCCCCCCCCCCCCCCCCCCCCCCCCCCCCCCCCCCCCCCCCCCCCCCCCCCCCCCCCCCCCCCCCCCCCCCCCCCCCCCCCCCCCCCCCCCCCCCCCCCCCCCCCCCCCCCCCCCCCCCCCCCCCCCCCCCCCCCCCCTTCCTGTTGGTCCCTGAAAACAACATAATTATATCAGCAATTAAATACGGTAGTTATTCTCATACAGCCCTTGCATAAATTAATACAAAATTGATAGACCCGTTTACCCTTTACAATCCAATTTATATTCAGAATATCCATTTTAGAAGCCAATTAACCAAAAATAACAACATAAGTATTATTATTAGAAAATGTTGCTCTTCACTTGAATAGAAAGTCATTTTGTATTAAATTTTAAATGTCCAGCGTACATCATGTCCCTGAAACATGTTTTCATAATTTATAATAGTATTTTACAGTTAATTACCTCATTGTCCTTACAGATTTGACGCCAGCCTCTCTACATTGGTATTTTACTTTAGCCCGTAGGAAGGAACAAATTCATATACAGTTCTATAGTACTTTTGTAATCCAACAGTCGCTTTCACAATCTTCATTTCCTGTTGGTCCCTGAAAACAACATAATTATATTAGCAATTAAATACGGTAGTTATTTCTCCCCTTGCATAAATTAATACAAAATTGATAGACCCGTTTACCCTTTACAATCCAATTTATATTCAGAATACCCATTTTAGAAGCCAATTAACAAAAAAAAATAACAACATAAGTATTATTATTAGAAAATGTTGCTCTTCACTTGAATAGAAAGTCATTTTGTGTTAAATTTTAAATGTCCAGCGTACATCATGTCCCTGAAACATGTTTTCATAATTTATAATAGTATTTTACAGTTAATTACCTCATTGTCCTTACAGATTTGACGGCCCTCTACATTGGTATTTTACTTTAGCCCGTAGGAAGGAACAAATTCATATACAGTTCTATAGTACTTTTGTAATCCAACAGTCGCTTTCACAATCTTCATTTCCTGTTGGTCCCTGAAAAACAACATAATTATATTAGCAATTAAATACGGTAGTTATTCTCATACAGCCCTTGCATAAATTAATACAAAATTGATAGACCCGTTTACCCTTTACAATCCAATTTATATTCAGAATACCATTTTAAAGCCAATTAACAAAAAATAACAACATAAGTATTATTATTAGAAAATGTTGCTCTTCACTTGAATAGAAAGTCATTTTGTATTAAATTTTAAATGTCCAGCGTACATCATGTCCCTGAAACATGTTTTCATAATTTATAATAGTATTTTACAGTTAATTACCTCATTGTCCTTACAGATTTGACCCGGCCCTCTACATTGGTATTTTACTTTAGCCCGTAGGAAGGAACAAATTCATATACAGTTCTATAGTACTTTTGTAATCCAACAGTCGCTTTCACAATCTTATTTCCTGTTGGTCCCTGAAAACAACATAATTATATTAGCAATTAAATACGGTAGTTATTCTCATACAGCCCTTGCATAAATTAATACAAAATTGATAGACCCGTTTACCTTTACAATCCAATTTATATTCAGAATACCCATTTTAGAAGCCAATTAACAAAAAAATAACAACATAAGTATTATTATTAGAAAATGTTGCTCTTCACTTGAATAGAAAGTCATTTTTTAAATTTTAAATGTCCAGCGTACATCATGTCCCTGAAACATGTTTTCATAATTTATAATAGTATTTTACAGTTAATTACCTCATTGTCCTTACAGATTTGACCCGGCCTCTCTACATTGGTATTTTACTTTAGCCCGTAGGAAGGAACAAATTCATATACAGTTCTATAGTACTTTTGTAATCCAACAGTCGCTTTCACAATCTTCATTTCCTGTTGGTCCCTGAAAACAACAAAATATTAGCAATTAAATACGGTAGTTATTTCTCCCCTTGCATAAATTAATACAAAATTGATAGACCCGTTTACCCTTTACAATCCAATTTATATTCAGAATATCCATTTTAGAAGCCAATTAAAAAAATAAAACGTATTATTATTAGAAAATGTTGCTCTTCACTTGAATAGAAAGTCATTTTGTATTAAATTTTAAATGTCCAGCGTACATCATGTCCCTGAAACATGTTTTCATAATTTATAATAGTATTTTACAGTTAATTACCTCATTGTCCTTACAGATTTGACCCGCCTCTCTACATTGGTATTTTACTTTAGCCCGTAGGAAGGGAACAAATTCATATACAGTTCTATAGTACTTTTGTAATCCAACAGTCGCTTTCACAATCTTCATTTCCTGTTGGTCCCTGAAAAACAACATATTTATATCAGCAATTAAATACGGTAGTTATTCTCATACAGCCCTTGCATAAATTAATACAAAATTGATAGACCCGTTTACCCTTTACAATCCAATTTATATTCAGAATATCCATTTTAGAAGCCAATTAACCAAAAAATAACAACATAAGTATTATTATTAGAAAATGTTGCTCTTCACTTGAATAGAAAGTCATTTTGTATTAAATTTTAAATGTCCAGCGTACATCATGTCCCTGAAACATGTTTTCATAATTTATAATAGTATTTTACAGTTAATCACCTCATTGTCCTTACAGATTTGACCCGCCTCTCTACATTGGTATTTTACTTTAGCCCGTAGGAAGGAACAAATTCATATACAGTTCTATAGTACTTTTGTAATCCAACAGTCGCTTTCACAATCTTCATTTCCTGTTGGTCCCTGAAAACAACATAATTATATAGCAATTAAATACGGTAGTTATTCTCATACAGCCCTTGCATAAATTAATACAAAATTGATAGACCCGTTTACCCTTTACAATCCAATTTATATTCAGAATATCCATTTTAGAAGCCAATTAACCAAAAAATAACAACATAAGTATTATTATTAGAAAATGTTGCTCTTCACTTGAATAGAAAGTCATTTTGTATTAAATTTTAAATGTCCAGCGTACATCATGTCCCTGAAACATGTTTTCATAATTTATAATAGTATTTTACAGTTAATCACCTCATTGTCCTTACAGATTTGACGCCAGCCTCTCTACATTGGTATTTTACTTTAGCCCGTAGGAAGGGAACAAATTCATATACAGTTCTATAGTACTTTTGTAATCCAACAGTCGCTTTCACAATCTTCATTTCCTGTTGGTCCCTGAAAAACAACATAATTATATCAGCAATTAAATACGGTAGTTATTCTCATACAGCCCTTGCATAAATTAATACAAAATTGATAGACCCGTTTACCCTTTACAATCCAATTTATATTCAGAATATCCATTTTAGAAGCCAATTAACCAAAAAATAACAACATAAGTATTATTATTAGAAAATGTTGCTCTTCACTTGAATAGAAAGTCATTTTGTATTAAATTTTAAATGTCCAGCGTACATCATGTCCCTGAAACATGTTTTCATAATTTATAATAGTATTTTACAGTTAATTACCTCATTGTCCTTACAGATTTGACGCCGGCCTCTCTACATTGGTATTTTACTTTAGCCCGTAGGAAGGGAACAAATTCATATACAGTTCTATAGTACTTTTGTAATCCAACAGTCGCTTTCACAATCTTTATTTCCTGTTGGTCCCTGAAAAACAACATAATTATATTAGCAATTAAATACGGTAGTTATTCTCATACAGCCCTTGCATAAATTAATACAAAATTGATAGACCCGTTTACCATTTACAATCCAATTTATATTCAGAATACCCATTTTAGAAGCCAATTAACAAAAAAAAATAACAACATAAGTATTATTATTAGAAAATGTTGCTCTTCACTTGAATAGAAAGTCATTTTGTGTTAAATTTTAAATGTCCAGCGTACATCATGTCCCTGAAACATGTTTTCATAATTTATAATAGTATTTTACAGTTAATTACCTCATTGTCCTTACAGATTTGACGCCGGCCTCTCTACATTGGTATTTTACTTTAGCCCGTAGGAAGGGAACAAATTCATATACAGTTCTATAGTACTTTTGTAATCCAACAGTCGCTTTCACAATCTTTATTTCCTGTTGGTCCCTGAAAAACAACATAATTATATTAGCAATTAAATACGGTAGTTATTCTCATACAGCCCTTGCATAAATTAATACAAAATTGATAGACCCGTTTACCCATTTACAATCCAATTTATATTCAGAATACCCATTTTAGAAGCCAATTAACAAAAAAATAACAACATAAGTATTATTATTAGAAAATGTTGCTCTTCACTTGAATAGAAAGTCATTTTGTTTAAATTTTAAATGTCCAGCGTACATCATGTCCCTGAAACATGTTTTCATAATTTATAATAGTATTTTACAGTTAATTACCTCATTGTCCTTACAGATTTGACGCCGGCCTCTCTACATTGGTATTTTACTTTAGCCCGTAGGAAGGAACAAATTCATATACAGTTCTATAGTACTTTTGTAATCCAACAGTCGCTTTCACAATCTTCATTTCCTGTTGGTCCCTGAAAACAACATAATTATATTAGCAATTAAATACGGTAGTTATTCTCATACAGCCCTTGCATAAATTAATACAAAATTGATAGACCCGTTTACCCTTTACAATCCAATTTATATTCAGAATACCCATTTTAGAAGCCAATTAACAAAAAAATAACAACATAAGTATTATTATTAGAAAATGTTGCTCTTCACTTGAATAGAAAGTCATTTTGTTTAAATTTTAAATGTCCAGCGTACATCATGTCCCTGAAACATGTTTTCATAATTTATAATAGTATTTTACAGTTAATTACCTCATTGTCCTTACAGATTTGACGCCGGCCTCTCTACATTGGTATTTTACTTTAGCCCGTAGGAAGGAACAAATTCATATACAGTTCTATAGTACTTTTGTAATCCAACAGTCGCTTTCACAATCTTTCATTTCCTGTTGGTCCCTGAAAACAACATAATTATATCAGCAATTAAATACGGTAGTTATTCTCATACAGCCCTTGCATAAATTAATACAAAATTGATAGACCCGTTTACCATTTACAATCCAATTTATATTCAGAATACCCATTTTAGAAGCCAATTAACAAAAAAAAATAACAACATAAGTATTATTATTAGAAAATGTTGCTCTTCACTTGAATAGAAAGTCATTTTGTGTTAAATTTTAAATGTCCAGCGTACATCATGTCCCTGAAACATGTTTTCATAATTTATAATAGTATTTTACAGTTAATTACCTCATTGTCCTTACAGATTTGACGCCGGCCTCTCTACATTGGTATTTTACTTTAGCCCGTAGGAAGGGAACAAATTCATATACAGTTCTATAGTACTTTTGTAATCCAACAGTCGCTTTCACAATCTTCATTTCCTGTTGGTCCCTGAAAAACAACATAATTATATTAGCAATTAAATACGGTAGTTATTCTCATACAGCCCTTTCATAAATTAATACAAAATTGATAGACCCGTTTACCCTTTACAATCCAATTTATATTCAGAATACCCATTTTAGAAGCCAATTAACAAAAAAAAATAACAACATAAGTATTATTATTAGAAAATGTTGCTCTTCACTTGAATAGAAAGTCATTTTGTGTTAAATTTTAAATGTCCAGCGTACATCATGTCCCTGAAACATGTTTTCATAATTTATAATAGTATTTTACAGTTAATTACCTCATTGTCCTTACAGATTTGACGCCGGCCTCTCTACATTGGTATTTTACTTTAGCCCGTAGGAAGGGAACAAATTCATATACAGTTCTATAGTACTTTTGTAATCCAACAGTCGCTTTCACAATCTTCATTTCCTGTTGGTCCCTGAAAAACAACATAATTATATCAGCAATTAAATACGGTAGTTATTCTCATACAGCAACTAATGGAAAATATATATATATATATATATATATATATAACAGTAGTAGGAGAACAGGTCTTTTGTGACCTCATTTGCTTCAGCATCCTCATTTGCTCCCTCATCTGGACCAAATAATTTTCTTCGACTAACCATTTTTCATCTTTCGAGATAAATATATTTTGCATATTCATCTTTCAAGATAAATATATCTTGCATTTTCATCTTAACATCCTCATTTCCTCCAACATCTGGACCAAATAGTTTTCTTCGACTAGCCATTTTTACCCACGGGATAAACCTATCTTGCTTGGTATCAATTTTTTTAGACATACGATACATCAAATTAGTCTAGAATTTTATGCAGAATCCGAATCTGCAAACAGATTTAAAATCGGACCACCTCCTACAGAGTTATACCACTTTAAAGTGAGACATATGCTTTAACCAAACATCTCCGAAAATCTAAAAACGCGGGAGTTTTAGAAATGAGTCCTTTATGGGCCATAAGTGTTTAATATTTAAAACCATTTTCAAACGGTGATGTACTGTTTTTTTAGAATATTCAAAACCATGGCTTTTAAAATTTTAAACAGTTATTAATTTCTGGTTTAACATTTTTTTTAATTACTAAGTACGTCACAAATAATTATATGCTCAATGCTAAATAGGTACTTGGAAAATACAATTCGTTTCCGAACTAATGCGTTGACGATTATGGATTACCCAAATTACATGTGAAAGCTGTATATAATTCCTTTTCTTCTCAGCTACCCGAATTTCTAGGAATTTTTTAGATAGCATCATCCCCCCGGGAGCTACCCACGTTTTAAGAATTTTTTACCGCTAACATTCTGAACCAAATAATTTTCTTCGACTAGCCATTGCATCTTTCGATGGATTTTTGTCAATTTAAGCCCGTTTAACAACGCCTGTTTAAGATTTTTGTAATGTAAAATATACTTAGTTTTATTGGATTATGTGGTCATTAATTTACGTAATTTTGATCCTGAAGGGATCTGATGGTCTGCACAAAGCGGCATATCGCGTTGTAAATCATGTAAATATTCAGGATACTCCAAATTAATCTCCAAAATATATCCATCTGGAACATCATCTGGAAAATAAATAATAACAACATTAATGTCAACCGTATGGTAAAGTTTGCGACATTGCCCACCCGTAAAGATTGTTGGCATCCAAATATAGAAGATATTTGGATTGTTTAGATGCATCATAATTCTGCATGTATCTATTGTTAGCTTCGGAATATCGGTTGCTCACCTGACTGATACCACCTCTAATAGCGTTTTCAATAAACATAATTTTATCGATGTCCATACGCAACTCTAACTTACATTTTGTATGCTTAAGCATGCAATCCCAAGCATATCCCGGTAAGGTAAAATACCAAGCAGGATCGAGCTCATACGTGGCAAACGACTTTTCGCGAAATTGTTCAAAAACACACGTAAACAACATTATATCGGTTTTCATATAAAGTAAGGTATGCTCCGAAATGTTTTTTATTTTAAATGCATTCCAAACTTTTAGAGCATGGTTATACATATCCTCAGTGACATGTTCACCAGTCAACATGCTATAGAAGTTTTCAATTTTAGGAAGTTCAAACTCATTTAGTTTAGACAATGAATCAATGTACTTGTATGGAAATACACCTTTTCTTGTTAATAAGTTCAATTTATTTGAACAGACATTTGAAAATAATTTCGATAAATATTTGAAATCTGAAGGTTGCAATGTGGCCACTAAACTGTCTAAAGATGAATTTAAAAATCTCAAAGAATCGATGAAACGAAACTTTATCTTAGTATCACCATCATCATCAGCATCTAGATTGCTCAGAGTAAATGAAATGTATTTCTCTTTGTTTATTGACAATAAACTAATATTACCCTTTTTTGATAATTCTCGTATCATGAATTGTTAATCTTATCCCCTCATATTATGAGTACAACAAAACTATTTCTAAAGTTGAAGTTACAATATTGGTGTGTAAAACCTCTGAAGTTGCCAGTAAAGTGGCAGTGGTCTCTAACGATGATAGCGTTTTCAGAAAATGCATTTTCACATATAGAGCAATGTGTTGCAATAATGTTATTATGAGGTTCAATCATTGGTTCAATATGTTTGAATTTACTTCGAACAAATTTTGCAACTTCCACCATTTCGTTTGCAAACCAATCTATACAATCTTCCCCCAAATAATTTTTAAAAAATGATAACGATTCATCATAGTCACATTTTAAATAATAACCAGCACTAAAAGCTTTATGATGTTGATACTTTAAAGTACTTGGAATATTTTGATAGCTATGATTTTTAACAGGTTTTAAAATGATCTCAAAATCGGAATAAATTATAAAAGGTACTTTTTACTTATAAACATAATTTTTAAATTCGACATGACGATGCCTAGGATATGAAATTTTACAGATATTTACTTTTTCACAATATTTAGAGTGATAATTTAATTTATCGAAGGTGTTAAAGTAATTCAGACAACGATCGCAAATATATTTTTTATGTTTATGTTTATTTAGTTGACTGCCAATAAGCCGCGATAAACTTTTTATCCAGACATAATGGTATTTTATTTCAGCATTTTCAAAATCCTGACTTGGAGTATTATAATCGTTTACGTTTGGAAAATATTGATCTTGAATTATGAGTAAATTTACATGCTTCTAAGCCTTGTTGGCACCACAGTATAGAACGACTTTTATTTAGTGCAACTTAATTCTAAACTGTATACATTTATGGAAATTTTATTCATATTTTCAAAGTTTGAAATATTTTTAATCGACATCGGCATTTCCAATACTTCAACATTCAAAACTAATCTGTAGTGTGGATATGAGGATGTGAGGTTACTTCTTATTTTAGAGGGAAATAATGCTGAAACAATTGCCCAAAAAAAGCAACATTGATCTGAATTTTTCACGTTAATACATGCATATTTATTTGAAATTTGCTTTGGAAGCGGAATAAAAGATGAAACACGTCCATTTGCCCATTTCATATTTGTTTATATTAACCTCCATTGAAATAATATTTTTTAACGCCCAACTTGATTTAGATTCTTGAAACTCCGATAGTTTTGTTATTAGTCTATCAACCACATTATCGCGAAACCATGATGTTAAATCCGTTCCTACGTCAATCGCCACATTTTTCGTATTAAAATGTTTAAAATCCGTTATATTATTTTCATCAATATTAGATGTTTTAATGAATTCTCCACAAAGTGTAATGTTAATTTTTATTCAATTAAATTTTTTTAAACTATTTTTTATTTTAATTTTAAGCACCTTAAAGCAATCATTAAAAAATGCCATTAAATCCTTATGATGCATGTTTATTATAACACCCGTTCTAATTCTGCTTGCAAAAGCGGAAACCAAATCTATCCATTTGACTCCCAAACGTAGTGGTTGTGAAACAGATTGAATGCCGCTTCCTACATGAAAATTTTTAATTGATGATTGGGTGCTTTTTAACAATCCCATATTGGTTTGCATTTGTCGTAACTGTGTTAAATTTATATACATATATACATATATATATATATATATATATATATATATATATATATATTATTATAATGTCTAAGGGAGCTACTAAGAGTTATAAGGGTTGTTGAGTACAAGGTAGTATATGCCAAGTAAAAATAATCCACATATTTGATCACATAAACTTAAAAATGTATGTTTGCCGTATTTTATGTATACTAAAATACCATTCAAAAATAGTAGTTGAAATTAAGTGCCAAAAGGTAATTTTAAAATGACTAAGTGACGTAGTAAGATGTGCAGTGCTCAAGGGTTTATGCCGAGTTTGAATTTTAAAGGCCTTTGAAAGTACATTTGCCGTCCAAAAGCCGGATGCGTCTGTGAATGTTTACTATCAACATGCATCCAGGGTCAAGTGTAATTTATTTTGGTTTCATTTCATATAGAATCAACTTTTGGACAATATTTGTAAACTCAAAATTATTAGTTATAACAACTTAAAATGTGATTGGTGGAATGTAAAGATTCAGGACATATATTAGAATTTAATGTGATTATGAAATTGTATAAAAGACATGAACTTTGGTATGTGCGACACGAACGTAGTTATTTGTTATGAACTTTGAGATGTAGTAGGCTAAGAGAGTTAACATGGTCGCCTTAGAGAGTAAACAAGGGAGATTATTTTTCGAACCAATTTTGTAAAAAGACGTGTTTTACTAACTGTGCTAATTTGTATCCAGATATTTAAAAAGTAAATAAAAGTAGTTGTTTTAAAAGGAGTTTCAATTGAATAAAGTGGTAAAGAAACAAGCATCGAAAGTATAAAGTGAATAGTAGTGATTGTGCGACGGTAAATTATTGGATTTGGAGAGTGGTTATATAGATTTGAAGTGATATTGGAGAGCGGTTTAAAGGTAGCAGGACATCGAGAGAGGATAATAAGAAAGAAGTTGGATATTGGAGAACGGTTTAAAGGTAGCAGGACATCGAGAGTGGATATACATAGAAAGAAGTTGGATATTGGAGTGCGGTTTAAAGGTAGAAGGACAGCGAGAGTGGTTATACATAGGAAAGAAGTTGGATATTGGAGAGCGGGTTATAGGTAGCAGGAGCATTGAGCAATAAGAAATAGGAACGAGCAGATTGGGATCAGATACGGAGAAGCGGACGGATTTATAGAGAAAACAAGGATTCGAAGCGGAGATTAGCACAGGGGAAGTTGTAGCACTGGTTTTTCTAAATTCTAAATTTGGGTTAATCATTTCAGGTATTGGGGAGCAGTTAAAATTCAAGGACACCTGGAGGCGGCACGGAAATTCAAGAACATCAGTGTGAAGACGCATACGGCGATAAGGATTTTGAGCCAGCAGTCAGAGAGGCATCAACGGAGTATAGACCAGGTGAGTGTTGAATTATATCTTTCATACGTCAAAAATAGTCATACAATTTTGGTAGTAATTTAATTTGGCACAAAGCAACTTTGATCTTATTAGAAATTTTGGCATATACAAAAGTAGAGTATCAATTTTAGTAGTAAAACAAAAGAGTGCACTTTGGTTGGACGTTGCACATCTACTTATAACAGAACCCACTATAAGTAGTTGAACACCCTGAGATTAAGAGCTTAAATAGTCGAGGCATTGCAATAAATAATTAATTAAAGAACCAACCAAACGTTGCAAGTACGGGGCGTGCATTAGGTGTGCACATTTTAAAAATTTATAAAATAAAGAGTGAGTAACTGACAAGTAGTGAGATTTAATAATAGTAAAAGGGAAAGTAGGACATATAATATAGGTATAAGCCCAAAGTAGGGCATAATAATATATATATATATATATATATAATATATATATATATATATATATATATATATATTTATATACAATATATATATATATATATATATATATATATATAAATTTAACACAGTTACGACAAATGCAAACCAATATGGGATTGTTATGTACTCTAGAATAAACATACTATAATTCACTTAAGTTGTTTATATCTTCGTTTTCTAAATGAGCAAGCATCCCAAATATAAAGAACAGTTCTAACTCACTCCAACTCTGAACGGTAAAAAATATTGCATTATCGGTTCTATGAGGGCTGTCTTCAGTTTCAGCAATCATACTACGAAAAGGAAAATGAACCACTTTTTAATCCTGAAGATTTACGAAGTATTGCACCATTAGTAGTCATAGATTGTTCTAGACAAAACGAAGCGTTAAAATCTGGTACTGTTGATATTAGATTAGAATTTGAAACTAGCAGAAACGTTTTGCCAAATACATCTTGTCATTGCCTTATACTTCATGATAAGATAGTCAAATACAATCCACTCTCAAACAGCATAAGAATATTATAATTACTTTTTTATTACTGTACTGTACCTTTACAAATTATGAAAAAGAAAAAAAACAATAAAATCTTAGCAATCACAGTCTATTTATTACTATTTTACATGTTCAGACGCCAAAGGTAAGTCACGGTGAATTTCATGTGAAGATACTGGGTAGTGTAAATCACATTAAAAGAAATAAATATATTCTACTTCAGAATCATCGGCAATATTAAGTAACGTCTAAACGTACTATTTCTGGACTGGTGCCATCTAAAAAAATTCAAATTTTCCATATGGAAGATATTCAGACATTGCAGCCCCATATAAATTATTAACATCAAAATACATTAAATATTTAGAATTAATATTCTGACTTTTAATGCAATTGGAATTGTATCGTAATACTGAATCAAAATGTAAATAGTTATAAAGTCCGAAACGGGAACAAATGTTGAACACACTCCTTAAGCAGATCATGATTGTTTATATTTACCTTCGAGTGTAACACTTCACTGTTAACTTTAAAATATCAGTCACTAGCTAAATTACTTTATAATTAATATCTGTAAAGATTTATTGGCTATTTATACATAAACATGTTCTGATGTAAGCAAAATAGCTTTAAAATTAGACATTTGTAATTTTTCAGAAAAATCTTGCTGATAACTATAAAAAAAAATGCATATTTGCAATTTGCTTTCAGACAATGAATCAAATTCATTATGTTGCTAAGAGCACCATTATTTTTGCTTACATACTGTTTTTTTCTATTCATTTCAGTATTGAAACAGTACTGACACTTTAGAAAAAAATTACAAATTTGCATCATTTTCTGAAAAAAATTGCACAAGAAAATTTTATATATTCGGCTATCTAATTATTCTAATGAATAAAAAACAGTATGCAAGCAAAAAATAATTATGCTTTCGGCAAAAAAAAATACCGATAACGATCAACATTGCATTCTTTAAGCATTGGTTACTGCTTTACAAAATCTTCATAGAATATCTAGCTATCAACATTTTTTGATTCAGTATTACGCTAAATCCCATTCGTTTTCAATTGCATTAGAAGAAATAAAAAAATTGAGAAGCTCAACAATCTCGCAATTAACCTATATTGCATAGAAAATATTAAAAAAATACGCCCATTTTTTGTTTAAGTGATAATTTAGGGAAAATTGGAACCTATTAATCTGATGTACGTTTCTTGTTTCATGCCATCCTGTAAATGGAATATGCAAATCGTGATTTTGTGCAACGCATGGCATTTTCAATAAACTTTTCAGTAAAACTGAAAGAAATTGACTTTTATATATATATATATATATATATATATAAATATATATATATATATATGTTATTGCGTTTACATTGGAAGCGTTTACATCGATAACAAAGTTCATTAAACGAGCAATGCTACGTCATGAAATTCTTTCATTGTCAAGCGCTGCAACAATAAATTAAATTACGCGATGTTAATTCTAATATAAAACTGCAGAATGTTTTTTAATACTGGTTTAAAAAAAAATTGTGTACTTAATCACAATAAGAAAAACGGCAGGTAAGGCTTCGGTTTAGAAAGACACTTTGTTTCGGGGGTCGTATATATATTTCGATTCAGCATGTTCCCCTGAGTCTAACCACATACGACTTTCAGTGCGGAAACGACCCCTTAAAAAGTTATGAATTTTTAAACTTCGCATGTTAAGTATATGGGAATTTTTTTGGAAAAAAGGAAAAAAGATTTTTGAATAATTTAAATGATTCTAAGCTTAACCCAACCTAACCTAACCTAACCCAACCCAACCCAACCTAACCTAACCTAACCCAACCTAACCCAACCCAACCAAACCTAGCCCAACCTAACCTAACCCAACCAAACCTAACCTAACCCAACCTAACCCAACCAAACCTAACCCAACCTAACCTAACCTAACCCAACCTAATCCGACCTAACCTAACCTAACCTAACCCAACCCAACCTATACTAACCTAACCTAACCTAAACAAAATAATTATATGAAATAAATCAAAAATCAGAAATCAAACTTTTAATCGATATGACATAGCAAAACTAACAAAGAGCAAAATATTCAAATGCGCAAATCTCCATATTGGAAGCGAATAGCTTCTAACAAGGCATCGAAGGGATCTCGGTGCTCTTTAGCATTCCAGCGGCGCCACAAATACTCGCAGAGATGATCTGCGAAAGATTCCTCAGGAACTTTACAAGCCTTGAAGAAAGCCTTTGCCGGACGCCAGTGTGCTTCTGCACGCTGCGTATTCACTCCTGTTGTTGGATCTAAAAAACTGTTAGAATGAATTTGTTCAAAATATTTTAATACACCCTTAAAATACTTGCTGTGATTTACAGCTTGATGCACAAATCCATATTTAGGCAGTGAATAATAGCTCTCCACTGGTCAGTCCAAATGATCGAATCTTTTCCAACATGCTCCATAATGATTGGAAGCAATGTTGCAGCATCGCGAACGTTTTTCGGGCAAACTACCATGCGAAAATCTTTCGAATCCTCGCAGGTTATGCCAAGAACCCAATGCCCTTCAACACAGCGGCCTTTGTTAAACTTGCGCTTTCCAAACTTAATTAATTTTTAGCTAAAAAAAAATTTTCCCATAGACTTAACATGGGAAATTAAAAAATTCATAACTTTTTAAGGGGTCGTTTCCGCACTAAAAGTCGTATGTCGTTAGACTCAGGGGAACATGCTGAATTGAAATATATATACGACCCCCGAATAAAAGTGTCTTTCTAAAATAAAGTCAAGCCGGCATTCTATTTTTGTTTTAAGGATTAGATTGATTTAATCTCAGTTTACAGAACGGATGTAGAAACAATTTTTAACTTTTAATCTGAGTGCATAAAATGCACGTGATCTAAATATTGTAGAGTTGCCCTCAGTACGTATCTATGGAAAATGCGAATGCTTAAGAAGTAATAGGAGACTTTCGTTGACAAAGAAGAAACGCTGTCGTATGTAATTTTTTGTAATAAAGTACTACAAATTATGCTGAATATTCTTTAAGAATTAAATCATTCAAGCTTGAAAATCGTCTTGAATTAAAACGTAAATAAAGGCGATTTTAACAAGTGCATCCAAAGCAATTCGCTTTCAAGATGATTTTCAAGCTTGTATGGTTTAATTCTTAAAAGAATATTCAGCAGAAAAATTAATACTGAATTTTAATTTCCAACAATAAATCCAGTTTAATAAGCAAAGTATCTGATTTTTGCGTTTTTTATTAACACTTGCATTGACACAACAACCTCGCATCATTTTCATTCAGCTGTGTTTACGGAAAAAAATATGCTTGCTCGCAGTACAGTAATAAAATGTTCTTATATGACCTTTGATTTATGCTGTGTGTACAGAAAATACGCTAGCATTACAGTGCTATTTTTATGGTTACATATAAACAATTTTCAGATAAATAAAGCAAATTTGAAATGCTCAGATTAAACTGTCAATGTTGTTTAATAATTTACACACTCATGGTTTTTTTAAAAACCAGTATTAAAAAAACATTCTGCAGTTTTTTATCATAATACAATTAACCTAATGCAATTTCAGTTATTGGAAGCTCAATATAGCAGTACCTTGACAATTAAATAATTTCATTATGCAGCATGAATCATGTAAACGCAATTACTACATACCTATATATGCATATAAAGGTCAATTTTGTTAAGTTTTACTGAAAAATAAATTATGCCACCAGTAATCTAAAACTTATTCTATATATTACTGTATTAGTTAAGGGTCATTTGCATTGCATTATTTTAAACAAAATTAAACTAATTTAGGTTTTTTATTTTACTATGTGCCTTTGTTGCAATTTTTTCAGACAATGAATCCAATTCGTTATTTCTGCTGAGGCATAATTATATTTGCTTACATACTGTTTTTTATTCATTAGAATAGATTACATAGCTGAATATATATAACATTTGCAATTTTTTCAGAAAACGATGCAAATTTTTAATTTTTTCTAACAGGTCTGTTTATTATTTAATATATATACTTCACGTAGATTTTACCAACAGTATTCAATCAGATCTCTTGTATAATTATTAGTTACTACTACTAGCAACTTTAAAAAATGAGTAACTTATCATCGATCAAAAATGGTAGTAGTACCAACGTAAAAATTCTAGAACAATTTATATTACATTCTGACGAAGACTTGATTAAAGAAGTTTTTGGTTCTTCACCTCAACTTGACACTGCTGCTATTTTTGATGGTGACGTAATAGATATATCACGGTAAGTGCTTTTTCACATTTTTACATGTGTTTTAATATTGATAGATTTGAGCGTTTTAGGAGCAATGAAATGTCCTAGTCTGCCGCTCCTGTTGTTCCACCGCAGCCAGTTCCTATACTCGAAATTAGATGTACCAATGATCAACGTCATAGTAAAGCACAATCATACATGTACGTTAGAATATATATATATGTTTATGCAAATACAACTAATTTATAAGTTACATTAGATTAGGATCAAAAAACCATTCTGGAAATTCTGAGGCTATCGTTGGATCGTTGGCACATTCTGATCCTCTCAGAAACATCAGGTAGTATAGAAAAGAAAAGGCGAACCTACAATAATCTTTTATGTTATGTTCACATATCTGGCAAAAACATGTTGGCTATGAAAAAGTTATGTGCAGGACCTAATATGGCTGTTTGCTGTGAAGATGACAAATCCTATGAAGATGACACAGTAGATTTGCTTAACGCATTTAAAAAGCGTGAAGAGAAGCTACTGCGTGGTCTAGATTTGGAACTAGAAATAATAAAGCAAAAAAGAAAGGAACTGGCTGCAAGGGAGCAGCAGATACTTCAAGAACGGCAGTTAATAAATACTTTTTCATTTATAAATAGTTAGATTTTAACTGTAAATAGTTAGATCAAAATATTCAACAATTTGTAAATAAAAGTATTTTATAAAAGTTTCTCTTTTGAAACAAGACTTTCTCTAAACAAGGTAGTAACCTCAAAGTAAAACACACATAAATCAGAACACACTTTAATTAAATACATCATTCTTTATACAATCGACTTAGATGTGGTATAATAATTTAAACAGTAAAGAACAAGATTTATATTATTATAATAATAAACTAATTTCTTAGATTAGTGACATATTATTCTGAAAATTCTGTTGACAGTTAGACCGATCTATCCCTTACTAGTTATGTATACGTGTTTGTTCGAGCCAATACTTTCATTTAATTGTTTCACTCCATACGCTTGAAGGTATTCAAAATATCTCAATGGCAATATACTTTTGAACTCTTCTGTTTCCACTAATACTCTTTCTCCATATTTTGTCTTGACAGTTTCCACTTTCAAAACTTCGAACCTCTTATTCACTACAATATCTTTTGAATTTACATAAGGTTTGCGATATGTGGTTTTATTAAGAGTATTAAAATCCATATTGCATTTAATTACTTGCTTCTATCTTACACACAACACTCCGTTAACTAATTTATGTTGTTATGATTGCTAGTCGAAGATTTTTTACTTATATTAGATAGAATTGACCTTGATTACCACCGCTGCTTTTCCTACTGTTGGGCACACTTTGAAGTCAAACCGGCCTATGTGTATTTGCAGCCTCTAAACAAAAGTAAAAACAAATTAGAATCCACTTTAATTAAACACAATTGACTTAAATGCGATATTTTGCATCTGGCATACTTTATAACGTCTCGCTAGAAAACCGAATTCAAAACAGCTACACATTTTCTCTGCACTTACATTTTTCAACATACGTGTGTTTTGAATTCACACACGTATGTTCCATTGAAAGAAATATAAAGTCGGTCTGACTTCAAAACGTGCCCACACGTATTTTACATTGAAAGAATATAAGGCCGGTCTGAATTCAAAACGGTGCACGTGTATGTTACATGGAAAAAACATACGCGTACACCGTTTTGAATTCAGACCGGCCTTACCTCACTACTTAGTACTTTTAGTATTTTAATAAAACAATATAAAATTTTATACAAAATTTATTGAAAAATATATACAAACTGAATAGATTACGAAATACGACCTCGATTTGATTGATTAATTCTTCGGTTTGGGGGTTTCCCGTCGGGAGTCGACCGGCGGGAGATATACGCTAATTACTATTATTGTTTCTACTCCCATTTTTACCTCTGCCGTCGTTAAAAATTCACTTAACAAATTATTTAATAGAATACCCGCGCACGTCCCATTGTTTATTATTATTCCGCTGCCCGGTCGTTCGTTATTCGCGTTTAAGACAGTGACTCCCCCTTCCAAAACCTGTTATTTTCTGGCTCTACAGGTGCGGTTCTTGTATGAGCCCGATATCGATTTTATTTTCGTTCATTATCTTAACGAAATTATCTGTGACCCCTTTATTACCTTTCCCTAAATTAATTTGCGCACATTTGAACTTCATTGTTCTCGGAACATCGTCTAATGGCCTAGGATCCATAGTCGATGTTCCTGGTGATGGCTGCCTTCAAACGCTGCATCGTGGGGCACTGGCTGGATTTGGCGTCGTGACGCGTATCGACCCTGGCACTACCAACCCTATCATTTGACCTCGTACAGACTACGCAACAAGAAACTGCCCGCCTACAGCTTTTGAACTCATGCCCCACTTCGGCGCAGTTACCGCAGAATTGCACTCGCTCCTTACTCTCCGCTGACCTATGGCCAACGATGGCACTGAATCATCGAAAAATGATCACGAGCCCAGACTCTACGCAACCCCAGGTTGACTGCGTCCGCCACAAAACACCGCCTAACATCCAGCGAGACCTTTAAAGCAACGTTGGCCAACGGATCCCTAGGTCCTCTGCCGTCAAACTTAAGCTTCTCCTTAACTTCGTTCTCGAACCTAAGGCCCCTGAAGCGGAGGTTCTGATCAACCAACCTCTGCAGGAGCTCTTCCTTATTCGTCTCCCTCTCTACCCCAGGGGGCACAATGCGCAGCCTCCTCTTCTCAATCGTCCTCGCCGTGAGGCCCTGACAAGCCCCACCTACCGTCGTCTACAACCTTCGAGCGTCCTCCCGGCCAGCGCACTCGACTACAACACCACACCTGCACGCCCGTCTTGCTCCGACTACAACAAACCGGTCCCTGGCCGGATCGACCCTCTTCTTCAACGTCGCCATGACGTCCTCCTTGACCGCTGGGTTGGCGTCAACTCGAACCGCGAACGTTGAACTAGCCCCTGCTGCGGCTGCTGCGTAGGTTGCCTGACGCGGCACCGACGCTCCTCGACTCTGCGAACTCTGGCTACCTAAAACGGCCGAAGTATCCGCTATTTTAAACAGATAATTTTGGTAATTTATATCAATAAAAATTTTCAAATTTAATCTTCATCAACGCATCTTTCACATTCATACCGCATTTTCTTTGATCCTTTATTGCACATGCCACAAACCCATTCCATGCAAGTTATGCATTGAATCCATGATCTTCTCTCAGTGTAATATTGGTAATCACATTTGCATATTGTACATAAGTTGTTAGAACTGTGATTATTCTTTAATACACTTACGGATTTTTTTGTGGGCCGGTTGTCCGTACTTAACCTATTCATTACTTCTTCTGCAGTAATCACTTCGGCTCCTGTTCCCACTCTTTTCTTCTTTTGAATGTTTGATTTAACGTTTGTCTTTACAGTTTCCAAAAATAGATTTTCAAATGTGGCTGATGTTGAGGGTTGAGGACTATCACAGACAAAAGGAGAAATATTTCTTGAAGAATGTGGTAACATTTCAACACTTCTTTCTTTAATAAAGCTAACAGTTTCCTCAACTGGACTATCCACGAAAGGGAAATCAATGATTATAGGTGGATGACAGGGGGCTTCTTCAATAATAGGTAGTTCCTCGTTCTTTTTAGGAGGATCTTTGGCGTTTGCTTCTTGCCATTCTTTCAGGGTAATGGTGGAGAACATGGAGTCTGGAACGACATTCCTTGAAAATGGGTAAATCCCCGCTTTCTTGAAACCATTCATAACTATTTCTGGGTTTAAATCGCGCCAAATATCTCCAATCATTACTGAAAACTGTTTTTTTTGGGAGCTTTATTTCAATATTTCTTCTCTGCCACATGAATAATTTTTGGTCCCTGGTTGACTTTAATGGTTTAAAGACACTTAGGTCTAAAGGGTGGAGTATGTGACTTGTATGCGGTGGAAGTTTTAGAATGGTAACATTTGATTCACGAGCTTTTTCTATTAATTTGACGCTAATATGGGTAGCATGCCCATCATATATTAATAAGGTTGGACGGCTTGAATCAATACATTTCAAAAATTGCTTTTCAAAATATTTTTCCAAAACAATTGATTCCATCCAACCATTGGCAGTCGCAGCATAGGTGGTTCCAGAAAAGCTGGTATTCTCGGGGGCAACCCATTGGTCCCAGATATTTTTTCCTTTAAAAATAATAAGTGGTGGGACTTTTTCACCCGACGCAGATGCTGCTAGTAGTACTGTTATGTTATTTCTTCCAGGAGCACTTATTACTCGCGTGCAAGGCACGTTTTTACCACCAACCACTTTAGTTTTAGAAGGGTCAGTGCAAAAACTAGACTCATCTAAATTCCAAATACTGGAAGGAGTGTTTTCTAATCCTAGTTCTTGTATGGTGTTCTCCAATAATGTAAAATATTGTTGGACCGTAAACGGATTACAACCTCGTTTACGGGCCACTTCTACCGCTTGCGGTTTTTTTATGCTTAAATTATGTCTTTTTTTAAAACCTAGAAACCAATCTTTTCCAGGGAGATCGTCTTTGAATGGGGATTTTAGTTTGTTTTCTTTAATAAACTGCCTAACTAATTCAAACACCTCTTTTCTAGACAACCCGAAACGGTACTTCCATTGTCAAGAGGCAATCAGCAAGCTGTTGTTTGTGTTCTTTCGAAATGGCAGTTGATTTGCCAAGTGACTTATTTATGATGACATGTTTACCTTTTAAGCGATCCATTATGGTGCTGATCAGAATTTTATATTTTTTGCTGGCGTTAAATGCATTTGTACGTCCAGCTCTAATTTCTGCTAGGGCTTCTTCAAACGTCTCTGTTGTATACGATCTTCGACTTGTCTTCTTAACGTAATTTCGAACAATTTCGGAACTAAAATTTTTATAAATAAGTGTTGAAAGAAAATATCAGAAGAAATAACCAAAATATATGAACAGCACAAACTACTGCGATCTTGCCCCGCTGCATACTTCGGTCTTACCCCGTGCACTAATATTTTCGGGGCAAAACCGAAGTAGTGGTTTTCTCAGCTGATCTAATTTATTTATTTAATGTAAACTTTACACAATATTTTCCATACTTACCAAAAATAGACTAAAAAAACACAAAATGTTCTTAAAAATCACGACACTTTGTTGGACAACACGAACTTAGATATACACTGCACCAGAAGGTATACTTTTTGATGAATATATAATAAGGTAATTCCCCGCATAAACGAGAGACACCTCTAGGAATCGCTTCATATTAATTTAATGCAGGTTTCTAACTATGAGTTATTATATTCGCATTTATGTATGAATCAATATAGGCCGTTTACGATCTTATCCCGTTTACGATCTTACCCCACTGCACCTTATTTATTTAATTTTTGTAACAAAAGAAAACAATATCAGTACAAGCAATTTACTCAGGCTCTAATAAATAATATCGTACTCACATATAAATCCTTTGCAGTCCACTAGATTGATAAAACAGCTCGAAAACTTTAGGAGCGCAAAAACACGTCTGCTCAGATTAAAGGCTCGAACTAAACTGCATATGACAGCAAGTTGTTTCCCATTTGGCCACCGGAATGCGTCTTCTGGTAGATGGCCCACCCGTATAGGTTATTCGAATCCAGGTAAGCCAGGTACCTGGAAGGCTTACTTGGGTAAAAGTTCGACATGTATTTGTTGTTCGCTGTAGCATGTCTACCACGGCACTGTGTAAGGCCACCTCCGATATCTTTTTTAATGAAATGGTGCATATCTATGTCGGTGAGCAGTTCTAGTTTTACCTTCGTATATTTCAACATGGTGCCGAAAGCGAGGGAAGAAGCTGTTATGTACTGTGCGGGATCGAGATCGTATGTTTAATGCAGACGTCTCGAAAATTTTCAAAGACGTCAGCTAATAACAGCACGTCTGTCTTTAAGTATAAGTCGCTGTAGGTACCCAAATTCTATATTTGAAACTTCTCCCATACGTTCTTGTGCAAGTGTGTAATCAGTTGTTATATAATTTTTTACTTTTTGGTTAATATTGTTAAATACACTTTAATACCCTTGGCTACGAACGTTGGGGCGTAGTTGAGGTAGAGCGTTAGGCGGTATTTAACTCAGGTTCCTTAGAACCTGGGGATCTTGCGATAATGCTACCTATACGGGTTCTTAGACTCACTACTTAATCGGCATTAATTATAAGATATTCGGTACATAGTCACTTTATTCTAATACATTAAAGTTAGCAGAAGAATTACATTAATGGCATGTCATTAAACTAGGTTAGTAAGCTAAATTGGACTTACATGATTTCGTGAAGGTGCGTAATGATAAGATAGGGCGGACTGCTTACTGTAGTTCTGGAATATTGAGGATGACGAATTCGAGCTTGAACAGGAGTGGTCTCTTCTGACTGGTCTCTACTACTTACTAGGCAATTCGGACTACCACTACCTGGCCTGAAGGTTGGCTCTCCAATATATAGTTGTCTGGGCGGACATTTGAGGGTAAAGATAGAATCCCAGAACTGTAACTCAGGAAGTCTTTGTAATGCGGTGGACCGCGTGAAACGCCAAACCATAACATTATCCAAGGTTTTCTTGGATCAACGGTTACTTGATAAAGTAAATGTGTGTAAAAACAGGAGATTGAGGTTTTCATGAGTGTGGCAGTTACAAAGTAACAATGAAAAAGAGTCACTAAAATGTACCAAATAGGATGCTGAGGTTTCCGCGTTAATAAAGTAATTTATTACAAAGTAATGAACAAAGAAGATTAACTAAAATAAACTGTTCTTGGAATTAAAGTGTAAAAATGCAAATTATTGTATTCATGACATAACCTACGGGGTTAAAAAATGTGGGCTCCGCATTTGAAACAAGAAAAAGGGTTTGAAAGGGAGTAAGAAAAATAGAGAGAACGCCAGTGCATGTAAGTGCAACCATAGTGTACAAGTTAACTAATATATAAGAAAACATGAAATATAAAAATTGAATACAAGCAAGTAATAGTATTAACAAAAAAAAATTCTACTAACAAGTTAAAATAAAAATACAAATACCAAGATGAGTTAGTAATGACTATAAGTAAGGATAATTAGAATCCTGTAAAAATTAAGATGGTTGTACAGAGCATGAGAGGTAGTCAATTAGTTGTAGACTCTAATATAAGTAAGAATTAGATAAAAAATAAAATTAATTGGATTAAACATGTACTTAAAACTATAGCAATACGATAATTAACTTTTTGGATAAAAAAATACTTAAATAAAAAAAAATTCTTAATATGGACAAAATTATTTTAGAGAAAATTGATTAAATTGAATAAAATCTTAGTTTAATAAAGTATTAGTACTATATTGTATTGATGGAATGCGCACGAAAGTTCATAGAAGGTAAAAGTTAAAAGTTGCAATGCACTCAAAGAAGAAAAAAAACAAGTCTGTAAACATAAGCACTTGAAATTAGCACTAAAAAGTTCGATGTAGAAGTTCAATATTGTAAATGCACGAAAAAAATATCATACCTTGGTATAGCAATGTTCACGGCGAATGTAAAGCCGAGGTGGTGACCTTGATCGACGTGGTGGCCGGCTGTTGCTGAATTGTAATGGTGTAGGTGGCACAGATTTGGATGTCGTAGGAGATGTGCGTTTAGCTTGCTGTACAATTTCGTAGGTTGGTTCGAGTTGTAATGTGGGCGTGATGTAGCCCACTTGGTCTCCATCTTCCACCGTAGGTGGCGAATGTTCCATTGGTGGTGGTGGTAGTAAGGAAGCGAATCCAGAACGAGGTCGGAGAAATGTTTTCAGACTGGAAGTGTTGATGTTTGACATTTTAGACAACGCCAACACAGTGTGTAGGCGACGGAACAGAAACAGAAGAATGCCAAAATTTACTAGGACAAGGGTAAGTGTGAAGGCAAAGAAATAGTAGGGTAGGAGATTATTGCTTGGTGTGTCGTGAGCTTTTAGCCAGTTATGGTTAAGGCAGTCTTCCAAGTTGTCGAATTTTAATGGTGGATCCCCAAACCGTGGTAAGGATATACTCGGAAACTTTGGCGATTGGACCGGTAATAAGGTTGTGATAGTTGGGTCCAAGTGAGTGAGACAAAACGTTTCGTCTGCAAGAATTTGTATCTGATGACCAGTGATGACACAACCACAAGGCAATTGGATCCATACTGCTCCAATGTGTGTGTAGGTTGGCATTTGATAAACTGTAGAATTACATTAGGTTTGCTTGGCAAGCTGGGGTAGTGTAGTGCAGAGCAGGTAGTGTAGTGTATTAAGAGTAAGAAGTGTAGCTTAAACTTTGTTCTTCATACCAAACGCAGCCAGTGCAGTGAGTGCAAATAAGCAGTGACATAACCTAATATTTTGCTCTGAAGTTTTGTTTGTCAAGTGCAGTAATTTTGTGCTAACACCATGAATTTTGAAAATAATGCATTTCAGCACATTTTGAATGAAATGCTGGATGATGAAGATGAGAGCTCTAGTTCCTCCAGCTCAGATGATAGTTTAGTAGAAGCGGTAGCTGCATCAATTGCAGAAAAGCAGAAAAGACACTGCATACCAAATTATTACGAAACTGTTGTTCCTTTATATACAGAAAATGAGTTTAAAAGGCATTTTCGTATAAATAGGAGCAATTAACAGTTTGGTGGAGGCTTCTGACCAGCATTGTACATTTTCTTCATCTTCTGCCGTAGTTTCTTGGCTGTGTTGTGTGTCAGCGACAGACTTGTCATCACGACTCCTGCGATTTACAAGTGCTGTGGCAAACTGTAAATCTATAATTATATAAAATAATTTTATAACCTTCACACCAAGAATAATAACCAGTTTCGCATTTTCTAGCGTCTTCTTTTGACAATAAAAACTTGTATGATAATCCTAATTCCACATCTAATAATTCGACTTCTTGCATATTTTTTTTATAAAATTTCAATTTTGTTTTAATTACGCGCAACAAAACACCTACTTCGTCTGTCCTAACCTACAAGTTTGACATTTCACTACACTACACTAGCTACATTTGGTCCAGAGCAAGTGTAGTTAGTGCAGTCTAGTGCAACCTAGACTAATATAACAAACAATCTACACTAATTGCACTCGTTGGTAACAAACGGTTTAGAACTGAAAAGTGTAGTCCAGGTTGCACTAGTGGTGTATACCAAACAAACCTATTGAATTGTTGTGTTGATATGTGGATGGGTTAGTATGTAATGATTAGCATCCACTTGTGTCAGGAGTTCGGTTGCTATTCCGGTTTCTCGGCAGTCGAAAGGACAGACCGTCGCTAGTTGAGCGCCCGTGCTTTCTTCTAATAGTCGTCTCGTACAGGACACAGTTATAACATTGTTGTCATACAATTGGTTCAAGAAACACAATCGTTCCTTAAATGGATCACAATGTGGTGTCAATATAGTCCATTAGTTTGATGTGTGTTGGCTATAAGCCACATCGATAATTGGTATTGCAGCCGTGCAGGTTAGTTGTTCCCAAGCAAATGGTGGGTTGATAAGTTTGTTCAAAATCAATCCATCGAAGTTGTTCCGTAACAGTGTAACATGTATTCCAATGAGGTCTTACATTTAAAAAACGGTAGTTACATTTTAAAAGTTCGATAAATACAACACCGGGAGCGCGGTTTACTAGACACCATCGGTGGTTGGCAGCGCTAATCTTATACAGATTTGGGCGCGGTCATCACCAATGACGTCCACAATATTACGCAATACTTCGGAAATTTACATATTAATTTTAGAACAAAGATAAAACAAACAATATAAATTATGAAGTACTCACATAATACGTCCAGATTTCCGCGAAGTTGCGCTAGGGTAGGCCTCTAACCAAGTCCAATCAGGGCTCCTCCCGGAGGGATTAGAGATGATACGCCGACGCTCTCAAAAGCGTTCGGGGATCAGCTCCGGCCAGCTAAGGTAGTCATGAGGTCTTCATCCTCAGTCGTGTAGATCGGTGCGCCTAGGTGGCGGCAGATTTGTTACCTATGCAGGGATTGGGCAGGAAAATAAGATATGAGGGTAGACAAACAAAGATAATTAGGTAGGATATCTACATAGGTAAACCTAACGATACGTTACCAGAAAAGCGACCACTCTGCTCAAAGGTATCAGGCAAAAAGCCACGTTATCGCGAATAAAGGAAAACTCTCACCACTTTTCCCCACCCTTTGTCTAGTATTCGTATACCCCTCTAGGGAAACGCACACTGCGCAAATGCACTACTATGACGTACGGAAGTACCGCCTAGTCTATTTAAAATTCCCGAGCACTGCGTCTTTTGAAAATATGGCGCGAAACTTCCATACATCAAAACTAAACTAATAACAATGTTTAAGTGACCCTTGGCACGTAACAGAGGGTGACGTGCTTCGACATTGCACATTCCAACAACGGTAAAGAATAATAAAGTGATGTATAATCTAAGGAAAAACAAAGTTATTAGATACAATTGTAGGTTTAAGTTTACTTAAAGCTAATTGCAAAGTTTGCATTGGTATAATATCTAAGTGTAAAGTTTTTCGTTGACACATTTCGGTCAGCGAACGCGTCCATTCGTAGAAAGATAATCACTCTGCTAAAAGCGATGTCAAAAGTGAGGGGTCGCTGCATGTGGCTTTTGATATATTTGTTGTTGGCAGTGGTCGTGGATAAAAAATTTAAAGCACCATCGTTTTGCCAAAAATGGCATTATTCATCAATTTATAGAAATCCTTTTCAAATGAATTTTTGGCTGACATTCGGAGACGGGTGTTAAGATCTATGTACGGTTTTAGCCAGGGCGAGTGATCAAATTCCAGTACACGATGAATAGCATTCAGCTTAAGTGCATTTCTCAAAGCCTGCTGGAGGTTTCGGTAATGGATGATGTATTTCCTTTTATTCTGCAATGTGGCAAGTAACTTGGGGTACTTGGATCCCGGACAGGGTGGGATCATATTCTCGGAGCAAAAGGGCAAGTTGTTGTGTGCATCGTGGAGATTCTCCGGTTATTCCAAGTCCACCTCTAAGATGCAACCTCTATCAGATGTAATTGGTATATTTAAAACGTCATTATTTAGCCTTTCGATGTTATCTTCACTCATCCACTTGAAACCGCCAATAGGCAAGTACTGCGACATAGCCCACCCGTAGAGGTTATTTGCATCCAAATACGTCAAGTACGTTGAGGCCTCTTCCGGGTTATAATCTTGCATATATTTATTGTTTGCGAGAGCGTAACGTTGACTGCACTGCGTTAAACCACCGCGAATTCCCTTCTTTACAAAATGATGCATACTAACATCGCAAACACCAATTATTATGTATTTTGCTACTGGTTCTAATTGTATTTTAAAACATTAATTTTTCCAAAGTAATGCGCTGTTTTACAGATATATTTTTTTTCAAATTTTAAAGGTATGCTTTTAGCTAAGATAAATAAAAAGACAATTCCCACAAAATATTTTATTAAAAATTAAATACATTAACAAAAAGGCCTCAATAGCAATACATTCTCTTTGGAACAGCTTAAGTTATTCAAACAATGGTTTAAACAGTGATTGTACCTATCACCGAATCTTCTTAATTCTTTGAGTCTTGGAAGTGAGAATACACTTTCCATGTTTAAAATGTTGTTTGATAAATATTTTGATAGTAACTGCCTTTTCTGTTCTCCTTTAACATAGACAGTAGCATCGGGAGGTATGACTTCTTTCAGTAGATCACCCACATTTGTATATCTACTTGTGGACTGCCCATCCCAGCAGAGCCCATGAATTCTTTGCTTTAACCATCGAACTTGCTTTTTGAAATCATCACTTAGGGTGTTATACCCTACCGCTATATCCAGTATCTCGTGTCATATTACGTTATTCGCTACATCCAAAATGGCAATCTCCTTGCAATAGAAATCACTAGTTTTGTATTGATATCCTTGTAAATCGATTATGAAACACATGCTTCCTGCTTCAAATCATAAATGGGAATGGGGGTCTAAGCAAATCTCTCCTATATATCCAGTTAAAGGACTTTACCCTCGCCAACTCCTTTTATGATTTTTTCAACTAGGTAATTATCTAGAACTTTGGCTGAAACTAAAGCAGGTCTGTTTTCTTAATCCAACTTTTACCATCCCCTAACCACGACACTAATAATTCGCGTCCGTGCTTCCGTTTCCGTAAAACTTTTTCCACTAGGTACGTGTCGGGTGCTGCTGTGAGCTAAATTTCATCACCGTAAAAAGCACCTAGAATTGGCCGACCTTCCAAATCTTGTAGCAGATAGGTTGTCGGTCTCGTTTGTTGTACTTTAACAATTTTGAATAGTTCTGTACTCCAGTTTGGATGAATTCCTCGATCGAATACTGCTTTATATTTTGATATACGCACAATGTCTCCAACCTTATACAACTTCTTGCGACTTTTAGAAGCGCTGTTAGCGGTGTAAAATTTTATTCTTTCCGGATGTTCTTCTGCCTCCATAGGCGTCATGTTAATAGCCCGATGCGGTGTATTATTGTATTCTTCTATAACCTTAGGCAAAATATTCACCCATTTATGACTGCCTTGCAAGTAAAATCTTCTGTACAATTTGTTTTTGATTGTTCTGATCAATCGCTCGACCATACTAGCTTTGATTGCGGAATACGTAGAGTAATGGTTTATCTTATATTTTTGCATAAGATTTTTAAACCAGCGGTTGTAGTACTCTTTCCCAAAATCCGTTTGTAGATTGATTTTTACGTTATTTTCTCCTTGCAACATTTTGTCCAATATTTTTTCACAGCATTTGTAACTTCTGATCCAGTTTTATTTTTTAAAGGTTCAGCTAAAGCATATTTTGTGAAACAGTCCACTGCTATTATAATATATCTGTACCCATTGTTCACACGCGAGTAAGGCTGCATTTTGCACAAGTCCGATTGGATAAGATCACGTTTCACATGTTTCAGATTTGTATGACGTCGCTGAAAATTTTTTCTTGCAGGTTTAAATAATTCCTTAACTATGATTTCTTTACTCATTTTTGCTTAACACTGTTGCTAAACTAATAGGGTTATCTTTATCCAATTGCACCTTTGACATAAACTGAAGCTTTGGTTTGTAGTATTTGTTTTTTATAGCTGCTGGTGACGCCTCGTAAATCGATGTTATTGCAAGACCGAGCTCCTTCTCATTTGTCTCAGAAGTTGCAGTCAAATTAATAAAAAACTGTATAAACGTTTTAAAGTCAGATACAAGCTTATCCAATTTTTCATTTACATATTGTTTATTAACTGCATCAGATGGCTCAACTGGTTGAGCAAGCATTGTGATACGCTGGTCTCTCGCATTGAAGGCTTTATCTTTACGTTGTATATCATCAGAACTTTTTAGACAGTATGAAAAGACTTGATTCACAAGCTTGATTACAGATTTCTTATTAACACAATCACTATCGTCTTTAGGATCCATTACATCAACTAACCTTCTTTTACGAAAACTAATTGTTTCTTCTCCAGACTTGAATACTATGGTGCTTCTCTGATTAACACAATCACTATCTTCTTTCGGGTCTGATGAATTCACTAACCTTCTTTGCTGCATATCGTACCCATCACCATCCAACGTTAGCACAAATCCTCGACCTGGAGGACCGCGCCGAATATCAGCATCTTTACGCTCTGAACGTCCGAAGCGGTCGATAGGCATTTTAAAACTGTGTAATTATTTACTGAACTCACTGTATTATACCTTCTTCTCTCAACTCTTCTATTATGGACACCATCTCGTTAATGTTTTCCTCGCTTGTATTTCCAGCTCGGTTGGATGCGTTCAACAATCTCAGCCGATCCACAAGTTCATGTACATTATTCCAGTAGAGATATTGCACCGGCTTTGAATTTAAACTTTTGTAAAACCGATTAGAAAAGCCTAAACCCGCTCCCTTAGACTGTTTTCTTCTCTTTGGCTGTTTTCTTTCGGGATTCCTCCGAAATTCTGTGAGATATTTTTGTACATATTTGTTAAACTTTTTGTTATTTGTTGGGAATCCGTTTAAATCGTGCACCGCAAATGGGTTAAACTTTCTTCTCAAAATCGATGCAGATTTGATCATTTCCAAGTAATTCGGCAAATCTTCATACAAATTGAAATCGCCATCTTCGGGGCTGTTGTCTTTGTAAACCAGCAGATTGTATAAACCCTTCGTACCGGGATATATCACATTATTTAATGTTATATCGTTAGTTTTCGGGTTAATTACCAATACACTTTTCCACAAACTCCATGTATCGGTTTCCACATTATACTCCATAAATTGATTTGTCAGTATTTTCGTCTTCGTCTCTAGCTATAACACGTCCGCATAGTAAAGATGGAACGGTTCTTCTGGAACGAGTTGTTTAAATTTCTTTATAGGTACGTCCATGTTTTCAACTTTAACCTTTGTTGTAGGTATGGGGATTTTTTCGGTGATCGATTGCAACTGGGAAGCGGTTATTTGCAAGGGAACAATCAATTGTTTATGCGCCTCTTTGAATTTTTGCTGTGATGTAGCATCTCCCTTTTTGTACGCTACAAACTTTTTTCGTACAGCATCCTGCATAAGATGAAGACTGCGTTTATTCGCAATAAAATTGTTAACGTCCGTCATCATGAAATTTTGGATGGGAACTAACTATTTTTTTGAATAATGTCAAATATTTATATCCAAATCAAAATCTTTCACAATAGTTATAAAATTATGTTTTGAGTCACCCCCACCCCAACACTGTAAGCACATTTCTTTAAATTTCGGATACGTCATGTCACCACTTATATGATCCGAAAAGATATGGCGAAGGTTTGTGTCATCCTGTTTCCATAATGCGATCACATTGGTGTTATCTCTGAGTCTATGTTTTAAGGCGATAGCGTAAGTTTGGCATAGGTAGAATGAATCTATTGCTTTATGTCTCCCGAACGAGAAAAACTGAGTGATTTTACTTTGCTCGTCTACAGGTATATCATCGAAAACCATAATTGAATCTTCTTTGGTATCTCCGAGTTCGATCAAATCATCGTAATTTTCAAACTCATGGTACCCAATTTCTTCTTTTAATGGTGTAAAAACGTTTCTTAACAATTCGTATTTCGGTTGATATAAACTTTTCGAAAATACATACACATTTTGGAATCTAAGACAGTTCTCGTGCAGGATCAGTGATATTAAGGCATTGGTCTTTTCACAACTCGATGGTCCAGCGAATATAGCTCGTATGTTAGACGGGAACAATGAACCATGTTTACCATCCTCTCTTGCACTAGCAATAGCAAAGTTATCATAATTCTGCACAGGTATTGTAATTTTTTGTTTCACAGTCTCCATATTGCTCCGAGTGTGTACCTGCTTTTGTTGCTGTTTGCGGTGATAGCTTAACGTCTCTTTCGGTATATTATATTTTCTACTGATGGAGTAAATAGTCGATTTATCCAGTCGAACTTCTTCTATAGCTTTTTCTAACGCTTCTTTACTGTATCCACTATTTCGTCTTCTTACGTAATTGCGAATCATGCTAACCAATACTGGCAGGGTCAATTTCACTCTATGGGGCAATTTCACCCTATGGGGCAATTTCACTCTATGAGGTAATTTCACCCTATGGGGGCAATTTCACCCTATTCTGATGTAGGTAAATTCATTCTAAAATAACTAGAACTTATTTACAGAGTGGGAGATGCACACCATTCGACTGATAAAAATAAACTAGTTGTAACAAATTAATTCATCGCCTTTATACAATTTTATTAAAAATATACACAAAATATTTAATTGTGAATAAATCTATTAACAATTTCCGTAAACGGATTATATTCAAACATAGAGTCATGTATAATTAAAGCATAAGCCTTCATCGACGGTTCAAAATTTCTTGAAGCTTCTAATTCCATTCTTACATCAACCGTTGCATCCTTGATGCTTTCAAATTGATGACGACAGTCGATTACAAAGACGGGTGAGTCCTTAAACTTGCCATAGTCCATTAAACATTTATTTGACGATTTGTTCGGGTAGTATTTTTCCATAAAAGATGCATAAGACAGGTACGCTGGCAAGAAGTCGTTCTGCTCGAAAACACTTTGACATTGGTTATCTTGGCATTCGTAAAGCTTGTAGCATTTTCTTCTTTCCTGTCGTACTTCCCATTTTGCAGCGCCAGTAATATCCACCGAGCCTTCTGTAATATTTACCTAATCAACCGTCCGTCGAGGGTCTGTAAAGACCAGTCAAGACGGTTAATTAAGGCCAGACAGACTAAACTCAGCGGCGTAGGTCGTGGTTCAAACTCATAACTAAAACCTTGCTTGTACTTACCAAATATGCGATATGAATAAAAATCATCAATACATATATTAACAATTTATAATAAACATGGGCGCCAATCAGCGGAAAGGCACTGATACCTAATAAAAGTAATCATGAAATAAACTCGTAGTTTAGAAAAAGCAATAACATTTTATTATACCATCGACTGTCAGGAAAAGCATATATATAAACAAATAAATAAACAGTCTTGAACTCGAAATGAAATAAGGCCTACAGGGCCCACTATTCCGACATAAAATAAACGTAATTCTATCTAACCTAATTGTTATCTAGGGACGTGCACGTCGTCACATATACCTAACCTTAGCCTAACTATGATTAACTTAATACCTTTAATTAATTTAACAAAAGCACTTTGAAACACAACTATGCAATACCGTCCTTTCAACACTGTATCCGTATGTACAAATTAAATCAAAGATTCCAGGGGTTAATACCGCATGCTCTCTTCACTGATTATTTCCGGAACACGCGACGTAATTTACTGTCAATATAACTCACCACAAAAGCAGACCGGCCTATAGATCGCAACAACAGCTCCCGCACCCCGTCGTTAGCGTCTATGTAAAATTAATTAACGAGGGTTGCTTTGTTCAATTCATATAAATATAACATGAGCTGTAACCGAATGGTGAAACAGCCATCACAAAATAAAATCAGTCTTTCCTTACTATTCAATAATGGTCTACATAAATCGATGTAGTAACAAAATGAAATTTATAGCAAAGGGTTACTTGCATTATTAAAAATAAATGTCCTTTCAAACTAAATAAATACTTACGTGTTCTAAGCAACACTCAAACACGTCTTCACCCAAAGACACACATCAAAAAAAGCCCGGAATCCTTGCCGTTTCTTTACATCTGCCCACATTCCTGCAAACCTCCAATGAATTCGACCGGCCCTGCGGCCGCACCATATGTTTAAATACCAGAAACTCCCTCTCAATACATTGTATTGTAGATATTATGCGATCCCAGGTACCGTAGATGTAAAACGAAAGCTTTTTAAAATATAGAAGCATTCGTTTGTATGAGATTATTCCACCACGGTCTATGCAGGCTTTGTAACCCGTACATATAATAATTCAACCACGGTTCGTGAAATATACAAGTAATAATTAAATTGTGTCAACTATTAATACTATAAGTATTGGTACGCAGTAGCGTAACAAAATTTAAGCTTAACAAGGCGATTGAAAATCGGGTTGTTACACTTCTCTGTTTCGTTCGATACTTTAATTCTCCATACTTGTGACTTTGATTGTGTTACAGACGGTAATTCGTGTAGTTCCCATTTTCTGAATGCAATCATTATAGATGATTGATTTTGCATTTCCGAAAGCAGCGACGCCTTGGCGAAGTCACTTAATTTTATATGCGGAACCTCCAATGAAATACGTTGTATTTTGAACGTTACTGTATTTCCAATCGACTTGTAGCAATTTACGTCCGACTTGGATCTGATTAAAATCAGCTCTTGAGGCATGTTGACGATAATTTTCTTATAATCTTCAAAAAACCCAAAAATGGTTTTTAGCGGTATAGCACAACTAAACCGTCCATCTTGGAATATGGTATCGGGCTTCCGCCCGGTATGTGTAATAGATTTTGTTTCTGTTTTTTCCATGGATACTAAACTTTTAATAGTTCTGGTAATTCCAGGGATTTGACAGACATCTATTATTTGATTATTACCCAATTTGTATTGAATTTCCTCAAATAGAAAATATGGGGCATTTCTAGTAAATTCGTAAGCTTTAGGGTCTGGTTCTGCTGCTCTAATCGGGTCTACAGTTGTTGACGCTTCTCTTAATGTTTCCGTAGGCTTATAGGTACCCCTTATAAATATGAAACTTTCATGTGGGTATGTGATGTTATCACTGCTCTGGATTTCAATTGAAATTCGATCGTTGTTTTCTGCATTCAATGTAAAGGGAAGATATGTATAATAATTTTCCTTTATTATGGTTTCGTCTAATTTATAACCTCCAAACACATCCAATTTGGGCACGTCCTCATATTTAAGCCTTCCAAGTTTGACGTTTTCATCACCGGGGAGATCTAAGCTGCGTTTACTTCTGCCTCCCATCATTTATAATTTCTAACCCCAAAGATTTTAAGAAACGTATTTCTTCTGCTGTAAGTCTCTCGACAACTTGACGCTTTGACGTCGTATTCACTTCTAATCGTCTGGGGGTGTTGTAGCGTGCTTTATATACAAAATCGATAGGCATTTTCAACTACTTTTTATTTCCAGTCTAACAGAGGTGTATGTTTCAGGTGAAAAGTTTACCAATTCACCCAAATGATCGACTAGTCTGACTGTAATATTATCAATTTCTGTCACGCTCAGCGGATAATATATGTCGTGGTTAGATTCCTTTTCCAGATTATACCCGGGTGGTACAGATAGACTGAATTCGAATATGCTGTGGGTAAGAAAATTGTTTCTGAACGATCCGCTGGTGATATTGGTTTCCGCAAAAATGTTTGAGACCGATATTATGTTCACTTGCTGATTAGCGATATGTACGGTATCTGCGGCCAATTTGCGGTTGGTAAACCTCAAGATGCTTCAAATATTGTTTTTACGGTTTGCCCCCAAAATCAATCGGTATACTGCTTCGTATAGAACACTTTAATGTATTATTGTTGGCACTCAGTTTAAAATATTTTTCAATGTTCTCATTGATGTCCGGCTTCTGACTGAACCATTTTTTGAAAACATCCTGTATATATGCATTTATTTCTTCTAGTTCGTATGATCCAGGTTCAATGGTTATTCTGCGATGCTCTGGATCGTTAAAGTATAAGTTATTGTTTCCTGGATGTATGTTTTGCACAGTGTTACAAGTGTACAGTCCCACTAGACCCAAAGCATATTCACCGTTCTGTTTCAATTTAATTGGTGGGTAAATGGATCCTGTCGATATGACTTTACCATACCCGAACACGCTCACGGTTTTAGCCATTGTCACTAAGAAACTTTAACACTAAATGTCCACAATTGTATGTATTGCAAGTCTGCTCCGGTACACTGTTGTAATAAATTTTACAACCTCGAAAATATCTCTCCACTTTTTCCGGCGGTCTCAAGTCTCCAAACGAATCGTAGTAATACACACTATTTCTGCGTTTTCGGTACCCCACCCAATGTGTACCTGATCCTTTGGTGGTATCCAAATTAATCACACCCGATTCGTTGACATGCGGTCTAATCTTCTGTAACTGATCTCTAGAAAAGACGTTGCGAAAATGAGGAATGTTAGATGCGTGTTTCCTTATAACTACATCGGTAAGAGCTCTTCGAGGTAACTTGCTTAGTTTTTTTATACTTTTTTACAAATGCCACGCCCCTGTTTGTACGGTTTCAAGAATAATGCTGTGTCTTTTTTGTATGGTTTTAGAAACATTCCATTTCCTTTTTTCCCAACGGTAATGGCTTCCATAGATCTGTTGTGTCGTTCGCTCTCCTTAAGCTGTTCGTTGGCTGTCTTGACATCATTTACCGCTTTAGCTATCCCCGCGGCACCACCTGTTAGTGCCCCTAGGGCACTTAGTCCTGCGAATATCGGAATCAATGGTAGAAAACCTCCTTTCTGTGGAATGGGTATGATACGTGGGACTCTAATTTTGCTTCTCCCACCGGCTCCTTGTATGATTTTTTTTACCAATTAGAATACCAACGTCTAACAGCTTTTTCAAGTTGTCGGAACCAACTCGGTCTACTGCGGAGCGTATTTTCTTCAAAAATCCACCTTTGAAACTTATTTTCTTCTTTAAGCCCATACCCATTTTTCTCTTTGCTTTCCTAGCGTTTGTCACAAACCAAGCTGCGGTTTTTTCCCCAAACTTTCCGTTTTTAGACTTAACTCTCCCCCAGGCCTCTTCTTCTAAAATTTTATCTGCTCGGTGTCTGGCTGGAAGATCGTCGGGGTATTGGAGTATGCAATGTCGTGGTATTTACACAATTTATCCAATTCGTATATTCCAGGATCGCCTCTTGCTAAGCGCTCATTCAACTTTGTACCAGTTCCGCAGTACTGATAACCTGGAATATGCAGCTCAAACGGTAACCTGTTTATAGCGCTGTTGATTAAACCCTCTCCAGAACAGATAATCATGTGTTTACTCAAAAAAAATCTCAAATAAAAACTAAATAAATAAACAACAACGAGTCTATTTATACTTTTTCAAAAAAAAATTTACAATATGTTTACAATAACAATATATTTACATCCACGTCTCTTGAGCTGTCTTTTATAAAATACTCTTTCTAGTTATCACCATAACCAGAATCTTCAGATTCCAACAAATTTAAACGTCTAAACATTTCCACTAATGTCCTTGTACGCATCACGTCTCGCACAAATATATGCGGAAAAGTATAACCAACTCCAAAGCATTTAGGGCACTCTGATTCAATTCGTCGTACAATAAAATATTACCGATTCGAACTTCACCTTCAACCAAGATTTTAATTCGTTTCTCCCCTTCAGTCAGAGTAGTAAACCAATCACCATCATTTAAATTAGAATTAGCAACAAACCCTACTAATTCGCTGTATAATGCTGGGAAGTCACGACTTTTCAACTGTTTAAATTGATACTCAAACAACTCTCGCATATGGAATAGTTTACGGAACTCCAATTCATTTATAACTATCGAACTATTAACCATTTAATATTTTTAAGTGGAACGTTTCGTCCTCGGTTGTTCCAAACAATGGCGACCGATTGATAAAAAACGGTCCTCCTAGTTGTATGTGTAGATCTTCCATTTCGAGTGCACCATTTAATCGAGTGTTTAGCACGTCACGAGAAAATACGTTGATTTGAAATTCCACTTGAAAATTTGTAAAGGCTATCCAATTTTCGTATGCCAATTCCAGAACATGGTTGATGCAATATTTCTTGCCACACACCAATCGTAATGCAGGTTTTATTGTCTGGTTTATAACAAACCCAATTTCCATATTATGAAGGTGTTCACCCAATTCACTTAAACTATACGTAAACTTATTAATCAAATCTTCTGTATACGAAACTTGTGCATTATTAACATCTACAGACTCCATTGCTTTGCACTGATTTCACCGAGATGACTGAGAGGGATCCTATACAGGTCGTCCTTTTAAATGTTTCAGGGTTGTTGTTGCGCATGCGTAAATTGTACTCGGATGACTTAGAATGATAAATATTCGAATTATATTAGCATTTTTATTTATAAATTTTAACCATAAAATACACATACAAAACTTTTACAATTATAATTTTTCTATATAGCTCAAAAAGCATTCCATAAAGTCTCGCAATAAATTTAACTCTTCAAATTTATCCAATAATTCATGGTAATTTATTTGATTCCGGTCGAATTGGTCATAAACAGTCCATGCTTGTTGCAACATTATCCACATGGAGTCGTCATAACATGATCCAACATCATCGCCATAAATATAACCACGTTCGATATTAATCCTAGCATCACTCAAACTCTGCTGAAACATTACTATACCGTCTTTAATGGATATCATTGTATCTACTTTTATGCTGTATTTTGTACTGAACATAGAGGAATCGTGCTCGTATTTTATACGATTTGAGCTGTCCTTGTTACCGGAATCGTCAAATTTCTATTTACGTAAAATTTTACTGGGAATGGTAACCATCGTCTTCCTCTTCATCGTTATTTTCATTTAAAAAATTCCAATTTTGAAATGATTCGATAAACGCCTTTACTTGCAACACATCCTTCACAATTCTATCGGGGATATTTGTGATAATTTCCAACATACTGAGTGGATTTAAATCATCTGGCTTGGTAAATACATCATTTGCAACTATACCAACTCCATTTTCAATAATATTGCACAACGTTTACCATCCTCGTTTAGGTTCTCAAAAGACTCGCCCTTGTTTAATACAGTATCAACCATACTGTTTATTAACCGATTGTAGTAAGACCAAAAATCTTGATGCCTCATTTGCTCAAATTTAAAATTAATTAACTGTTGTAAGCGGTGTAATTACTGATATTCTTTTTGGCTCAGAACAATTTTTTGTTCGTATTTCTCTATTCCGACGGATATAGCAGTTTCAAAAATAAACAGCGAAACATTAAAGGAAGGACATTGCACAATATGAAGATCGTTCCCTTTCCTATTTTCTTGACTGTAAATTGTCCGTATTTTTAACTCGATTCCCAGGTTGCAAAACTTGCTCCATTCGTATGCATCTAAGGTAACACTTTGAGCATGAAAACGTTTATACACAATTCTTAAAACTGGTATGATTCCAACGTCTTGAACAGCGAAACCAACTTCGATGTTGTACAAATCACTCAATGCATACAAAGTTTTTGATGTAAATTTCTCCATTTTATGAGAGAATTAAAATAAATAAATTAAATGAAACCTTTACTGAATTAGACGAGTGCGAGAAAAATATTAATATGATATTTGAACAGATGAAAATCCAAAACACCTAAGACACAGAAATCTCGCACACTGATGAACTTAGAATAATTCGTTCAGTACTCATTTTTCATGTATCACTGAACATTTAAAGTGGTAACTGAAACTACATTCGTTTATGAAAATAAATCCATCCCCCTTTTTTAATTAAATATAATTAAAATACAACAGTTTTTAAAATATTTTTTTATTCTACATTATATATGTTCAAAAACATTTTCACCGCGCCATCAGCCATAGATACATTTTTCAACGTACGTGAGCCCACTATAACACATTGGAAAGTATGAATTAGATTGACAACATCAGCCTCAGCAGGCAGTACAACTCCGCTGTATGAAACTGAAATATCATTCGATGCCAAGGAAACACTAAATTAATAATGATATAACACTATAAAATAATCTGTGGATGTACATACTCATAATTAAATCGCCCACCAATACCTAGGTTTCTCACTAGAATATATAGCTCAAATTCATCTTGGTCATTAGTGGCTTTTTTCAGCAATGAAAATATGAAATTACTATCGAAACATAACATTACTATGGTCCATAAGCCATAACCAGTCATATCAATCTTTATACTCATGTTAGTACAGCAATTGCGAATAACATGCAACCCACTATGATGTGAAGCAAAATGATTGCATATTTCATCCAAACTTCCCTAAAACATTTAAATCATTAACAACTACAATACAATATCAATTATACAATACCTCTAACAGACATGTTTTCTGCAATAAGGGGCATTTATATCGCTTCAGCGTACAGGAATTTTCGTGATTCCCTTTACATTGAAGCGTGTCAACATAACGACAGCCGTACTCACTATTTTCGCAGTTAAACAGTACATGTTGGCCTAACGCCTCAATCGCTAAATTTCTGATATTTTCTAAAATATATAAACCACTAGCATATTTAATAAAGTAATAAAATTAAATAACATACCCAACGGTTGTCGACATACTGCGCATGATGTAATTTTTTCTATAAACATATTGCACATAATATGACCATTTCTGCATTGCATAATAGGTGGTAATACCGTTTTATAACATATGGGTCAGCTGAAAAGTGCTACAAGCTGACTATTCAAATCAGTCATATCGCTGACTGTATACAATTATTAAGTAAATCAAATATTTTCAACTTACAGAGAATAAACTGAGAATGATTATAATTTTTTTCTTTATATATGCAGCAGGGCTAATTCTAAATGAATTCTGATAATTGCTATAAAATTAATGCTACATAGGAAGTTTCGAAAATATTGAATTTAAATATTTTGCTATAATAATACTTAATTAGGTTGAAGGTAAGTGACACGCATTTTCAATTATGAATGCATTCTTCTTCTTTTCGTTACAGGAGAAATTCCCTAGATTTCATAATTATGAACCACATCACAGTGAAAGGTAAAGGTAATTTTCAATCAAACAAAACAAGATCATGCTATTTTTCAAGAATGTGCTACGATTAAAAAGTAATATTATGAAACCTCTAGCTATTAGTTTAACATTTCCTATTCAAATATGAAAGGTATACAAGTTTGAAATCTCTAACTAAACATCGTATGCAACTAGCGAAAGTTGTAGAATAATTAAGGTTGACTCACATTTATAATTAAAACTACATTCTTCCATTCATTACAGGAGAAATTCCCTAGATTTCATGCAAGCAAAATGCGCTTTCTTAATTATTAGCCGCGCGGTTGAATTGAACCAGAACAATAGGAAAATAAGTTTCATAAATTCAAGCCATCAGTGAATGTTTGAGTAGATTTTGCATCTTGTAAAGTACAATAGTATACTTTGCGAGCGTATACATACAGCTTCTTTGTAATTCCTTTACCTTACAGTTTATTGGAAAAATGCTGATTGTACGATTGAGTTTTTCAAAGAATCAACAAAGTCATACGGGTATACGCCTTTTCGAATCAATAATAAACCCTCCAGCAATGATGCGTTGATTTTAATGGGTGGCATTGAGCATATCTATTGTATTTTTCAAATCACATAGCTGTTAATTAATAAAAAAGAAAGGCTACTTTCACTTTACGTCACATAATTCTAAAGCAATTAGTTTGTCCTCGTCTACGTATTTTCCAAAGTACATATTCAGCATTGAGCATAATTTGTGACGTACTTATTTAGGAAAATGTTAAACCAGAAAAATTTTAAAAGTCAAGGGTTTTTGCGATATTCTGAAAAACAGCACATTACTGTTTATGGTTTTAAATATTAAACACTTATGGTCCATAAAGGATTCATTTCTAAAATCTCCACGGTTTTTGATTTTTTTTTTTTTGGAGATGTTTGCTTATAGAGCAAAGAGCAAAATTTGGAGGTTTGAGGCTTTAAAAGTGTAACTTTGTAAAGGGTAGTTGGATCTTAAATCTGTTTGCAGATTCAAATTCTGCGTAAAATTCTAGACTAACAAGGTGCGTCACATGGTTAAAAAATTTATAAGAACGCTCAAAAGTCGCTACAGGTAAGAAATCTTAAAATGAGGGTAGCTCCCTGGGGGATGATGCAATCTAAGAAATTCCTAAAGATTCAGGTAGCTGAAAAAATTCTAATATTAATTGATACCAAACAAGATAGGTTTATTTCGGGAGATGCAATGGTTGGTCGAAGAAAACTATTTGGTTTAGATGTGGGAGCAAAGAGCAAAATTTAGAGGTTTGAGAGCTTTAAAGGGGCATAACTTTGCAGGGCGTGGTGCGATTTCAAATCTGTTTACAGATTTGGATTCTGCGTAAAATTCTAGGTTAATTTAATGTATTGCATGACTAAAAAAATTTATAAGAACGCTCAAAAGTCGCTACAAGCAAAAAATCTTAAAATGAGGGTAGCTCCCTGGAGGATGATGCAATCTAAGAAATTCCTAGAGATTCGGATAGCTGAGAAAATTCTAATATTAATTGATACCAAACAAGATAGGTTTATCTCGAAAGATGAAAAAATGGTTAGTCGAAGAAAACTATTTGGTTTAGATGTGGGAGCAAAGAACAAAATTTAGAGGTTTGAGAGCTTTAAAGGGGTATAACTTTGCAGGGCGTGGTCCAATTTCAAATCTGTTTACAGATTTGGATTCTGAGTAAAATTCTAAGCTAACTTAATGTATCGCATGACTAAAAAAATTTATAAGAACGCTCAAAAGTCGCTACAAGCAAAAAATCTTAAAATGAGGGTAGCTCCCTTGGGGGTGATGCTATCTGAAAAATTCCTAGAGATTCGGATAGCTGAAAAAATTCTAATATTAATTGATATCAAACAAGATAGGTTTATCTCGAAAAATGAAAAAATGGTTAGTCGAAGAAAACTATTTGGTTCAGAATGTTAGCGGTAAATGAGGAGTGAGGAGGAGGAGTAAGAAGGGGAGTAGGAGTGAGGAGGAGGAGGTGCCAGAACAGCTCAAAACCACCTACTATTAATTAACCTGTCTTTGTACAATTTTAAGGTGCCACTACGTCAAACACATCAACAAAAAATAATCTTCTTAAGGAAAGACGTGGATAAACCTTAAGGGAATCAACTTATGCCCGAAGATAGATACTCAACAACATAACTGTGTTTCTTTTACGTTTATACGTTTATACGTTTTCATAAATAAAACTATTACCTTAGTTTGCAGATATGTAATAAAGTTATTTGAAGTTCTTGTATATACAAAAAAAATAAATAAAATAAATTAAAGACAATCAAAATTGTAAGAACATGTGGAAAGGTCTTATCGATGTTGAATTGACAAATTAGCAGTAGCTAGAGGGTGAAGCCCATCATAAAAATAATATCTCATTACTTTGAGCAAACGCTTCAAACCTAGCGATTGTTAATGGCTGAAGCCCATCAAAGAAAATTATTTCATTACATTAAACAAATGCTTCAATCAAAGATCTTTGTTCTTGGCTCACAAAGATAAGTCAAAGATTAGCTTATCATACAATTCATTTGTACAACATACATTTAACTTGTTTGAGTAAACATGCAAGTCCAGATGTTTATCTGGCAGATGTTAAACCAAGATGTGCCCTAATCGACTATTTAAATTTAACAATTAATACAAAAAAAATTTAGCCAGATTATCTAACATATTCTAAATAAAGTGATTTTATTTTTACCGGAAAACTTTCTAATTCTGTGTTCAAAAACACTAAAACTATTTTTAAATCGTCAAGCAAAATATCTTATATGTATTCAGTGACACATAATTTATTTTAATAAGAAAGCTTTTAAACCTTAGTGTATGAAAATATGCTACAATTTTATAATCGTTTAACAGAAAACTTTAATATATTTAATGATCAGAAATTTATTGAATTTTAAAAAAATCATTTAGAGAATTATATATCCTCTAAGTCGACATGTTGCACAATAAGCTTAATTCTTGTTTGGGTCGGTGTTTGATACCACAAATTATAGCGTACTCACCGAACTGAAGTGTTCATACACTTACGACACCTTCAGATTATAACCACGTACAACATAGCTACATTACGAACGAATGGATCAACATCTCCAACGCTTATCGACTTCCATACGAACCAAAATTATGCTAATCAATTCAGAAATCCATTATATATTTATAATTAAAGATGAAACTTATAGATGAAACTGCTTGCTAAAAATTCAAATGAATTATTCTCTATAAAGACGCCATATTGTCATGCTTACGAACCGTTTTATCGACCTTGTTTATGTTGCTGATTATCTTCAATAATAATAAATTATGCCCTCTTCATGCACCAAGCGACGTGTCTCTCCCACGAATCCAATTTTAATCCACCCATCTTGGTAGGGAACTTCCTACCACGTTTCTTTAATATTCGTCTTTAGCTGACTACATCTGATACAATAATGGATCAAGTACATCGGGCAGACGCCTTGAAGCCCAAGCGCATGACGGCGCGGATCGATAAACAAGTCGACTACATATTCACGCCTGGATCGCGGCAATCCATCGAACATATAGCAGTTTGGTAATTGCCTATATGCGAATTGTTACACAGTATCACTAGGAACCGTAGATGTTAAATCATTTAAAAAACCCTTTTGAAGGTAAGGCGGTTTCTTCTGGAACACTCGCATCCGTACTATAGGAATACGGAAAGATGCCTTTTCGTGTCAACAAGCTGAACTGTTGCGCATCTGGAAAGCACTTTTGAAGTTCGAGAAACTGATTAGCTCTCAGGTTCCGCGCTAACTTGCCTAGCGACGATGACATAAACCTCAACGAATCAACAAAGCGCAGCTGGATGGTTGTGTTTTCATCATCAGAATCTGTATTTGCTAGTTGAACATATTTTGTAAAAGAAACGAACCTTTGTTTTTTATTCGGTATTACCTCAACCTGTTCTTTATCGCACCCCAGCTCTTTAATTATGAAGTGACTGTCATAACCGCTAAGGTTATGGAATATGACGAGAATGAATTTTGGGACTGTATATTTGATGTTACATTGAGGGTGGGTTGCGTTAAGATGGTTGTGATCCCCCACCCTTTCATCTCCCAAAGGTTTTTACAGATTCAACAGACTGCAGCCATGTAAAACAATAGCTCATCTAGCGGTTCCAATGGCAGCATGGGGATGTTTGTTTTTAATATTTTGCCTAGTCTTTTAGCCTCCTCCTTCATCATTTGCATAAAAACCTTGACTGCATTGGGTCCTCTATACAGTTCAAACTTATTGAGCGAGTCGTCGAAGCTGCATTTTATATAATACCTAAAGCTGTAGGCCTCATGTTGTTGGATGCTGTTGGTGAAGGAAGCAGTAACACGGGGGCGGCTGAACTAACAGGCTTTAAAACAGATTCGAAGTCTGAATAAATCAAAAATAGCACTCGCATTTGTTTATGAATATTTGTGAATTGTAAGATGTTGTTCAAGTGATTCAGCATACGCGTAGCAACATGATTACAATTGTGCTCTGAGTGTTTTGCGAGCAATTGTTCGGTGGGGAAAAACGGCAGACACCCATCACATAGCTTTTTGGGGTTGTGATCACGGGAAAATTGTTTCCCAACAAGTTTACCCAAATCCCTAATACAGCAGTAATGGGAATTTTTACTATCCTGGATAAATAGCAAGATAACATGCCGATCCCTCTTGCATGCAGTGAAGTGGAGCGGTCCTACGATGGACTTTCCTTTCACCTCAAAACATGTTGGCACTGATATTGTTGAGAACTTCGAATTTTGGAATGTCTTTCATCTTCATGGGGAACTCGATGTAGCCAAAGTTAAGAATGTTGGTGTAGTACGGGTAGTTGCTAACCCTGTGAGGATTTTCATCCCCCACGCGGTGAGGTGCTGTTACTGACCACGAAAAGCATGCCGAGTCATTATTCTCGACGTTCACAGTGGCGTGCTTGTCCCGAATCCATTTAGGTAATTCTAAATACGATGACTTCCGCAGAGGACTGTACTTGTTGATATTTATCTCAAAGTACAGCACCTGTTGTAGCGCCCACCCCAAAACATAATAATTAAAATATATACGATGGTTTATAAAACCTACCAAAATCTTGCTTCATAAACTCGTCAGCCTTGGCGGACATCTTTTCCACAAACGCATCATAGACCACACCCAAATCATTCGATTCAGTAACAACCGCATACCGGGTGCTGAAAGAATTTGTATCATTACTTTCGATGATACCAATTTTGCTGTAACTGCCATACACCTCCACGTTTATTTTAACGGTTGTGTGGGTTTGCAGTTCTTTGGTAACTAACCCCACAAACCGATCCCTTTGGCTGTAAAGAAAATCCAACAGACTTGAAAATTAGGTTGTAAAACAAATGTAAATGGTTTAGAAATACATACCATTAAGGTTACCGTTATTAATGCGGTAAGTCGCTATCCTATTCTTAAAAGCTGATGCCACTATTTACATCACCTCCGTCGAGTATCTTAGTCGCAGCCGCTTTGTGTAAATTAGTGCGTTGGTGGGCTGCAATGAATGTTCCACCCAACTGCACATTACAGTCTTCGCACCTTGAGGTCGTGGGCTTTTTGGTGGTTGGTTCCTCAATCGCTGATGGAGTTGGACGTTTGACGCCAGCTGATCCAGCTGTCAGATGCTCGGCCAATGTAGTACCTTCGGGTGGAGCATTGGAAAAAATATCACATGTAATGTCAGATGCTCGACATCCTTATGCCGTTTTAGGTTGTCTCGTCTGGAAAAGGATGCCGGGCACACGTCGCAGGTGAACAAACCTGTTTTTATCGCAGATACCAAACCGTGTTGTTGGAGCTGGTGCCTCTTCAAACTATCACTCCTCGAGAACGTAGCACCGCAGACACCGCACACGAATAAAGACATATTTACTGTAAATAATTAAAAGCTTGTTAACTAGCCCAAAACTAAATCGAAACTGAAGTGATATTGCCTCGTATGGGTTTTATACATAGTAATTGGTTATTCCCTAGGTAGAGTTTGCTTTCAAACTAGTTGATTCACTATTAAACAAGGGTGAGTCATTTGAGAGTATGAGTAATGATGTGAAGCGTTACACAGTTCTACTGCAATTGGAGTTGATGGCTGCAAATAGTTTATTTGCAAAGCTGGATGATCTAAATCCACTACGTATGAAGGAAAGTATTACCAGTTTCCCAGATAAAGTAGTGGAGGATGTACTACAAGTGAAGGCGTTCGTCGAATCATTTTGAAATTGGAATTTTTTAAATGAAAACAATAATAAAGAGGGATGAACCTAAGGTTTATTAAATAATAACAATTTTCAATAATAAATGTATATGAAATTAGTTTATACAAGTAAATATTTGTTACGGATTTAGAAGCTTTGACATTCTTCTTTTAACTGGAGGCTTTGCATACCATGGCATCCCTATGGTGTTGCTTCGTCTTATGATTGCTGTCGATTTCATTTTGTTAGTTAATAATTAAACTAATTGTGTATATATATATATATATATATATATATATATTGCTGTGATAAGGGGTTGTTTAAGGGTGCACGTTATAGTAAAGGTCGTTCAGGAATGAGTAGTTAGAATAGGCAGCAGAAAACTGCACTTATTTAAGGAAATAATTAAGAAATAGACATAGTTTGTAGATAGTAAGTAGTCAACACCCTGTATATAAAGTAGAAATAGTTTTTGGGCGACGAAGGTAAACATAGGAAGACGCATAGTTGGCGTAGGAATGAGAAATACATGTATTAAGTAGATAGTAAATATTAAATACCCTGTAGATAAAGTTTAGTTAATTTAGGTAAAACAAATAAGGATATTTTTCAGTGGAAGCACGCGTATATTTAGAAATAAATGATAAAGTGTAATTAGATACGCATTAAAAAAAAGAGTTCCGGACGATTAAATTAATACGGATATAGAAATAGAGTTTCAGGTAGTTAATGTAAATGCGTACAAATATCTAATCATTTTTGATAAGAGAAATGATTAAAAATTGCGTGAATCGCATGTAAACATGAAAATTTAAAGTCGAGTTGCATCAGTTGTTTATGGAAAAGCAAGTAATCTATCAAAATACAGCATGTTGATAACGAAAGACAGCTGCGGGCAGGTTGTGATTATGGGGAATCGTGGAGCATTACATCAGAAACTGCTCTAAATGAAATTATTTGATTGGTCAGAAACAAGCGACGAGTTCTAGACCATACCCACGGATGGAGTGGGAATTCGAGAATATATTAGCAAGCACCTTGATAAGAAAGTCAGTTTTGAACTCAACGAAGGCCGAAATGCGTTGCCATTAAAACAAAGTAATACGTAATAATTATAAAAGTGAAATAAAATGAGTGCGAATATGAAGATTATAATTGCCGTTTAAACGTAAGTACGTTTTAATGAATTTATTGTAAACTAAGACATAAAAATAATAGGGCTTCGAGGTCTGAGGGAAATAGACTATGATTCTGATGTTAAGGGAAAAATACAGTAATACAATCTAGATGTCCAGGGGAAAAGAAGAATAATACAATTTTGAAGTACAGGGGTGAAACAAACTACAATTTTAAGTCTGGGGCAAGAATGATAAAAGTCTAAGTTTGAAGAATTGAAATAAATTGGGGTCCATAGTGTAATGGCAATAATTTGAATGGAATCCAGAATTGGGAAGATCATTTTATTGGAAGCGTCGATGTGAAAAAGATAAAACCAGGTCAGATTTTTAGTTATAAGACATTTGTTTTCTATATAAATTTTTATTTTATTTTTAATATTGCATTTGCTAAATATGATATGCTTGTGAAAAGTCAACAAAAGAGGTTGCATACGTATAGAATGAATAATATGATAACAGGTTTATAATATTCTACACTTTGTTCGTAAAGATAATAAGTTTTTGGTGACTTTGGGTTTTGAGTACATAGTAGATGGTTGTTATTATATGAAATTTATAAGGTTAACTAATTGAAAATGTATTTCAAATTATTTCAAAAGATTTACATATCTCATTGGTTTCATTATATAAAATCGAAATTTACTGAATTTTATAATTCCAAATAAATGCTAGCCGAGGTCATAAGATTTAAATAGTACAAAGGCGGAGCCACAAGTTGAATAGGAAATTGATAACCCGCAAGGCGGTAACGTATCGAATTTTGCCATTGGTAGATAAAGTTGTTTAAAGATAAAGTCCAGTTGATAGCAATACTAAGAAGACAGCTGGAGGAGGAGATAATTACAATTAATAGTGAATATTAAAATGGTGGTCCAATAATTTAGAGTACGTAGAAAATTAATAAGGCGCACAACGAAGGGGATCAAGAATTCCAGTTCATAGTAATAAAAAAATAATAACAGCCTTAAGTAGGGGCAAGAAAATTACGCGAATAGTATAGCAATATATATATATATATATATATATATATATATTATATTGCAAACTTCCAGTCCCCCTATCGGGTGTCACTTTTTATTTAAGAGAACGTTAATCTCCTTTTATAGAAAGAAACTTTATTGTTAAGCAATTTTAAAGAAAACACTTCAGATCTTGGTTGTGTGCAGCTTTATAAAATGGCGTTGCTAATTTATACCAAATATACCTCGACTACAGAACTGATAACTCTTGATCTCAGGGTTACTTTGTTTTGTTTTGAATAGAACTTATTTGAACTGGGTTCTATATTCAAATAAGCTCGCATACAAATATATAGGAAACCAACACCTAGCACCCTCTTTCTCTGTTGGCCCTATCTAACATTTTACAAATGTAAGACAACTGTAGATGGTAATGCAGATACCTCTAAGCTGTGTTACCGTTGTCAAATAAATTTCAGTGAAAACAATGCACCTTGAATTAAAAATGCTGTATCTTAATTTTGAAGAGTTAATATTTTATTTAATAAACTTGAAACAATACCTTAATATCCAGATTCGTGTATTTGTGCTTCTTTACAATTGATGCAGTGCACCTACAGGATCTCAGGGCAGTTACCTAATAACAATATTGTTTGTTTTAATATTTGGTTAATTTTTAGATGGTTTTAAGAATGAATTAATTATTTAAATCGATACTAAGGAATACTTGTACGGTATGCTGCTTCACCTTCCAGACTTGGACCAATACAAATGATACCAGCAGTGTTTTCTTCTAGCTCTACGTGTATCCTCTCTATGCCTCGTTGCTCTGCTAACTTTTACACCAAAACGGCTTGCTCCTAGTATCTTCAAATTTTGGTTGGACACCTTTATATTTACTTTGAAATAGTGTATGTACTCCACGCTTGTTTAACATTCGACCTTTAATCACTTTATTAATAATTTTATTTTTAGGAAAAAACCACAGCTCTCCAATAACAAGTACTATTTTATTCAACAGTTTATCATCATCAAAATTAATTACAACCATTCCAAAATATTAAACAACAATCATATAAATCAAAGAAAAATCAACAAAACATCACATCTTTCGTAACCTAGCAACCAACACCTTACCTACTATGTTACTTTTATATAAATCAAAAAATTTTAAATACATTCAAAACCACCCTAGCTTGGTCTTCCCTACATTTTCATGGTCTTTTGATTGGTACAAACAAATATTGCATTGAATAATAATAATCAATAATGGTAACAAGCATATTTAGACAACCCTTTTATATGTTTCACCCTCGTTTAATTTTACATGTGACTGCTACTAATTTCATTTCTAAATTAAAAGTCAAACACCTTCTGGACAAGTATAATTATTGATCTACAAAGTAATATTCACTCGAAGATAAAGCATTTTGCCAATTAGCATCGTTTCTCACCTCACTAATTGTTTTGATTAAACTTGAGTCTTGTATTACAGTATATATAAAAACCATCTGTACTCCAGTTCACTCCCTCTCCCCTTTATTATATATATATATATATATATATATATATATATATATATATTGCTGTGGATCGTGGGGTCAGTCTCTGAAACTCCCTAAAAATCATTCAAGTTCTAACGTTCGGCTGTCATAAGATTGCTATGATCGGACTTATGGGTTTGACATCGCCCGTGTCAACACTGATTTTCAAAAAAACAATAGAAAATTTCTAAAAATATTCTTATCCGTTTATTCTGCTGCAACAATCTATTCAGCAGCTTCCCTTTCTAGCTCAGCTGTGCCTCTTTTCAGATACCTAAATTTACAATCATTCTTCCTTCCCACTCACACATCATTCAATAAAATCACCAAATAATACAACAATCATACAATCTTTATTTCCCCTATATACAAACAATTATTCACAGATATATATAGTTTGGTACACTAATAACAACTCAGTAAGTGATATTTTTGTAAAGTCCGTGTTTTAAATTTTTAATTGCAAACACATTTAATACAACAGGAGTAAATGAGCCCCAAATAATACCCTATATTTATTGCACACTGGAGTATGGTGAGCTCATAATAACCTAGTTTATTAATATATGCCTTTTACCTTGCATAAAATTACTACAAAACTAATAAACCCATGTACCCTTAACAATCCAATTTAAATTCGTAATGAAATTTAGTAAGCTTTACATACACCTTTTTTTCAATATTTAAAATACCCTAATAATTGTCAAGTACACGTATCTTTTCCAATACGTTAAATAAATGTAAATAACCCCCAAAGTTCACTCACACATCACAAATAATTCCAACAGTTTATCAAATAACAGCAAAGTCAAATAGGTTACCTGGAAAAAGCTTCAAGTCTCCATCTCCTTCGATGATGCTCTATCCTTCAGAACCCCTTGGCTTTGTGACTATGCGCTCTATCCACCAGATATTTATAGATGTTAACCTCAGCATACGCCGATCTCCGTGCTACCAATTACCATTCCATCCCAGCATCCAAATTCACGTATATTATACTTTTGTTTATTACTTTATTAGCTTGTTATGGTATTAGTTGGACCTCGGTTAATTTAATTCACTCGACACTACTCACGTTTATAACTATAAGACCTCCACTTACCACGTTATAAGTGCTAATACTACTTTTTATTAATTTATAAATTTGTTCAACACTCACAAGACTCTACTATCACGTCGGTTGATTGTTATACGTAGTCTAAAGCGATGAAAATACAAAATAGAGCGATCAGAATACAAAGAGAGCGATGCTAATTCTCTTAAAGTATTTATACCGTTAAAATGTCACCTCTCGGCCACTCTTCTCGCGAAAAACTTATTTTAAAATAATACTTCTGCAAATTTTGTTATAACCGCCTTAAAGTTCCTAGAAATTCACCTCGTGGACGCGCTATATAATCCGAAAAATCGCATTAACCTGTCGCGTGTTTGTCCGTTGTAAAAGTACCAGTTTCAGCCAATGATACTGTTCTGTGTCGTCGTAAAACTCCGCCTGTAATATTTTTATCCCTGTCTTATGCATATTTTATGTCACGCTCCAAACCCCACTTGAGTTATACAAAAACCGTTATTGCTGACCGCGTCGCATGACTCCACGTGGATTGAATACGTGCGTTTTGAAACCAAAGCTTTTATATCCGTCTCTATCTGTAGCATATTACTGATCGTGCATCCCTTCTGTTCTTTAAGAAACTTTGTTAGATTGTTTTTTGAATCAACTGACGGTTGGAAATTTTTTTTTTAAGTCCGCTAGTTAAGGTTTGTGGCTTCGAGCGGTCCTTTTTAAGAAGACTCTTTGAACTTTAACACATTTATTTGTTTTAACAGATTTGAACAATTACAATTTTGAATTAATTTATTCTAAGTCGAATAGTTAATACTTAATTGTACAAGTGAGTTACCGACGGACTGCACTGTGAAAGCTGAACGTTGATGAACTGCCTGGGAGTGGAGCTCCCGGCCTTTTTATAATCTCCCTACCTCTTTACAATTCTGTGGGAACCTGCGGACCTATGTCCACTTACCCTTGACTCTATTCATAATACTTAGTTGCTATCTTAAAAGCTATTCATAATTACAATGTTGCAGACTTATTCTGCGTAATCTCGGTACGTGACGTCCTACGACCGTCTGTGACCTGACATCTGCAGTGTCACTTATCCTTGTGCTACTTTGTAGCGTTTCCACTCGTGGGAACTGAAATAACTGAATTAAATTGTAATAAATTGTTGCAATTTGTCTTTTATGACATTGTTGCACTTTCCTAATGTTTCCTAATATCTTTATTAGTTTTACATGTATAACAAATGGGGGATCCCATAACTCCTCCCAACGTACATTAAAAATTAAGGGTTTTTACCTTGTCTTGATTTTTAATTTAATTCGTTTTCGTTTAATCTCATTTAAAATTCATATTTTCTAGGGGTACATTTGTTTGTTTGGGTTTCTTAAATCTAAAACTGTTTTCTTTATTACTCTTAAATCTAATACATATTTTGTACGTTACATAAATGATCAATAAAATAGTCAATAAAATCAATATAATTGTCCATACACTAATATTATCGTAGTGCACTTTGGGCGTCTTGATCTCGTTCAGTTTTTCTTTATAATCTTCCATGAGTTTCATGGCGTGGTTTAGGTTGTCTAATTCCAGGTGTATTATGCTTACAAACTATTTTCACTCAAATATTTAAAGCAGGTTCATATTTAAAGTGTAGTTGGTTGTTTTAAAAAGTCAAAACCTTGACTTTGATATAGATGTTAATGATAAATTTTTGTTACTTGTTAAAAAGATCCGAAATTTTAAAAGAAAGTTTTTTTAGTAAACAATTAGTTCAACTTTGAGGCTTTTATTTTGGTCAAATGCGATCAAATCTAATTACACAACGGTAAAATTTTTGAGTAATAATTTGGTGCCAATATCATATTGGATATACATTTTTGTATTTTTTTTTTATACTTTTATAGGACACAAATGGTGTTCTACTTTTTTATTTATTTAATCTTTGCAATTTCTTACAGGAGCTGCGTCTTATTTTGATATGACAGGTTTTTGTTAACGAAGGCGATCGTTTTATCTTTGGGTTTCCACGACATGGTGGCGCCTATTTAATTTAGCTTAGCTTTGGTTTGCAAACAGAATTCGACTTCCCCCCCACTTATTATTGCTCTACCCAGGAATAGACCCCTAGCTATGTCGAAAGATTTTTGTTCACTGGCGCCCATTAAGAAAAATAAGTTACACTAGCGCCTCAACGTAGAAGAAATAACGTTTCAGTGGCGCTCACAACGGGGTGCCTTCAGTAAAAAACAAAAGTCGTTTCAATGTCTAGTGCCAAATTTTTGACACGTATCAAACCTCGCCCTATTATGCTTGTATAACTCTTGCTGGACTTTATACAAGTAAGCCTTTTGGCTTGCTCTGCCGTATAGATGACAACTTCTATGAGATGCCTTGCCATGGCTCCGTTTGATACCTCTCCCAGTTTCACCCCGGAGCGCAGCCAGACAGATCTCGAGCCTCCGCCTGACCTCTGGACTACCATTTTTGATGAAAGCAGTTATTGCGAAATTGTAGAGAGAGATGTCGTCAGCAGTCCACCCCCCGTGATCAGATACATAATTGCAGATATAATCCCTAAAAGGGTTACTCGTGACTAAGCCATTAGTTTCCGAATTAACGGAGTCAGAATCAGGCTCCGAGAACACTTCCACGGTTTCCGAGACCGGAGAACCAGCGGGCTCCGGGGCAGCGACCTGTTTAAAAATATGTGGTGAAGCCACCTCCTCCTCATCATTTCTGATGGGAAGGATGCACGCGATAAAGGTGTGCTCCTCTATGCTATTCAGGTCGCGCCCTCGGGCTCCCCTTGGCGTCTTCCACCGTGCAATGGTGTTCATCGGCGCTTAAGAAACGAAGTCGCTTACGCATAGCACGCGTACGTACTCCCCCAGGTGTTTGTTTGGGGGGTTATGCATCTGGCCACCTCCAGAGAAACAACAGTTTCTCTGGCAGGGGTCTGGGACTCCTGCTCGACCTCCTCCTCTACATCTATTGGCGCTTGTACTCCAGCAGCCAATAAGCTTCTTATAAGGTCCTTGTAGTCATCGGCCAGTCGTCGACTCTTGATTGCCTGTAGAGTTCTACCAGGGAAAAGCTCCGAGAGTTGCACATTAATGTGGCGTCCCTTATACTCGATCTCCGCCTCCGCTAGGGCGATGATCTCGGCATCTGTCCAAGCTGAGGGGTTCCGATCGGGATTCAAACGGTCAAACTCTAACTCATTATTATACTCAACTGGGTGTGAGTGTCTTAAATGTTGTCTCATGCCAGCATATGTTCTCCATTGCACCTTCCACACCGGACAAATATTATCCCCGCTACTGGGTGCGCCTCTACAGCGTTTCCTTCGGATGTGATCTTTCATCCCAGCATCTGTACCAAAGGTCCTGCCACAAATGCAGAGAACCATCGCGCTATAGTGAAGTAGAGTAGAGTAGGTTTAATATAGAATATGTATAATATAGTATATAAAGTATAAATAAATAAATCAGATGGTATCACAGTCAATTGTACTATCAGTTGTTGACTAGAACGTTAAGATTAAAGACCACCCCTGGTGCGTCTTTTCTATTGTAGCAAAATGGTTTTGCCAGGAATTTCTGGCGAACCTTTGTAACAAGCGGGTAGTGCTTTTTGCTACAAGTGACTGTTGCCTATTCCAGCTACAGACACTTTTACTGCTTAGCCTGTAACCAAAATGGTTACGTTACTGGCGGGACCACGAGGAGGCGCAGCGTAACTATGATTCTAAGAGAACCGAAGGTACACACTCGACGGTATCTCTTTAAACAGTTTAATGTAATTCCAATATTATGCGCCTTTGGTGAGAGTCATAGTTACTCCCCCCAACAGCGCCTTCAGCTTCCGACCTAGCAGACTGCGACCGATCACCCTTCTTTCTCCTGGGCAACGGCTCCTCATCGCGGTGGACCACCATGCTGACAAAACTAACAACCAAGAATGACACCTAAAACGCAGCTCAAAAAAACGACCTGACCGTTACGACGCTAAAAGAACGACGCTAGAAGAACGCAAAACGTTGGTCCAATAAAAATATTTTGGTTAAGGGTGAACCGTAAACAACCCTGTATTTATTTAAACTTCAAACCGTTCAATTAAATTTCAAATTTAACAAAAATACAATAAACACTAAGCGTCAATAACAACTAGAACCAAATAAATTCGCAAACCCAATAAAAATATCTCGATTCAAAAAGTACCGTAAAGAACACTATTTATTTTAAAATTTTTAAACCGCCAAATCAAATTTAAAATCCTTCTGTTGTGGCAGTAGTGGGTTGGCTCGGCTGGTCCCTCGACTGCTACTTGTCTGTTGTCCGCGTAGTTCCGTAGGTTTCTTCCGTTCTGGTTGGTCGTCCTGCTGTTCCAGGTCGGATGCTTCGCGTTGAGGTCTCCAGCTAGGAATGTTGGTGTCCCGGTGAGTAGGATGGTGTCCAGGTCCACTTCTTGTATGGGTCTGGCTGGCGGGTTGTAACCTGAAACAAAGCGTAACGTACCTGCAGATGCTGTCCTAAGCTCCACGGCGGTGGCCTCCAGGTGCAGTAGATCTCCGGTGTTGTCGCTGTAGTGGTCGATATCAGGCTTGATGTAGATGGCGGTTCCACCTCCTCTTCGGTCTTGTCTGTTGTTCCAGTAGCATACGTAGTTCGCTATTCTTGGGTTGTCGGCTTCTCGGAAGTGGGTCTCGTTCACCATCACGATGTCCAGGTTGTACCTCTCTGCAAACTCGGTGAGCTGGAGTTTCTTCTCTTGGAGCCCGTTGGCGTTCCAAAACGCTACCTGTAGGGACAAAGGTTTTCGTCTGTTAGCCATAAACTTACCTATGGTTTAAAGATGGCTACGATGTCTGGCAGACAGCTGAGCAGTGCTGTCAGGATTTCCCCCGTTGTCTTGGCTTCGGTGAGGGCGGCGGTGATCTTCTTGATGACCTCGGTGATCTTCCCTAGGTCCATGGTAGACAGAAGGGCCATCAGCTGTCTAATTCCCATCTCTTCTTGGGCGGCGGTGGCTGCAGGTGGTGTCGGTGGTGACGGCTGGGCTGCTGGCTGGACAGTGGTGGCTGCCGAAGTGCTAGGCCTTGGCGCCCCGCGGGTCGCCTGGGCGAATGACACTGCAGGACTTACCTTGACCTCGCTGGTGCTGGTGCTCTGGGCTGCCTGGCTGGAGCTGGCTTGGGGAAGGCTGCGCATCTTCGGTAGCTGGCTGGGTGTGCCTCATGGCAGTTGGCACATTTCGCTGGGGCGTCCCCGGGCTTCTTGCAGAGGGCGCTGTAGTGTTCCTCACCGCACTTGACGCAGCGAGGTGGAGCATGGCAGCGGCTCTGCGCGTGGTGGAACCTCTGGCAGCGGTGGCACTGGCTCGTCGTGGGCTGTCTTCGCGGGGATTCGACACGGACCTGGAGGCGTCAGACCTGTGTAACGTCGAAAATCCCCTTGCTCACCTTGGTGCGGTGCAGCTGGATCAGGTAGAGCGGCATGGGGCGGCGCTCACGCCCCGTCATCCTTTTGACCTTTTGGACTGGAAGGCCTTGCTGGAGTAGATCATCTTTGATCTCTTCTTCAGAGAGATCTATGGGAAGTCCTCGGAGTACCGCTTTCAGCGGTTTTTCTTCCTGCAACATGTATGAATGATATGGTAACTTACCTTCGTTTAGTATTCTCGTGATGTCTCTGAAGTCGTCGATGGTGGTCGCTTGGATGCTGATGCCATCCTGGATGTTTTTCGCCTTGGTGAAGCCGAGTCTCTTGTTGGTGATGGTCTGGCAGACTTGGGTTCACTTTGTCTTGTCCCTCAAGACAATTGGAGGTGGTAGGCAAGGTTTCTTCGCTGCTTTGGTGTTGATGGCTTCTCCGGAGTTTTCTTCCATTTCTTGGTGGGTATCTCCGATGGCCTCGAAACGATTACTCGTCGTAATCGCTTCGGTTGATGGTCCTGCAACAGGTAAAATTTTTACATCTCTTACCCTTCGACGGTGCGTGCGTTTCTTGTTGGTGGTGAACCCGTCTTCGGACTCGTTGGATCCGCTGCTCTTCTCAGGTTTCCTCTTCAGGTGCTTGCGGTCATCTGGGATTGCTTCATCTTCGGACGAGCAGGAGAGTTCCATCTGGGACGGTGGGGCGGCTTCTGTTGGCGATGCTGCTTCCGCCGTGGTTGGTATAAAGATGTACTGATGTCTTAGGTGTTGAGGCATCTTGTCGTGAAGTTCCTTCATCTGGCGTAGTAGGTCGTTGTTCTCTTCCCCGGCGGTGGTCCAGAAATCCATTCCTGAAATTATACTAGTTTCGGCACTATATATTAGTGGGTCCAGATTGCACGTGCCAAGCGCTGCATCTGGGCCGCTAATATATACGCTTCCTTTCGCACTTATATATATTATAAATGCGACTGGCTGAAACGATTAGCGATAAATAAGACGAACGTCTTAATAAGCTCGAAATCTCCTCAGCAATTTCACAGCACTTAGCTATAAAATTGCTGAAAAACCTCGCAGCACGCGTATAAATGCGTTCCCGCCTAAATGCGGTCGCGCAAATATCACGCCTCTGTCGAGCTTAGTAACACAATTCGCTCAGAAACCTCTGTTTAGAATCGCAAATGTATGTATTTCTACAAACAATTACGTGTCCAATACAGAAGCTTGCGAAATGCGATTCTAATTGCACTGAAAAGTGCAGTTAATCGAAGGAATTTTCCGCTGCTGTAGAATCTAACAGTCGTCACGTGGTTATGATGAATGGCATGGTATGCGGTGAATCACGGCTGCTATGCTGATCGATGTCCTCGGCTCTTTAAACACCTGGAGTTTGTAAACGCTAAGCGAATACAAACTTTGATGATCGAAGATGCGTTGGATGGATTGATGAATCTGAAAAGCTCTCTCGGTTTGTGAAATACGTGCTCTCTGCTCAAAAGTCGTGGCTGGAATGATTGCCGCGAGTACCGTGTGATCGTCTAGGGCTGTTGTAGCGTGTTTTATATACAAAATCGATGGGCATTTTCATATATATATATATATATATATATATATATATATATATATATATATGTAGACTGACTGTTTTTACGTTGTCTAGGGGTTTATTACTTTTATACTTCCTTGAGATAATTCACTCGCGTAATCATATACAGCATTTAATAAAATAAACAGGTATAATACAGTTTCCGTGAACGTATAAACACAATTAATATTTAGAACTATGTAATTTTACTACATCGAAATTAACCGTAACATGAGGAATTGAAAACACTTGCTTAATAAATACAGGTAGCTAATAAACACGTAAATAGATTGCGACTCAATCTAGCATTCGTCTTTAAGATATGTTCTAGGGTCGTCTTTCCCTAGGACACACGTCTTAATCTCGTCTTAGCTCAACTTCGAATGAACGATCCCCTGCTATGAGCCTCCCTTCCATTTGTGTTCTTAAGGTCAGGTAAATATTATAGCAGTGGTGTTTGCTCAACCTTATCCCGTATTCTTATTACGCATGGGTGTATCTTAAAAGTTTAACTTACTTCTACTAAATTAATATTAAGGGTTATTCCTACATATATATATATATATATATATATATATATATATATATTATATATATATTGCATTTATTTCTTGTAATTCGTATGATCCAGGTTCAATGGTTATTTTGCGATGCTCTGGATCGTTAAAGTATAAGATGTTGTTTCCTGGATGTATGTTTTGCACAGTGTTACAAGTTGTCACGGTAAAACCTACGGGTCAGGAAGGAAATGAAGCAAAGGCAGAAAAGGAACTTTCTACCCGGGTCCCTTACCGAAACAAAACAGGATGCTACGGCTAGCCGTCGTAGATTAGGGGTGGGGAGTAGGGTCAACGTAGCCAGGTAAAAGAATACCGCTGGAATATACGTTGGATTAGTACCTCAACAGGAAGAAAAAAAATAGATAAACAAATGATGACAGACCATTAGTCGGTCTAATATTAGCATCAGTGAAATACCAGGACAGTGACAGTTCTAAGGACTCCTTAGGGAGGTTGTTGTTCCGGAAATGCACTCCCGTAGATACAGGCATATAAATACTTACAGTAATTGTTAGTATCCTAGGGGGGCGGATACTGAACCCTCAGTAACTCTCGTCTGGAATGCACCACAGACCAAGCTAAGTAAGGAGGGAGAAAACTAAAATAATTTCCACTTTAACAGGACTAGAGTTTTTATTTAAGCCACTTCGTTGGCGGCTAATCAATATCAGATAAGTATAAATCGGAGCTAGCAATGATATATGGTAAGTTCACATAAACGGATATAACTTAATCTACCTATGGTGGCGGTGTTTATATTACATAACGCACTATACTATAACAACCTAGCGAGCTCGTGTTCCGCAAAGCTAATGGCATTCAAGCAAACAACCAAATATTTTATCACTACGGCACCATCCGTGCCATGCGTTTTATGCTTAATACTAGTAAGTACCAAGGTTTATGTAGACCATTGCATATAAAAGTTAAGTTTTTAAATCAACAACCAAAACAGTAAACACTATGCATTTCGCAACACTCAGTATATATATCCTGCTAGATCACGCAGTCAATGGCATGAAAAGTATCTCCAGAGGATATAGGAGGTAAACAATATAAAGGGTAAAAGGATACTTCGTGGAACTTACTTACGTATCATATTTAATTTGGGAACTTAGCTCTGTAGTAAATCCAACACGAAATGTTCCTAACTTGATGGGAGACCAATTACTTTTTGTCGGCTACTCCAGAAAGTTTCCTCAACGTTCTATGTGAATTTTTAGGTGTACCTATATTTCGGAGGATGACGTTGTGAGTCGAGTACCATGAGCACCATTAGCTAACAGCATTCAGGAACTATTTGAACCCAGCCCAAGGAAGCGAGCCAGCGTTCAACCAGGATGAGACCAGAACGTAGGAATAGGATGGAAAGGAAACAGCTACAAAATTATATCGGCATTAGCCAAAGTATAACACTAACGAATCGAGTGCAAAAATTATTCGTAACTTACCACGAGTATAACTGCAATTGTCCGAATTTAGACTTATACTTCGTGCTGTATCCTCGAAGAAGTAGAGAATTACTTAGAGTTTGTCGGATCGCATCCCTTTAAACAACGGGACACGCTAGAATTGAAAAACCATCACCGTAAATTAATTCCGTTCCAATGAACAGCAAAACGTCAAAATTTATTTATTTTGTCAACTTTCAAAAATTTTCAGAACCGCTATCTAGATATACAGAAGACAAGAGTAGTACAGGTTGCTTAGTTTAAAGGCATTATGAATTTGGAATCGGCGAAATAGAAACAACGTTATATTTAATTATATTTGCGTGGATTTAGTAACAGGCCTTAAATTGAACGTAACAAATTATACAGTCCCACTATACCCAAAGCATATTCACCGTCCTGTTTTAATTTAATTGGTGGGTAAATGGATCCTGTCGATATGATATTACCATACCCGAACACGTTCACTGTTTTAGCCATTGTCACTAAGAAACTTTAACACTAAATGCCCACAATTGTAAGTGTTGTAAGTCTGCTCCGGTACACTGTTGTAGTAAATTTTACAACCTCGAAAATATTTCTCCACTTCTTCCGGCGGTCTCAAGTCTCCAAACGAATCGTAGTAAAACACACTATTTCCATGTTCTCGGTATCCCACCCAATGTGTACCTGATCCTGTGGTGGTATTCAAATTAATCACACCCGACTCGTTGACATACGGTCTAATCTTCTGTAACTAATCTCTAGAAAAGACGTTGCGAAAATTAGGAATGTTAGATACGTGTTTCCTTATATCTACGTTGGTGAGAGCTCTTCGAGGTAACTTAGTTTTTTGATACTTTTTTTACAAATGCCACGCCCCTGTTTGTACGGCTTCAAGAATAATGCGGAGCCTTTTTTGTATGGTTTTAAAATGAGGCCATTTCCTTTTTTCCCAACGGCAATGGCTTCCATAGATCTGTTGTGTCGTTCACTCTCCTTTTGCTGCTCGTTGGCTGTCTTGACATCATTTACTGCTTTAGCTATCCCCGCAGCACCACCTGTTGGAGCTCCTAGGGCACTTACTCCTGCGAATATCGGAATCAATGGTAGAAAACCTCCTTTCTGTGGAACGAGTATAATACGTGGGACTTTAATTTTGCTTCTCCTACCAGCTCCTTTTATGATTTTTTTTACCAATTAGAATACCAACGTCTAGTAGCTTTTTCAAGTTGTCGGAACTAACTCGGTATATTGCAGATCATATTTTCTTCAAGAATCCACCTTTGAAACTTATTTTCTTCTTTAAGCCCATACCCATTTTTCTCTTCGCTTTCATAGCATTTGTCACAAACCAAGCTGCAGCTTTTTCCCCAAACTTTGCGTTCTTAGACTTAACACTCCCCCAGGCTTCTTCTTCTAAAATTTTATCTGCTCGGTGTCTGACTGGAAAATCGTCGGGGTACTTCGAGTATGCAATGTCGTGGTCTTTACACAATTTATCCAATTCGGTTATTCCAGGATCACCTCTTGCTAAGCGCTCATTCAACTTTATACCAGGACCGCAGTACTGATAACCTGGAATATGCTGTTCAAACGGTAACCTGTTTATAGCACTGTTGATTAAACCCTCTCCAGACTGCACAATCATCGATGTCTACACTTTCGTACTCAACAACTAAATGAGCAAACAGAAGTAAAACATCTCTATTTATACTTTACGATTTGTTAAATAAATACAACAATTTATAATAAATACGACTTACAAAATAAAAACATTTTCAAAATCTTAAAATAAATAAATTTTACAAATTTAATAGTCTTTTAAGTGTTTATGAATACAATTTTAGTTATCAGTCTAACATGCTTTTTGATTTTAACTTTATACTTATTAATATCTATTAATAAACTCAAAATTAAACGCTGTACTTCTCTTTTATAAGGTTGCAGTGGAGCATGCGCTGTGGTATCCGGAATCTTCGGAATCTTCAGAAAAAGACAATCTTCTACATGCAAGTGATCGTGCTACCTCCACATCATTTAGGTATTGATCGGGATGATATATAATTATTTCTTGAATGATAAAATAGTTCACATTGGTAAAATCATCAGATAGAAAATGATCTGTCTGGAGCTCGCTTTCAATTAAAATGGCTTCTCGTTCTTCATCTGTCAATTCAATATTTAGTCCACGATTTGAATTTATTATATCACCAATGAAGGTCTTGTAAATTGCAGGAAAACCTCGTTTCTGTAACCCTTGCAACCTACTGCTTATTCCTTTACCCAGTTGGAATATCTTAAATATTTCACTATCATTTAAAACAATAACATTTCGACCTTTTGCAATTTCCATATTAAACAAATTCTCTTCTTGCAAATCATTTCCTACTAATGCACTTTTGACATTTGATGTAATGGCTGCCAGTTTCAATTTAAACCCATAATCCAGTTGTAATTCTACCTCATCTATTCCATCACTGAAACCATTTTGCCTAGCATTCTTTGTATCTCGTGCAAATTCTCTAACTCTAAATTCAACTTGAAGGCTGGATAAATCGGTCCAACCATTATAACCCATTTTCATTCCAGCATGTCCGCATATACATCTAACACAATCAATTTGTATGACTGGTTGTAGACCACTATGTAAGTCAAATCCTACTTCCAATAAGTGAAGGTGAGATCCTTGCCATCCGCTTAAGGGTAGACAGTCTTGCCTACCAGCGTATTTAGGTTTAATTGCGCCACATCACTTGTTACATCAACACCGGCGAAATCCATAACTTTATCTTGAATAACTCGAAAATATATCGTAAAGTGAAGCTCTGCAAAAACTCGCTTGTTATATACACGTGCTCACACATGCGTAGTTTAATCGTTAGTATGGATTATTTCAACCTTCCACTAATAAAATTCAAAGAATCCCCATACAAGTTTCGACAGGGAAATAAACCACATTAACTTTTGCTCAACTAATTGCATTTAATGAATTAATTCTAGGAATCGATAAGGAAAATAAACCAATAAACGATTTTATTTAAATTGATCACATTGTCTTCAAGGCATTTTTGTACGGCATTCGCTTCTGGGAATTACTGTAGGATGAGTCATCCTTTTTAATTCACGGTATAAATAAGACCGATGATGAAGTACAGAGTTAGTCTATATCAGAATGTCGAATATAAATTATATCGTGTAAAGTAAAAGTAGTTGAGCTTTCATCATAGGATTTAGTAAAAAATGTATTGAAGTAATCTGTTATAATTTTAGGGTCATCTATTAATGCATCATTAATATTAAGTGTAATTCAAGTTTTGCGTATTTTATGACCATTTATTATACTCCATGCAGTTTTGACCATATTAGAAGAATTTATTATTAAATCATTATGATATAATTTTTTGGCAGCAACTATCACCTTTCTATAGGTTCTCTTGTATATCTTATAAAATGAAACTAATACAGGTGAATTACTTAAGAACTCTAAATACAAACATTTCAGCCTTTTGGCTGAGATTCTGATTCCTTTAGTTATCCATTTATTACTTAATCTGATATTATTTTTATTGCACTTCCTTTTTAAGGGAAATGCGGTATCAATATGATCTTTTAAAAGGATATTAGCAAATTTCCCATATTTAGCATTTACATCATCAAGATTAAAGATATCTTCCCAATTTTCACCTTGTAATATTGATGTAACATGTTCAATACTAGATGAATTATTAAAGTTACGAAAATAAATAGATTCTACCATGTTATTACATGGTTCTAATCTATCTATTACTATCTTTTGGGCAACATGATCTGACAATCCATTTGTCACTATACTACTTTGAAAATCCTTAACATTTGCACTGACATAAATATTATCAAGGCAGGTTTTGGCTCTCGTTACACAGTTAATAGTATGCCTAAACCCATACGCTTTTGTCAAATCATGAAACCTATCAAGCTTGTTGGATCTGCTTAGGAAATTTATATTAAAATCACCCAAAATTGTTATCCTTGCTTTTCTATAGTGACTTAGTATATTCAGCACTTCTGTAAAAGTATTAAGAAAGTTACTAAATTTACCGTTGCAGCTTCTATAAACAGTAACTACTATAATTGTAATGTTAGATTTTAACTTAAACAAAGCGGCTGCACACTCACAATCTATCTCAGAGGATAAATTGTTAATTTTCTGCATTGTACAATAGGCGTTACCAATCCTGGCAAAGATAGCAACACCACCATGTATACTAGTTGATCTGGAAAAATGATCCACTAAATAATAGCCACTTATGCTAATGTTTAAAATTTCGTTGTTTATTAGCCAATGCTCACTTATACATAGTATATCACAATTTGTACTTTCTAAGAATACATCAATTTCAATTAACTTATTGGTAAGGCATTGAACATTTTGATGAATTATTGTATAGAAGCAAGATGTTGGTTCTGTGCAAGATTGGTCAATTATACAATTTACTAAATTATTGGAGAATGCGTATGTCCTAGCGGAAAAGAATATTTTTCACTATATGAGCGATCACTAACAATAACACTTATATTTTGAATTTCTGATTTTTCCCATGTTTTAATGGATTTCGCCAGTTTATTGCATAACAATGATTTGCCATATTTATTCAAAAGCATTCCAAATTTATTATAATGTCTTCTATAAGTAAAATCATTTATATCGAAGATATGTACCATCGGAGTGCCACTTAACATTTTAATATTTTTGTTTAAATTATTAATTTGATTAATTTGATAATGCAACTTTGACAAATTGAAGCACTTTGGAATAGTTGATAAAATCAAATTGGTCATTTTACATTTGCGCATTATGCTTTTATACACGTTAAGGGTGTAATCAGGAGTTTCCTTATCATTAATAGTACCCGTGATTAAGAAAACATAATCGTCCATTCCATAATTAATTATTAAATCAGGCAGGTCCACACAAACATCTTGTAATTTGGCATTAGGTTTACTTAACGCTTCTATTTTATAATTGTCTAGTTTCGTATTTTGCAGATATGCTGCAAGTCCTCTAGCATGAACATCTCCCAGTATTAGCAACTTTTTTTGCTTTTTCTGTAAACTTTTAGTACTAATAATAATAATATTAAGAACACTTTTTGTAGGAACACTATAAATGGTTTGATCATTATTATAATTGTAATTAGACGTGCTTGTGTTAAACTCCACACTTGACAAAGTAGAATTTTGTTGAATGAAAACCGCATTTGATTTGTGACTGTCACTATAAGTATAAATAGGGGGAGCACCAAATAAAATATTAAACCATTCATCAGAGAATGTTTTGTTACTTAGATCATTATTAGTCACGGTATAAACACTAGTTGGTACTTTATGGTTGTTGTTATTAGACATAGTTTCTGTAAGTATTGGGATAATTTGCTTATCCTTTGCTGTAGAACTTATAGTATAGGTAGTTCTTAGTGACATCATTAGCTATATTTAATGTAGTATCCAGCATATTATATGTTTGTGTACTGCGGTTTGTTACATTATTCTTTAAACTAACATTTATATGCTGCAGAGTTTTAATTTTTTCTTCTTCTGATTTAAGTTGTTGCTTAAATAGTTTATCATTGTCAGAGGCTTCATTTAGTATATATTCCAATTCTCTGTTTAAATTGTTTATAGCTTTATCTTTAGATTCAAGTTCTTGTTTATAGAGCAACAGCTGGTTTTGTAGTTCTGATAACAAGTCCTTGGAATTATGCTGTTCATGCTCTTCATTTTCAATACAATTTAAGCAATCTTTACTAATAATTAAATTAGTACTTACTATTTTCTTATCCTGGTTTCTCAATATGCAGCTTTTATGAAATAGCTTGCAACATTTTGTACACACATAATAGTGATGGCATTTATTTGCACAGCATTTGAATTTAAAAGTAGAGACAACAGCACTGCTTACGTCACTTTTGGCCATGTTGCGGCCATTACTTAACCAACATCAGCAGCCAGAAAATGAGAACAGACCTAATACAGGATTCAGGCCATTAGGCCCCACCTGTACAATTTGAGGTTGGATTTCGGCATCCGCTTCCTGGTTGTTGATATTTTCTATTAGAGAATAAAAAACATTGTTTTTTTATCAACAACCAGGAAGCGGATGCTGAAATCCAACCTCGAATTGTACAGGTGGAGCCTAATGGCCTCGCCGTACCACAGACTATACGCTTTGTTTGTATTGGATCTTTATTATTAATATGAATTCTACATTGTACCCTACACCCAAGAGTATTTGTTTTTAAGCGGACATTGCTATTATATTGAGTATGGTACACATACACAAGAAGCTCTAACATTACCTTCTGATCGAGATCCTGTTGGTAGTGGATGTATTTGTCTATAGATAAATCCGGTGTCTGGGCTGTAATCTGGTTGTAAGTGATATTTTAAATGTAATAGTGTACTGAATCTTATTTTGTATTGAAATTTCATGATACCTGTAATAATGGGATGTTGATCAGTTACAAAATCTAAATCTAAGTATTTGTTACATTTAATTATATGATATATTGTTTGATGTCCTTTGTTCAATGGATTGTATATCTGGAAATAATGTTGGTGTATAATTGTGAAGGTAGTGGAAGTGTACACTTACGGTCATTTCTGTTATATTGGATCCGTACCCGTTTTTTACTGATTCTGAGGTACATCCGAAAAGTTGTCTTTGGGTACGCTTGGAAGCTGTTGCATCGTTTGTTGTAGTAGAGTCTGCAGTGTGCTTGCTGCCTTGCATAGCTGAACTGTTATTGGGATATGATCCGGATTAACTTCTAAAGTTTTGTCTAAATTGCAGATGTGGTATAGTATGTCCTCCCAGTGTAGGATGTATAATGCTGCAAAATGTATACTTTCAATATATCCTGGGGGTTTTTCTATTTGTTCTATTCTTGTATTTAGTAGAGTTGTATAGTTTTCGTTTCTATGTTTGATGGTTTTTTGGAATTCGTATAATTTTATTCTTTGATAAATTTGTTGTGCTTCGTATTGGTCAATATTTGTTGTTAGTTTTGTTGCTGTTGTAATGTATATTGGTATACGATTTATACCTTCTTTATCTGTGTTTTATGTCTGCTTTAACTCTTTTACCCTCTAGTAGTAATTTCCATGTGCCAACATTTATTGGTGTTATTAATGGTTCTTCAAGTATTACTGATGATGCTTCTGGTAGTTGATCTAAATGAGTAGTTCTTGAATTGCATCGACAACGTTTGCTCTTTTTGAATGTATTAACCTTTTTTGTTCTTTTGTATCTTCTATATAATTTTTGCAGTTGCTGTTTGATATAATTTCGTTTATATCGATATTGTTAAATATTTCTTGAAATTTTTCTCTTATTTTGTGGAGTTCTTCGTTGATTCTATTTCCATAGATATTGAGTGTTTCGATACCGTTGCGGATGCAATAGAGAATGTAATTCCTGAGAAAGTTAATTCTGAAAAATGAGCTAATGCTTTCTGTTTTTCCTGAAGTGTAGAACCAAGGTATTTTGTGATTCGGCTTCTTTGTCTTGATGCGTTTCCTTCTGTTGGGTCTGAGTTGAAGATGATATGGTAGTGGTCGTCGTGGTCGAATGTGATGAAATTTGGGATTTGTTTTGTTCTTGTTGAAGATTGTTGTTTCCAGTTTGATTGTTGGTTTGATTTGTGGATGATGAAGGTATAGTATTGTTTTCTAATTGATCCATCAATTGATGAATCTGAATCTCTAGTTCCGAATTTGTTGAATTGGGTGTAGTCGGTTCTGTCGTGGCTGGTTGAGGGTGTATTGTTTTCTTTCTCTTGAATATTTTGTTTAGTATTGCTTGTTTCCATTTTTTTTTGTTCTTCTGTTTGTTCGTGTCTCGTTTGTAATATTTCTATTCTCTCGGGTAAGACTGCTAGTAGGAGGTTTTGGCCAATTCTGTATAAAAAAAGACTCCCATTTAAATAACATTGTCATCTTAAATTTGACTCCCATAAGCAATACACATGCAAAAAATTGCATAAATCTGATATTTTGCACAATAGTTTTCTTCGACTAAGCATCTTTTGGCGAAAATCGCAAATAATTTCAACATTTGCAGCGAATTCGCACATTTAGTAGCAATAATTCGCACAATAGTTTTCTTCAACTAAGCAATTTCTAGCCCCGCATGGCTAATTTAATTAAATTCTAATTTACGCAATTATTCGCACATTGGCGGGGGTCCAGCACCCCGATCTGGCACAGATCTTGTTCTCATCTGGACCATCTACCCTTTAATCGGCAAATATTCGCCTAAATTTGCACAATAGTTTTCTTCAAGTAAGCATTTTATAGCCCCAGGCATGGCTCGTGCTAGTCATCATAAAATTTGACTCCCATAAGCAATACACAGGCAAAAAAATTGCGCAATAGTCATCATAAATTTGACTCCCATAAGCAATACACAGGCAAAAAATTGCACAAATCTGATATTTGCACAATAGTTTTCTTCGACTAAGTATCTTTTGTCGGCGCCCTGATCTGGACCGTCGGACCCCCCGGCATCCTTCCACAGGACCGCCGGATAGGCAAATTCTTCCGCTAATTATTTAATCTTTAAACTAGCTAGTCATCATAAATTTGACTCCCATAAGCAATACACATGCAAAAAATTGCGCTAATTTAATCTTTTAAACTAATCTAATACATAACTAGATTAATCCATTAACCCTAATGCTATCTTTTGCAAATTAAATTCTTATTTGCCACAATCCACCGTCGGGGCCCCGACAGGGGCACCAGATAGGCAAATTCTTCCGGGTTAAGCTGATTAAAAGTTAATTTAATTACATCAATTAATTATTTATTTATTAAAGAATTACATAATAAAAATACAAAGTCGTCTTAAAATTGACTCCCATATAACAATATGCATGACAATTTCTAAATTTACCTTAATCATGGCTTGGGATACAGAGATGATTAAGAGTCAATTAATTACATCAATTATTTATTAAAGAATTACATAATAAAATACAAAGTCATCCTTAAAATTACAGACGCCAACATTTCGCAATAAGCGCAAACAATCGGTTACCATTCTTTGCCACACAGGTTTAACACTATATCATTTAGCACAAATTTGTATTTTATATAATCCAAGTTTACAATAAGTATTTTTGCATGCATTTTCGCACAAACATTTATGAAATGCAGCTTTAGGTCTTCTTCTATCACCAGTATAATTACTAGGCTTAATAACCTAGCTCAAAGCGGAAACATTAGTTTGGGTAATGATGCAGTTAATATATATATCTATAAACCGTTCTAGAGGTGTATTTAATGAATATTGTGGTACAAGTTTTCGCATCCATTTAAACCTAATGCAAACGCTTGCAAATAATTTAGGGATGACTTAACAGCATTTGCAAACTATCATTTTTGAGTTCATTATTACGTTTATAGCACTAACCATATTTTTTAGAATGTAATGAAATGTGATTAATAGTTTATGCAGTTTATTCGGTATAATAATCATTAATAGTATAAATTTGCATGCGGTTAAGATACATAGATCGAACAAAAAATTCTGCAAAATGACAAAATGTTAATTTTCAGTCTAATTCGAAGTCTATGTTCACTGTTGCACCGACTTTACCCCTGCTAATCATATAAACTTTTTTCTTACTATCAATTAGCTCGCTGAAGGTTTTTATGCCATCAAGTTTTAAGTAGTTGAAAAAGCGCTCTGGTAAAAACACAAAAAAATCATCGCTTTCAACTATAGCACGATCCCCATACTTTGTTGACACAGGCCTGACTCCTAAGACACGATATTTTCTATCTGCGACAAGCTCCGAAGCACTTATCGTAGTTTTACACTTCATAACAGCATTTAATTTTGCAAAATCCATATTATATGAGCTGGCAAATAAAGAAAATAATGAGTTAAAATTAGGGCGGAAATTTAAATATTACAATTAAATCACTTATGAGGTAAGACCGAAATATAACTTTTAAAAAAATGCTAAAGACATAATTCCGCGTCTTGATGCAAGAATAATAATTTTAAAATAAAAAACACTTACCTCCTGCTTGCACCTCGTTTCTTCTGAAGTTGAAACATATTTTGAACTAGAAACCCCTAGAGCAATACTTATATGAATCGGCGGATCCTTTCCAATCAACATAAATCCTGTTATAAAAAACACGACCGTCGACTTTGATACCCTTTCACCGAACGCAGTACTTTCATATTGTTTATGGAAAATTTGAAAATGTTTCTTAACCTTAAGGTATTTGATGAGGTTACATTAAATCGCGATAATTACGTGGTTTTAAATAGAGGTATTGCCAAACTAAAGCTGCTAAAAATACATATTGCAAAACAGTCTTTGAGAAGGATTCGTACTTTAGATATGCGTAAATAAAATTCAAACTGTAACAATATCTAAACCAAAAAAACGCTCCATATTTAAAATGAAATCTTTCACGTGAAAACGCCATGGTAATTACATCACATCTTGATTTTTCCCCATTTTCATTAACGCTTCAACAGGATGGAATTTGTAAAATTAGAAGCAGCGCGTTTATTGGAACAGAAACTCGACCTGCCCCAAATTATATTAAACCAGATTATACTATATGTCATAATTCGCGAAGAAAATTATATTCAAGCGAAATAATAGAAATCACATTTACAGTATTTTTTAAATGATTGTAATTATGCCAAATCACCATAAATAAACCCAATAAACTCATTTTTAGCAATATTCTACGTCATTAGAATGTAAACAACATAACTGGAAAAATTTGTTGACCGAAACAAATTCCTTTCATACTTATGATACATTACTTGTTAGATATAAATTTGGGGGAAATGCTCGCATTAACAATAACATTTTTTACATAGAAATGGCTTTAATTGGATGCAATTTGAAGTAAATATGTTACAAACGCAAATACGTTATTTTAGCCAAGTAAAAATGGATACAAGTCCTTAATAAAATACGACTTACAAAATAAAACATTTTCAAAGCCTTAAAACAAATTTGACGAATTTAATAGTCTTTTAGGCGTTTATGAATACAATTTTAGTTTATCAGTCTAACATGCTTTTTTATTTTTTAAACTTTATACTTATTGGTAATTCGCGAAAAAAAATATTACCCAAGAAATGGATTTAATTACGGAAATATCCATAAAACAAATAATAAATAACGTCTTCGACCTTATTAAAATGTAATATAATTAATAGATGGTAATTTGATGGGAAGCTCTATGTAAGCATTACGATACATTACTCGTAGAACTGGATTGGGAAAATTTACAGATTTTCTATAATATTTACGTTGAAAAAGAGCGTTAAACGCGCTGTTATTTATAATACAATAGCATATTATGCAAAATCCGAAAACCACAAATTTTCTGCAATACGATAACAAGCATGAGTTATCAATGTTTATTTATTTTCAGATTAATTATACGTCCTCGTTAAAAGCACTGAGCAATGTCATAGTCATTTACACTTATTAGAATGTGAGTGGAATATTTTGGATGGCAGAAAAACAAAACCCATTCTATGCATTACGATACTTTACTCGTAGAACCGAATTGGAAAAATTCTCAAAAATATTTTTGTAACTCTAAAATAATTAGTAAAACTACATTACATCAAATCGCTATAATTAATTAACTTTAACTAGAAGTACAATGGTTTTCTCCAACTAAGCAATTTTTAGTGCAAATAAGTCTTAATAATACTATAGCTATGCACCTCGCGGCGGGCAGTAGTCATTAGCTTAATCAGGTGTACCAGTAACTTTACCTTTGCGGTGAAAGCCTAATGATAGATATACTAATGTATGCACGCTATATATAATTATCAAATTTTAGCAATACGTTAATCAGCTTTTGTGATAGGGTCTTAAACAAGTTTATGAGATGCTTTTACAAATACTGCTACTTTAAACGACAGGGGAAATAACCGCTATCAAAACCGTCTTATTTAGATATATGTACTATATCTCCTATTTTAAGCAAAATGTTTTGGTTTAAACCAATTAAAAAGCTGCGATGCCTTAATCCTCGACGTATTAAATACCAGCAAGTGTTTAAATTGTGCTCGAGGCAATGTGTTTGTATTAAGAAATATTGTAAATACCTTTATAATTTTAATTGTTTTTCATTTAGCATTGACATATTGGCAAAAGCTTAGATAATGTTTTCGCTTTGAGCTAGAACTGTATTTTATTACGCGTGAAACCTGTCTTTAACAGAAACGTATTAACAAATAATAGATAAATCGGATAACACAAACCCGTTAAATAAAAGCGTTCTAATAAACTAAACAGTGCCTTTGATGGGTTATAGAAAATTTCTGTGTGAGAAAACGGAAGTCTAAATCAGTGCAGTTACCGGTTTATCTAAGTAAAAACGCGAAAAATTTTTTACCATCGTCCAGTTTGAATCTGAAAGGGTGAGTACATTTTGTTTTACAGTATTTTACTATACCGCTTGAAAATATATAGCATTTTATTTGCTAAATTAAATACTAAACTGAAAAAACTTATCATTTTCTCGACATGTTCTAAGCCGCAATTAACAAAACACTATCTAGTACAATAATTTATTAAACAATACATTATAACCGATTGGAAATCCTAAATGTGCATGATTCATCTTCGAGCGCTTATTCATAAATAACCAAAACTATGAAAACTTAAACATATACGTATTTAAAGCAAATCTGTTGCGACAAGCCATCCAAATCCATTAATGCCATAATATTTAACAAATAATTCACGCCCTTTGTTGCGTTTTGCAATACTTTTCCACTAAATAAATATCTGGAGTATTCGTAATCTGCAGGAGCTTCTTTGAATTTTGCTGGGATGTAGTGTCACCCTTTTGTATGCCACAAACTTTTTCGTACACCATCTTGAATTAACTGAAGATTGCGTTTATTTGTAATAAAATTGTTAAAGTCCGTCGTCATGAAACTTTGGATTGGGGCTAACCATTAATAGCCTCTTTTATATTTATATACTCGCCAAAATTCTTCCGATACCACCCCTTATCCAAATCAAAATCTTTCACAATAGTTATAAAATTATGTTTTGAGTCACCCCAACACTGTAAACACATCTCTTTAAATTTTGGATATGTCATGTCGCCGCTTATATGATCAAGAAAGATATGGCGAAGGTTTGTGTCATCCTGTTTCCATAACACAATTACATTGGCGTTATCTCAGAGTCTATGTTTTATGGTGCTAGCGTAAGTTTGACATAGGTAGAATGAATCTATTGCTTTATGTCGGCCGAACGAGAAAAAATGTGTGATTTCGCCTTGCTCGTTTGCAGGTATATCATCAAAACCATAACTGAATCTTTTTGGTATCTCCGGGTTCAATCAAATCGTCGTAATTTTCAAACTCATGGTAACCAATTACGTCTTTAAGAGACTCAAATACACTTCTTAACAATTCGTATTTCGGTTGATATAAACTTTTCGAAAATACATAGGCATTTTGGAATCTAAGACCATTCTCGTGCAAGATCGGAGATATTAAAGCGTTTGTTTTTCCACAACTCGATGGCCCCGCGAATACTGCTCGTATGTTAGGTGGGAACAAAGGTCCATGTTTACCAACATCCTTTGCACTAGAAGTGGTAAATTCATCATAATTCTGCACAGGTATTGTAATTTTTTGTTTCGCAGTCGTCATATTGCTTCGAGTGTGCACCTGCTTTTGTTGCTGTTTGCGGTGATAGCCTAAGCAGGGTCAATTTCACCCTATGGGGGCAATTTCACCCTATGGGGTAATTTCACCCTATGGGGGCCTATGGGGGCAATTTCACCCTATTCTGATGGAGATGAATTCACTCTAAAATAACTAGAACTTATTTACAAAGTGGGGGATGCACACCACTCGACTGATAAAAGTAAAGTAATTGAATCAAATTAATTCATCGCTTTTATACAATTTTATAAAAAAAAAATATACAAAATATTTAACTGTGATTAAATCTATTAACAATTTCCGTAAACGGATTATATTCAAACATGCCCATGGATACAAGTCCTTAATAAAATACGACTTACAAAATAAAAAAAACATTTTCAAAATCTTAAAAACAAATTTGACAAATTTAATAGTCTTTTAGGTGTTTATGAATACAATTTTAGTTATCAGTCTAACATGCTTTTAATTTAATTTATACTTATTAATATCTATTAATAAACTGAAAATTAAACGCAGTACTTCTCTTTTATGAGGCTGTAATGGGGAATGCGCTGTGGTATCCGGAATCTTCGGAAAAAGACTCTTTCTCAAACATTTGTGCTAGCGATCGCGCTACCCCCACATCTTTTAGATATTGGTCGGGGTGACATATAATTATTTCCTGAATGATAAAATAGTTCACATTGGTAAAATCATCAGATAGAAAATGATCTGTCTGGAGCTCGCTTTCAATTAAAATGGCTTCCCGTTCTTCATCCGTCAATTCAATATTTAGTCCACGATTTGCATTTATTATATCACCAATAAAGGGCTTGTAAATTGCTGGAAAACCTCGTTTCTGTAACCCATGCAACCTACTGCTTATTCCTTTGCCCAGTTGGAACATCTTAAATACTTCACTATCATTTAAAACAATAATATTTCGACCTCTCGCAATTTCCATATTAAACAAATCCTCTTCATGCAAATCATTTCCTACTAATACGCTTTCGACATTCGATGTAATGGTTGTCAGTTTCAATTTAAACCCGTAAGCCAGTTGTAATTCTACATCATCTATTCCATCGCTGAAGCCATTTTGCATAGCATTCTTTGCATCTCGTGCAAATACTCTAACACTAAATTCAACTTGAAAGCTACATAAATCGGACCAACCATTATACCCCATTTTCATTCCAACATTTCCGCATATACATCTAACACAATCAATTTGTATGACTGGTTGTAGACCACCATGTAAATCAAATCCTACTTCCAATAAGTGAGGGTGAGATCGCCTCCATCCGCTTAAGGGGTAGTCAGTCTTGCCTACCAGCGTGTTTGGGTTTAATTGTGGCACATCACTTGTTACATCAACACCCGCGAAATCCATGACTTTAACTTGAATAGTTCGAAGATATTTCGCAAACTGAACTTTAAGCTTTACATTTCTCGGCTTATATTGAGTGGTGGAGGTTATGCGCCGATCAATTTTTTGAACCTGTTTAAGTCGATCAACGGATTTAACTAGTGGTATTAAGTGCAAGTCTTTACAGGAAAAAACATGGCCCAAGGCATAATTAATTATATTATCGCGGGTTTTCATGAGTTTGTCATTGACATACGAATATTTGGAAAGTATACACGGACTCAAAGTCCAACTTGTTTAACATTTAATTAGACGCTCAAATTAATCGTGTTAGGGGATAATATGACCGTATGACTATATGACCACATGCCCATATGACCACTGCTGATCTCGAGGCGTAATACCTTCTGCATAAAAAAAACAATTTCCACAAATATTTTATTAAAAATTAAATACCTTAACAAAAAGCTTCAATAGCAAAGCTGTTTCTGAACAAGAATCTTGAGCAGTTTGCACGCTTGGTAAACTACAAGTTCATACAGCATTTAAATTCAATTGTCATCTGTATGGGCTTTATGTGAAAATGGTTGGTGGACAAGACATTAAAAGTTTTAACACTAAGAACGTGGTTGTCACCCGGCCCACCGATCTGAGTCATGTATACCAAAAACTATCCGAGGTGCTAAAAACAAAATCTGAAGAGTTCCAGCATCGGGATTCGAGATGGTCTATTCAGCGTGTGCTGCACCTGGATATTAATATTAACAAGTACTCACCCTTGCGTGGATCATCCTACATCACTCTACCCAATTGGATTAGAGATAAAAAGCTGTCATTAACATCAAGAATCCTGACTCAGCCTGTTTCGCCTAGTCTATTACGGCCGCCATCAACCCCATAGTAGTTAATAATCCTAATGTCATATCGGCATACCCCGCACTACAGCACGCTACTTAATTTCGATGGACTAAATTTTCCCATGCGCATTAACAATATTCCGCGGTTTGAGGACTTAAACGACATCAGCGTAAATGTGTTTGGTGTTGAAGGCAAATCCATTGTGGGCCCATTGCATTTTACAGCTAGAAAACGAGCTAAGCATGTCAACCTTTTGTTTGTTCAGGCTGGTGATAGATCTCACTATTGTTAGATAAGGAATTTAGGTGGGCTAGTAAGCAAACAGCTGTCAACAGATTGCCATTACAGATGGATTTGCGATGGGTGTCTTATCTTTTTTTAAAACTGGGAACCAGTTGCGGCAACATTGTGAACATGATTGTGGTCATGTGGCTACAACCATGTCTAATGTTGTATCGCTAGCACAAATGTTTGAGAAAGAGTCTTTTTCCGAAGATTCCGGATACCACAGTGCATGCTCCACTACAGCCTCATAAAAGAGAAGTACTGCGTTTAATGTTTAGTTTATTAATAGATATTAATAAGTATAAAATTAAAATTAAAGGCATGTTAGACTGATAACTAAAATTGTATTCATAAACAGGCTTTGAAAATGTTTTTTTATTTTGTAAGTCGTATTTTATTAAGGACTTGTATCCATGGATGAATCAGAAACAAAAATCTATTACACATACCGGGTGGAAGCCTGATACCATATTCCAAGATGGATGGTTTAGTTGCTCGATGTAAGAATGGAATTAGAAGCTTCAAGAAATTTTGAATCGTCGATGAAGGCTTATGCATTAATTATACATGACTCCATGTTTGAATATAATCCGTTTACGGAAATTGTTAATAGATTTAATCACAGTTAAATATTTTTGCGTATATTTTTTATAAAATTGTATAAAATCTATGTTGTTTTAATATTAATAAGATTTTTTTGGCAATCCAAGATAGTTTCTCACGTACTCCGGTGTACACCTAAGCACGCCTGTGCCCATGCGCACCCCTGCCCATGCGCACCCCTGCGCGTGCACACCCCTGCCCACCCATGCGCACCCCTGCGCGTGCCCATGCGCACCCCTGCGCGTGCGCACCCTGCCCAATGCGCACCCCTGCCCATGCGCACCCTTGCGCGTGCGCACCCCCTGCCCATGCGCACCCCTGCGCGTGCACACCCCTGTCCATGCTGGTATATAAGGGAATGGAATATTATTTTCAATTTGAATCAGTTTAAACTTATATTTGAAAGATGTACACCAAGGAATCTTTAGAGAAAGCAGTTAGTGAAAATACAAAAGGGTATAAGTGTTAACTCTGCAAGTATGTTATATGGTATACCCCAGAAGAACGTTAAGCAGACATGGGCGCGCCTATAAAGAAAATTAAACAACTCGTTTCAGAAGAACCGTTTCGTTTTGGCATATGGTGTCGAGCCTCCTTGGGTAAAATCATGATGTGATGTAATTACCATTGCGTTTTCACGTGAAAGATCTCATTTTAAATATGGAGTGTTTTTGGTTTAGATATTGTTATAGTTTGAATTTTATTTATGCATATATCTAAAGTACGAATTCTTCTCAAAGACTGTTTTGCAATATGTATTTTAGCAGCTTTTAGTTTGGCAATACCTCTATTTAAAACCACGTAAATATCAGGATTTGATGCGGCGTTGTTTTACAAATGCCTTAGGGATAATAAAGAGAATACTTTAAAATGACGTACTAATTGATCTTGTTATACCACTCGATTGTAGGAAATTACCTGTATCTACATTTTTAAATGAACTGTAATAAAAATTTCATTAACGATGCTTTGAACTTGACATGAGGACGTATAATTAGCATGAAAATAAATAAACATTGATAACTCACGCTCGCTCGTTATCGTTTGCAGAAAATTTGTGGTTTTCGGATTTTGTATAATATGCTATTGTATTATAAATAACAGCGCGTTTAACGCTCTTTTTCAACGTAAATATTATAGAAAATCTGTAAATTTTCCCAATCCAGTTCTACGAGTAATGTATCGTAATGCTTACATAGAGCTTCCCATCAAATTACCATCTATTAATTATATTACATTTTAATAAGGTCGAAGACGTTATTTATTATTTGTTTTATGGATATTTCCGTAATTAAATCCATTTCTTGGGTAATATTTTTTCATGAATTACCAATAAGTATAAAGTTTAAAAATAAAAAGCATGTTAGACTGATAAACTAAAATTGTATTCATAAACGCCTAAAAGACTATTAAATTCGTCAAATTTGTTTTAAGGCTTTGAAAATGTTTTATTTTGTAAGTCGTATTTTATTAAGGACTTGTATCCATTTTTACTTGGCTAAAATAACGTATTTGCGTTTGTAACATATTTACTTCAAATTGCATCCAATTAAAGCCATTTCTATGTAAAAAATGTTATTGTTAATGCGAGCATTTCCCCCAAATTTATATCTAACAAGTAATGTATCATAAGTATGAAAGGAATTTGTTTCGGTCAACAAATTTTTCCAGTTATGTTGTTTACATTCTAATGACGTAGAATATTGCTAAAAATGAGTTTATTGGGTTTATTTATGGTGATTTGGCATAATTACAATCATTTAAAAAATACTGTAAATGTGATTTCTATTATTTCGCTTGAATATAATTTTCTTCGCGAATTATGACATATAGTATAATCTGGTTTAATATAATTTGGGGGCAGGTCGAGTTTCTGTTCCAATAAACGCGCTGCTTCTAATTTTTACAAATTCCATCCTGTTGAAGCGTTAATGAAAATGGGGAAAAATCAAGATGTGATGTAATTACCATGGCGTTTTCACGTGAAAGATTTCATTTTAAATATGGAGCGTTTTTTGGTTTAGATATTGTTACAGTTTGAATTTTATTTACGCATATCTAAAGTACGAATCCTTCTCAAAGACTGTTTTGCAATATGTATTTTTAGCAGCTTTAGTTTGGCAATACCTCTATTTAAAACCACGTAATTATCGCGATTTAATGTAACCTCATCAAATACCTTAAGGTTAAGAAACATTTTCGAATTTTTCATAAACAATATGAAAGTACTGCGTTCGGTGAAAGGGTATCAAAGTCGACGGTCGTGTTTTTTATAACAGGATTTATGTTGATTGGAAAGGATCCGCCGATTCATATAAGTATTGCTCTAGGGGTTTCTAGTTCAAAATATCTGTTTCAACTTCAGAAGAAACGAGGTGCAAGCAGGAGGTAAGTGTTTTTTATTTTAAAATTATTATTCTTGCATCAAGACGCGGAATTATGTCTTTAGCATTTTTTTAAAAGTTATATTTCGGTCTTACCTCATAAGTGATTTAATTGTAATATTTAAATTTCCGCCCTAATTTTAACTCATTATTTTCTTTATTTGCCAGCTCATATAATATGGATTTTGCAAAATTAAATGCTGTTATGAAGTGTAAAACTACGATAAGTGCTTCGGAGCTTGTCGCAGATAGAAAATATCGTGTCTTAGGAGTCAGGCCTGTGTCAACAAAGTATGGGGATCGTGCTATAGTTGAAAGCGATGATTTTTTTGTGTTTTTACCAGAGCGCTTTTCAACTACTTAAAACTTGATGGCATAAAAACCTTCAGCGAGCTAATTGATAGTAAGAAAAATGTTTATATGATTAGCAGGGGTAAAGTCGGTGCAACAGTGAACATAGACTTCGAATTAGACTGAAAATTAACATTTTGTCATTTTGCAGAATTTTTTGTTCGATCTATGTATCTTAACCGCATGCAAATTTATACTATTAATGATTAGTATACCGAATAAACTGCATAAACTATTAATCACATTTCATTACATTCTAAAAAATATGGTTAGTGCTATAAACGTAATAATGAACTCAAAAATGATAGTTTGCAAATGCTGTTAAGTCATCCCTAAATTATTTGCAAGCGTTTGCATTAGGTTTAAATGGATGCGAAAACTTGTACCACAATATTCATTAAATACACCTCTAGAACGGTTTATAGATATATATATTAACTGCATCATTACCCAAACTAATGTTTCCGCTTTGAGCTAGGTTATTAAGCCTAGTAATTATACTGGTGATAGAAGAAGACCTAAAGCTGCATTTCATAAATGTTTGTGCGAAAATGCATGCAAAAATACTTATTGTAAACTTGGATTATATAAAATACAAATTTGTGCTAAATGATATAGTGTTAAACCTGTGTGGCAAAGAATGGTAACCGATTGTTTGCGCTTATTGCGAAATGTTGGCGTCTGTAATTTTAAGGATGACTTTGTATTTTTATTATGTAATTCTTTAATAAATAATTGATGTAATTAATTGACTCTTAATCATCTCTGTATCCCAAGCCATGATTAAGGTAAATTTAGAAATTGTCATGCATATTGTTATATGGGAGTCAATTTTAAGACGACTTTGTATTTTTATTATGTAATTCTTTAATAAATAAATAATTAATTGATGTAATTAAATTAACTTTTAATCAGCTTAACCCGGAAGAATTTGCCTATCTGGTGCCCCTGTCGGGGCCCCGACGGTGGATTGTGGCAAATAAGAATTTAATTTGCAAAAGATAGCATTAGGGTTAATGGATTAATCTAGTTATGTATTAGATTAGTTTATTGATGTAATTATATTGACTCTTAATCATCTCTGCATCCCAAGCCATGATTAAGGCAAATTTAGCAATTGTCATGCATATTGTTATATGGGAGTCAATTTTAAGACGACTTTGTATTTTTATTATGTAATTCTTTAATAAATAAATAATTAATTGATGTAATTAAATTAACTCTTAATCAGCTTAATCCGGAAGAATTTGCCTATCTGACTCGGGGCCCCCGACGGTGGATTGTGGTAAATAAAAATTTAATTTGCAAAAGATTGCATTAGGGTTAATGGATTAATCTAGTTATGTATTAGATTAGTTTAAAAGATTAAATTAGCGCAATTTTTTGCATGTGTATTGCTTATGGGAGTCAAATTTATGATGACTAGCTAGTTTAAAGATTAAATAATTAGCGGAAGAATTTGCCTATCCGGCGGTCCTGGGGAAGGATGCCGGGGGGTCCGACGGTCCAGATCAGGGCGCCGACAAAAGATACTTAGTCGAAGAAAACTATTGTGCAAATATCAGATTTGTGCAATTTTTTGCCTGTGTATTGCTTATGGGAGTCAAATTTATGATGACTATTGCGCAATTTTTTTGCCTGTGTATTGCTTATGGGAGTCAAATTTTATGATGACTAGCACGAGCCATGCCTGGGGCTATAAAATGCTTACTTGAAGAAAACTATTGTGCAAATTTAGGCGAATATTTGCCGATTAAAGGGTAGATGGTCCAGATGAGAACAAGATCTGTGCCAGATCGGGGTGCTGGACCCCCGCCAATGTGCGAATAATTGCGTAAATTAGAATTTAATTAAATTAGCCATGCGGGGCTAGAAATTGCTTAGTTGAAGAAAACTATTGTGCGAATTATTGCTACTAAATGTGCGAATTCGCTGCAAATGTTGAAATTATTTGCGATTTTCGCCAAAAGATGCTTAGTCGAAGAAAACTATTGTGCAAAATATCAGATTTATGCAATTTTTTGCATGTGTATTGCTTATGGGAGTCAAATTTAAGATGACAATGTTATTTAAATGGGAGTCTTTTTTTATACAGAATTGGCCAAAACCTCCTACTACTGCTTGATCTCGATGTTGACACACATGACAGAGATAGATGGTTGCCTTGTATATCCATGGATGTTTGGCAGTTACCATCGTTGGTATCAGTTCTGTTTCTCTTTTTGTTATTGTTGTTATTACTAATTCTATTGTTTGTGTTCGGTATATCTTTGCTAGGTGATCCTGGGTGTATTGTTGTATCCAGGTTAATTTTGGGTGATAATTTTCGCTTAATATGTTTAATGAATCCTGTATTAGGTCTGTTCTCATTTTCTGGCTGCTGATGTTGGTTAAGTAAAGATATATAGTCCTGCCATTGTTGTGACCCAGGACTTGGAAAATGGAATCCAACATCCTCAAGGGTTCTGGGGCATATCGATAAGAGTGTACCATCTGGGTTGTTTGCTTCAATAACGAGATTTCCGTTTCTGCTATAGATTTGCTCGTTGGTTGTAGGTTTATCTGTATTACATATCTCCTCGGTGCAATATAAATTGTTGTTCCTTGTTTGTTCTCGAACGATGGACAGTTCGTCTTCTCTTGAATTTGATCTAGTCATGTCCATGACGGTAGTTGTTCCATTAGTTGGTGATGGTGTTATATAGTCAAATGTATGTTGATACTGCGCGTCTTGTTGCCAGCACTGTATGCGCTCACAGAATAATTCGTCGTGCATACACTTTGTATGTTGTAAGCAGTCGATTGGCATGATTGAGATAGACTGGTGGATTCTACACTTAAGCTTTCTTTTATGCTAGTGGAAGTGGAAGTGGGGGTACGGTAGGGTATTCTTAATTCGAACTTGTCTTGGGGTACGGTTAAATATGGTACGGTGCCTGATTGGCTCTTAGTCTGTGATACACGCAAAAAAAGTTTATTGAGGGGGTACGATCCTATAGGGTAAACATCAACATCCGCTTTGTGGTTGTTGATATTTTCTAATAGAAAATAAAAAACAATGTTTTTTATCAATGTTTACCTTGCCTGCGGCTAAAAAAATGCTTGGTCGAAGGAAACTCTTGTGCAAATTTTTATTATCAGATGTGTGAATATTTGTCTGTCTCTGTCTGATACATGGGTGCTAAATGGGAATTAACATTGAGTTGTGACGTCAGAGGGGTAAGGGATGACCCTGTATTTACCCTACTTATGTACATATTTAAATTTCATAACAAATTGTAATATGACATATTTTGTTATGACCAGATAGCAAGTAAATTCAGTGATACTTCTATAGTCAGAATTCTGTAATACCTACATTAAAACCCTAGAATGCAGGTGAATCGGTGAGAAATTTTCTTCAAGACTTCAACCTACTTATTATAACAAACTACATTCCTTACTTAGGCGTATTACCTTAAATATTAATATTAAGTGAAATCTGATGATCGGTTTATAGCACGACCAAAACTATTTCTTGCTTTTGCAGGGCCTGGGATTTATATCACTATCAATGAACCTACATGCCTAGGTTTCAACTGGCATAGATTTTATAAAATGTAACTTGCCGTTTTATTCTCTTTTCCTATACACTAAATTGTTTTTCCACATTGTGGGTAAATACAAAGGGCCCATTTTTTTTATCGCCATTTAGAAAATGACAACTACATATTCTTGCATGTTTGCTTGGAGTTTTGTCTCCTCTTCTACAATATTTTACTTACATAATGCAATTACATTCAAAATACTTTATAAGAACCAACCACCTCCGCAGTATTTTCAATTCTCGAGGAAAGGTAAAAAATCGGCAAGTGTCCCTTTCGCTATAATGTTGGCATGTGGGTGTATGTTTTCAATATTCCAACTACCACATAAGACTATTGTTTAAATACATTACAATATATCTAAAAGGCAAACTGACACGAGTCCTGCAATACTCTTGAAGCAGTCTTTTAATTTTAAAAACAAAATACAGTTCGTATATTATATAATAATTACTGTAATATCCACACGTTTAGTGTAAACAAATTTTATGAACTTTTCACATAACCTCACTTTTATACAATTTAATATTTTGATGTATTACAATTTGAAGTACTTATATGCTGATATGTTTATTATAAAACCGTTCCCTGTTCCGATAATATACATCCGAATTTGAACAACAATTCAATAAATCTTAGGTGAAATAACTTAATAAAAATCGGTTCAATGTAAATTAAATGGAAGAAATTCTTTGTTTGGAACGCAAACCATGACCTTCCCCAAGAATGACGTCACGCTTTCGGGGTCCATTGCACACTACACAAGGCTTCTTAGCTAAAGGGCGCGCAGGGCAACCAACCTAAGATCAAATGCAAGAGAAGAGTAAATAAATTTCGAGTACATATAATACTAGCCCCTAAAAGTAGACAACACACATTACTCTAATATCGCCTTAAAATGATTAAACATTAAATACTCAAATTACACGAATATTAGGGAAAATATTACTGAATCAAATTATTGAAAATACCAAAGACGAACAATTATATTTTAAATTATTACAATACCAGGCATTACTTTTTATTATATATTAACTGCTACCACAAATAAAACTGATGGCCATTAAGATGGATAACATTCACTTTATGCTGTGTAGAGGAAATCGTCGTCATCAAACAGTAATAAGAAGAATACCCATTTTAGAAGCCAATTAATAAAAAAATAACAACATAAGTATAATTATTAGAAAATGTTGCTCTTCACTTGAGTAGAAAGTCATTTTGTATTAAATTTTAAATGTCCAGCGTACATCATGTCCCTGAAACATGTTTTCATAATATATAATAGTATTTTACAGTTAATCACCTCATTGTCCTTACAGATTTGACGCCAGCCTCTCTACATTGGTATTTTACTTTAGCCCGTAGGAAGGGAACAAATTCGTATACAGTTCTATAGTAGTTTTTTAATCCAATAGTCGCTTTCACAATCTTCATTTCCTGTTGGTCCCTGAAAAACAACATAATTATATCAGCAATTAAATACGGTAGTTATTCTCATACAGCAACTAATGGAATATATATATATATATATATATATATATATATATATATATATACAGTAGTAGGAGAACAGGTCTTTTGTGACCGCATTTGCTCCAGCATCCTCATTTGCTCTCTCATCTGGACCAAATAGTTGTAGTATTTGTATGTTGGAAGGATATATTACTACTTAATTGAACAATACTAAATGCTTTATTCTGCCACTTCAATACATCTCCAATTCTCTAATTTACACTTCGTTCAAAGTCCCCCTAGCTACTCTGATCTAGTATATCAATCCCGTAACCTTGGCAACACCACAATCCCCCCCTTGGTTTGAACTAAAAGAATCTAACACCTAGTTGCAAACATAATCATCCAACCATTTTGGCGGGCGTACCGAACGTTGACAACGACGAGCAACTGGTTCCCTTGAACTATTCGAACTGGAAGTAGCAGTGACATCTTCAGGGACCGGATCGTCAACAGTAGTAACAGGCGACGGATCCCGTGGAGCATACTTTTCAACATCATTTTTATGTCGTCGAATTTCACGCGACGGTGTTTGTATTGCCACTACTGGATCATTGACACTAGTGACCACACCTGTCTCCTCCTCGAATTTGGATTGAAATTTATTTTTAGAAAAGGGTCTTTTAATAAGAACTTCATCACCCAATGCGATTTGTTTTCTTGGAAATTCATTGGGGATACAAGATTTCGCTTTGTTGAATGAATCTCGATCACGAACACCTTGTTCCCAAACCCTTTCACGTATTGATGGCAATTTATCACGAATAACACGTCCAAAAAATAATTCGGCTGGACTTTTACCCGTAACAGTATGGGGTGTAGAGCGATACATTAGCAAGTACTCCAATATTTCTTCTCTACAAGCATTATGTTGTTTTAAACAACCTATCTGAATAATTTTCTGCAAACACCGATTCTGCCTTTCCACTTGTCCATTGGCTTGAGCCCAGTACGGTTCCGTCGTATAATGAAGAATTCCAAATGACTTACAGAACGTCGTAAATTCTGATCGGAACTGTGGACCGTTGTCTGCTGTAATTGAGTACGGAATGCCATACCTAGCGAACAGCTTTTTTAAGTAGGAAATTGTATCAAACGCAGTACATCTCTTCATCACTTTGATTTCAAAAACTTACTAAAATAATCAGTTACAACACACAAGTGGTCGTTAGCCGACGGTAAAGCCTTGAAATCAACGGCTATGTCTTGCCACGGACCATCTGGAAGTTGGCGTCTGGACATAGGTTCCATGATTATTTCCTTACCAACTTTTTGACAATAGTCGCAGGTACGAACAAATTTTTCAGCTTCTTTGTCAATTCCAGGCCACCACACTTTCGATCGCAACCTATCCTTCATTTTAGTAATACCAGGATGTCCTTCATGTGCAATCTGTAGAACACGGTCTCGAAGAGCAGTAGGAACTACGATGCGAGCTCCTCTTAGCAATACCTCATCTACTACACAAAGTTCAGACGCCAGGAAAGAATAAGGTTTAAACTTAGGTGTTATACCTAACTGTAAATCTAAACAAATCCTTGCTAATTCGGCATCTTCCACTGTAGACTTCTTTACCTCGTGTAAAGTAACTGCTATCGGTACCAGTTGTTGTACAAACATAACTAAATTTCTTTCATATATCTCATTTATTATAGTAATTGACTCATCCACTTAATGTGCAACTTGGTTTATAGTCATCGGAAACTGGATTCCGTATAGCTTTAACACAGATGAATAATGAGGGTAGGATGAGTTACGATTAATAGTATGCTGTACAGGATACAAAGCAGATACAGACCATGCAAAACATGCCTGGTCATTATTCCTTACATTAATACATGCCTGTTTACGTTGTATTTGAGGCGGCAGCTCGATATATGATGATCCCCGCACGGGGTTAAACTTATTTATATTAATAGCTAAATTATAAATATTAATCAATGTCCACCCACTATCACGTTCTTGGAAGTCTTCTAGCTCTGATGTTATTGGTTTCATTACGTGAGTATGGAACCAGTTGTTTAGATTAGTGTTTTTGAATATCGGAGCGTTTGTTGTTGTAAAGTATTTATACTCACGTACAACTTTGGAACCAGACACAACCTCAAATTCTCCGCAAAATGCGGTGTTAATTTTAACAGCCTCATTTTGCTTAAGCGTATCATGAATTCTTCTGTTAAAAACACTCTTGTAGTCGGTTAAAAAGCTCATCACATCCTTGTGCTTAAGATTACTGATAATTCCGTATGAATGCGTCCCTGGAATGCAGAGATTGAATCTTCCCATTGCACCCGATGTTTTGCAGTTTCCTTTATAGTACCAATACTTGTTCCACTTTTTTGCGCTATTTTTAGTTGGCTATACAAGGTCTTAATATTTGCCAACAATGCTAATAGCTGTTGTTTTTTTCCCAACAGACTTCGCATTCCTTATAGCACTTTTTATTCTGTTAACTCCAGTCCTGCATAACTGTAGTCCTTCATCAATCCGTCCATCATTATGAAGTTGCACCAACCCAAGGAGGGCTGCAATATTTTTTATTAATTCCAAGAAACGATTCATTTTGGTAGCTCAATGTTCTGCAACGAGTAACACACGATCAACTTTTTACACTTAATAAAGACTTGTATGTTTTGAAGAAATCTTCCTTTAATAAAACCTGGTTCTGATTGAATGACCTTGACCCATATAAAAAATTTCATCCCGATATCTTTATAAACAAAAATTTAGAAATGACCTTAGGCATGCATTCAGAGCAAAAGTTTCTACTTATATAAAAACGCTTTGGACACTTTATAATCGATATATTAACCACTATGTAAACTAATACAAAATTAAATTTGCAGGTTGTAACACGATTGTTAACTGAACAGAATGGTATAAATTAATCTTCTTTGGGAATGAAACCACTCATAGTTTTTAAAATCTATTTTATTTACGTTTCGATCCATGACCTAGGATCGTTGTCAAATTGTCAAATTTCCTAGAATCGGTATAGGTAGAACCGTAACTCGCCTTTGTCAAAATGACTCTAGCTTGTTCATTTCAGCAGAGTAATTGTGATTAAGTTGGAAACCAACGAAAAAAATGCATTCTGAAACTTCTCAGATTCATAAGTAATTTTTATTTTCTAGTTCCGAAACAGCCTTGAAATCACACCCTTTTGTTAGTCGTTTAAGTATCTGTAAGTAGGTACTGACTAGCCGATTCACCAGTTAGTTGACAAGTGGCCAGAATATGTCTTCTTTGACTTTATAAAGATCACATCCAAGCTCTTCATAACTTAAGACATGATTTTGTAATCGCTTATCATTTTAAAAATATTGGGAGACATGTGATTTACCATCACCTGTAATTTAAATCCTTCAGTAATTTCTCCAGTCTGTGCAGCAATGAAATTATTAAAGGTTTGTTTCCAATAGGTACTTTTCTAACTTGTCCATTAGGAAGAATAAATTATTTTGACAACGATCCTAGGTCATGGATCGAAACGTAAATAAAATAGATTTTAAAAACTATGAGTGGTTTCATTCCCAAAGAAGATTAAGAAGAATGCTAAACAAACCACAACAAACATACAGGGAGTATTTAGAATGGTATAAAGTCAAGTTTTTTTCTGAATGTTCATTATCAGATGGATGGTGACTGAACTCATTTGTCCATCAGATTCTTCATCAGATGAACGACTACGTTTTCTTCGCAAGTTATTTTTTTTTTGAAGAATTGTGCGAAGCTATTTTTTAATTATATGGTAACGTATAACTTTGTAAATATCTTTACAGAAAACATTAACATGATGATTAGTACGAAGTAGGAATCAAATTATAATGGTTACATTAACCACCACTAGATGTAGATAAGTTGTTAGGTTTGGTCAGGGTCACAGGCGCGCCGGCGACACTGACCAAACCTAACAACCTATCTCTATTAAAGGGAGATTTTTCGATTTATTTTTCGAAATTTTGCTTGCTTTTCGAGATAATCGCGTTTTAAGACCTTATGGTTAACAAATGTTTATTTGATAATAATTTGAAAACGGTTAGAGATAGCTAAATTTTGCAAAGGCAATTATTTGCGTTTTTGAGCATAAGGAATCCATTGGCGTGATTGTCTTATTGGTATGTAGTGCCTTTTTGGTTTAATAGATTTATTCACAATTAAATATTTTGCATATCTTTTTAATAAAATTGTATAAAAGCGATGAATTAATTTTGTTACAACTAGTTTACTTTTATTTGTCGAATGATGTGCATCTCCCGCTCTGTAAATAAGTTCTATTTTTTTATCTCCATCAGAATAGAGTGAAATTGCCCCATAGAGTGAAATTGCCCCATAGGGTGAAATTGCCACATAGAGTGAAATGGTCCCATAGGGTAAAATTGCCCCATAGAGTGAAATTGTCCCATACAGTGAAATTGCCTCCGCCAGTATTGGTTAGCATGATTCGCAATTACATAAGAAAACGAAATAGTGGATACAGTAAAAAAGCGTTAGAAAAAGCTATAGAAGAAGTTCGACTGGATAAATCGACTATTTACTCCATCAGTAGAAAATATAATATGCCAAAAGAGACGTTAAGCTATCACCGCTAATAGCAGCAAAAGCAGGTACATGCTCGAGGCAATATGGATACTGCGAAACAAAAAATTACAATACCTATACATAATTATGATAACTTTGCTACTGCTAGTGCAAAAGAGGATGGTGAACATGGACCTTTGTTTCCACCCAATATACGAGCAATATTCGCGGGACCATCGAGTTGTGGAAAGACTAATGCCTTAATATCTCTGATCTTGCACGAGAACGGTCTTAGATTCCAAAATTTCTAAGTATTTTCGAAAAGTTTATATCAACCGAAATACGAATTGTTAAGAAACGTTTTTACACCATTAAAAGAAGAAATTGGGTACCATGAGTTTGAAAATTACGATGATTTGATTGAAACTGGAGATACCAAAGAAGATTCAATTATGGTTTTCGATGATATACCTGCAAACGAGCAAAGCAAAATCACACAGTTTTTCTCGTTTGGGCGACATAAAGCAATAGATTCGTTCTACCTATATCAAACTTACGCTAGCGCCTTAAAACATAGACTCAGAGATAACGCCAATGTAATCGCATTATGGAAACAGGATGACACAAACCTTCGCCATATCTTTCTTGATCATATAAGCGGTGACATGACATATCTTAAATTTAAAGAAATGTGCTTACAGTGTTGGGGTGGCTCAAAACATAATTTTATAACTATTATGAAAAATTTTGATTTGGATAATGGTCGATATAGGAAGAATTTCGACGAGTATATAAATATTTGACATTATTCAAAAAATAGTTAGTTCACATCCAGAGTCTGATGATGACGTACGTTAACAATTTTATCACAAATAAACGCAATCTTCAGTTAATTCAAGATGCTGTACGAAAAAAGTTGGTGGCATACAAAAAGGGATACGCTACATCTCAGCAAAAATTCAAAGAAGCTCATAAATAATTGATCGACCCCTTGCAAAGAAACGCTTCCCAGTTGCAAGCAATCACCGAAAAAAATCCCATACCTACAACAAGGGTTAAACTCGAAAACATGGAAGCACCTATAAAGAAAATTAAACAACTCGTTCCAGAAGAACCGTTTCATTTTGGAATATGGGGTCGGGCATCCTCTCGGTATGTGTAATAGATTTTGTTTCTAATTCTTCCAAGGATACTAAACTCTGTCGACTGCAATAAACACCAGTTAGATTAACCATCTTTTCGTACTGTTTCAAATTTGTAATACCAAACTGTTCAAGATTCACAATTTCGTTAGCTATAAGGACGCGGGTGATGATGTTTTTACATAAACGGTTCCATATACAGGTACTATTTATAGTAAAAATATACTTAATCGTTGAGTCGCCGTCTAACCCGTTCAGATGATTTTTACAAATTCTATGTTTTCTTGGCTACCGCGAATTTGAGAGCCGCGACGATTTGATTGGTTCAGAAGATGCTAAAAATGCGTCAATTATGAGTAGGTTTTATCCTGTTGATACGATAAATACAACACATCCTGTGGAGGGAGATGTATCGCTCGTTAAAAGATATAATTAGATATCGCGTTGAATCTCAAAGCGCATTTATTATTTTCCAATAATATTTATATAAATTTGTCATACATGTAATGTACAACATTGACCGGGAAATACAATTCTTGAGCATAAAGGTTATTGAATGTAATTATACTTATGCACGCATTGCTGGAAGGTTAATAATTAGCATTGATTAGTGCTTCAACAATACGGCATTCCTAGCAGTCGATAATGAATAAGCAGATGTTCAATACGAGCATGTCTGCATATTAAAACGGCTACTCTTTTAAGTGAAGCTTAAAATTGCGTTAAAAGTTAGAGGGTGTATTTATAGTGTTTTGATTCAGTTAAAAGTGCTTCAACAGAAATTTTTTACAAACCATCAAAAGGTACGGTTTAGTTTATTAGAACACATTTATTTAACAGGGTTTGTGTTATCGGATTTATCTAGGGTTTTGCCAATATATGTCAATGCTAAATGAAAACAATTAAAATTATAAAGGTATTTTTTACAATATTTCTTAATACAAACACATTGCCTCGAGCGCAATTTAAACGGTTGTTGGTATGTAATACGCAGAGGTTTAAGGCATCGCAGCTTTTTCTGAATTGCTTCAAGCCGGAACATTTTGCTCAAAATAGAGGATATAGTACGTATATCTAAATATAAGACGGTTTTTCATAAAGGTTGTTTTCCCTGCAGGGCAACGGTATTATTTAAAGTGATACAAATTCAACATACGAAGCCTATCACTTATTTGCTTGAGGCTTAAACGATAAACCGTTCTTGAAGTTGTTCTACAAAAAGGAGTTGCAAATTACAAATTCTCCGTATATTTATTTAGTGGAAAAAGTATTGCGAAACGCCGCAAAGGATGTGAATTATTTGTTAAATATGGTATTAACGAGACCGCCTGAATACTCTCAACAGATTTGCTTTAAATAAGCATATGTGTGAATTATCACAGTTTAGTTGCGATATATTGCTAAAAATTATTGTACTAGAAGTCGTTTTTTAATTATGACTTAGAACATAAAGAGAAAATGGCAAGTTTTCAGGTTAGTATTTAAGCAAATAAAATGCATTGTTTTCAGCGAGATATTAAATACGGCAAACAACAAATTCTACTTACCCTTGCAGATTCAAACTGGACGACGGTAAAAAATATTTCGCGTTTTACTTAGATAAACCGGTAACTGCACTGATTTTGGTGTCCGTTTCTTGCGTTTTATATACATATAAAAACTTGGAGCAATCTAATGTTTTACATTCACCAAATTAAACAAGATTTAAAATATGCTTTGGAATATCTGCATGTTATAACGATGTAAATAGATGATGACATGTCGCTCGTAATTACCATGGCGCTTTCACGTCAAAGATTTCATTTTAAATATGGAGCGCTTTTTGGTTTAGATATTCTTATAGTTTGAATTTGTTTACGCATATATCTAAAATACGAATCCTTCTCAAAGACTGTTTTTGCAATATGGCCTGTGCGTCTAAAATTTGTTATGCAGGGCTGGCGAATGTTTGTCAATCGTCCAAGCACCTCATCGTTTTATACCCTACAGCAATAGTTGATGTATTTTAGCAGCTTTTAGTTTGCCAATACCTCTATTTAAAACCATGTAATTATCGCGATTTAATGTAACGCTGTTTTAGCAAATACCGTAGGGTTAATAAAACATTTTGAAAATTTCCTCAATTCGATTCTAACGAGTAATGTTTCGTAATATATAAAATGTGTGTTTTTCTGTCATCCAAAATATTCCATTTGCATTCTAATAAGTGTAAATGATTATGACATTGTTCAGTGCTTTAACGAGGGCGTATAATTAGCCTGAAAATAAATAAACCTTGATAACTTATGCTCGCTCGTTATCGTTTTGCAGAAATTCGATGTTTCAGATTTTGCATAATATGCTGTTGTATTATAAATAACACTGCGTTTTAACACTCCTTTCTACGTAAATATTATCGAAAATCTGAAAATTTTCCCAATTCGTTTCTACGAGTAATGTATCGTAATGCATACAAAGAGCTTGCTTTTGTGCCAACAAATTACCGGCTATTATTTATGTTACATTTTAATAAGGTCGAAGACGTTGTTTATTATTTGTTTTTATTTATGGAGATTTCCGTAATTAAAATCATTTCTTGGGTAATATTTTTCGCGAATTACCCCTTGTTAAGAGACATGTAAAAAATATATTTCTAATATAGCCTGTTTGCATATGCTTGGAAAGGTCAAGTTTCTGCCTTTGGTGCTTTTACGCTAAAGATTTAATTTTAAATATGGGGCGCTTTTTGGGTTAGATATTGTTATAGTTTGAATTTTATTTACGCATATATCTAAAATACGAATCCTTCTCAAAAACTGTTTTTGCAATATGGCCTGTGCGTCTAAAATTTGTTATGCAGGGCTGGCGAATGTTTGTCAATCGTCCAAGCACCTCATCGTTTTATACTCTACAGCAATAGTTGATGTATTTTAGCAGCTTTTAGTTTGCCAATACCTCTATTTAAACCCATGTAATTATCGCAGTAGAGCATAATTGGGAATACTGCCGCCACATTTGCTCCAGCATCCACATTTGCTCCCTCATCTGGACCAAAAAGTTTTCTTCGACTAACCATTTTTCATCTTTCGAGATTAATATATCTTAAATTTTTCATCTTTCGAGATAAATGAGCATCCTCATTTCCACACACGAGATAAACCTATTTTTAAGATTTTTTTACCGCTAACATTCTGGACCAAATAGTTTTCTTCGTCTAACCATTTTTTATCTTTCGAGATAAACCTATCTTGTTTGGTATCAATTAATATTAGATTTTTCTCAGCTACCCGAATTTCTAAGAATTTTTTAGATATCATCATCCCCGAGGGAGCTACCCTGATTTTAAGATTTCTTACCTGTAGCGACTTTTGAGCGTTCTTATAAATTTTTTTAGTCATGCGATACATCTTGTTAGTCTAGAATTTTACACAGAATCCGAATCTGCAAACAGATTTGCAATAGGACCACGCCCTGCAAAGTTATACTTTAAGCTCTCAAACCTCTTTAAAATTTTTGCTCATTTATGACATATGCTTTAACCAACACAAAAATTAAGCACACAAAATTTTAATAATTTATTTTATCCAATTTACAGTTTAATAAACTAATTACAATTTTTACAAAGTATAACATTATTTTGTTTGTGTAGCCGACTCCAAGCAGTTGAAAGTAACCTGTAACAAAAGAGATTAATGTAAAAAAGAGGAGACGTGTTTTCAGTCAATAAGACATATCGTTGTTAATCCAACAATATGTTTTACCGTCCGGCGAGACCACGTGGAGATAAACACATATCGCCGGGAACGAAGGAAATTTTAAGGATGGGGATGGTAGGTATGTATTATAACTAACTTACATACTATATATACACAATAAAATATATACAAATATAAACAACTATCTTATATCCTTATGCCCCCATGCATATGTGGAAGTACTACCAGGGATGACGTACCTTTTATCATCTTCTGCCGATAAACTAATTTTATTAATAAGCTGTGTATAAAGTTGATGTTTTTTACTCCGAATACACACCATGCTATGCATAAGGGCACCAGAATTATTATGCACAATGTCCTTGAAACTATCTAAACTATCCCCCGCCACCACACCACGCGATACCCCCTTGATCTTTTTAATTACATCTTTCTCACTAAGAATACAATACGACTTGGCCCTAGTCCCAACAAATTGTAACACCAAGTCGCCGTTGAACTCGTCTTTAAACTTGCCGGGGATCTTTTTGTTCACAAGTGGTATGTTATATTTATTAACTTCGGGGTAATCGCTCGTGTCAAAATTGTTAATGTTTGCACTAATATCACTATACAAGTCTTCTGTTCCCACACTATATACTAAAGAGTCAGTGTCTATGTAAAGTAGTGAGAGTTTGGCTCCATACAAATGTTTCATGGTATTATAATGAAAATCATACATGAGGGTCTTTGATAGATCTAAAACTGAAAAACCTGCATATATAGGCTTGTTGTAAGTGACTTTTACCCTATCCATCTGTATAATAACCAAATTCTCACCTAGCACTATACTACTATTAAAGTTCGCGCGGGCGATGAGTCCACTCGCGCACAACTTTTGTCCATCGTGCCCCCATCGCGTGACTATTTTGACATCGACCCTTTTGTCCACGTTCTCCATTGTTTTACCAAAGACGGCATTGTTCATAAGTTTGAAAAAATCTTTTTCAAACGCGTTAGCGGCAGACGTACGGAGATTCGTGTTGAGATCAATGTAGGGTTTTAACCACGTCGACTGATCAAACTCCAACACGCGATGCACAACAGTTAATTGCAGACCGTTACGCAGAGCCTGCTGCAAGTTGCGGTAGTGAACAATGTATTTTGTTTTGTCCAGAAGGGTGGCGATTAACTTAGGCGTCTTCGGAAACGGTGTTGGAGGTACCATCGATTCAGGGCAGAAAGGCAAATCGTTATGCAGATCATTGAGTTCCTCTGGATACTGTATATCAATTTCCAAAATATACCCTTTTTCGTGCGTGCTTGGTATATTTAATATTTCTTGTTTTATACGATGTAACTGATCCGTATTTAACCATCTAAAACCGCTAATGGGTAAATATTGGGACATCGCCCATCCGTATAAATTGTTAGCATCCAGATATGCGATGTACTTGGATGGCTCGTCAGGGTTGTAGTCTTCCATATACTTATTGTTGGCTTTGGCATACCGACCGCTGCACTGGGTTAATCCACCACGTATCCCTTTCTTGATAAAATGTTGCATGCTGACATCGGTCAACAACTCGAGCTTCACCCCAGTGCGCTTCAACATGTCATCCCAACTCAAACTAGGAGCAGTCACGTACTGGCATGGGTCTAGATCATAGGTTTTTGTGCAGACGTCTCTGAAGTTCTCGAAAATGTCTGCTAGTAACAAAACGTCTGTTTTCAAATAAAGATCGCTGTATTCCCCAAGCGTTCGGATTTTGAATGTTCTCCATACATTCTGTGCGTGTTTATAATCTGCATACGACACCGCTGTGGCGGTTAGACCGTTGTAGAAAGCATTTTGTGGTGGTAGAGCCTTCTCTTCCAATACGGTAATATCTTTCACGTAGTCGTACGGGAACACACCCTTCCGATGTAATAGAGCAAACTCTTCGGTATTGGGGAAACAGCTCTTTAGTTCAACAAACTGTTCAGCATTCAAGTTGGAGGCTAGTTTATTTAAGCTAGATGCCATGAAACGCAGGGAATCGATGAATCGCAGCTGAACTGTGGAATTGTCGGTTTCATCATCATCTTCTTCTACGAGTAGTTCTTCACCATATAACCTCACATGCTTTGTGAAAGAAATGAAACGTTCTTTGTTATTTGGGATCACTGTAACGCGCCCCCTATCACATCCCAATTCCTTAATTATAAAATGGGAATCATACCCACTTAAATTGTGGAATACGACCGGGATGAAATTTGGCATCCGGTATTGGATGTTACACTGGCGATGTGCTGCGAAGCGGAATTTCCCTGTAAGATGGCAGTGATCCCTTACTCGATCATCTCCCAATGGTTTCTTGCATATCCCACAATCATCAACCATGTGGAATAACAATTCGTCTAACGGTTCAAGCGGTGCCATCGGAACGTTGGTTTTCAGAATTGTTCTTAACCCTCGAGCATCCGCTTTCATTTTCTCCATAAACACCTTTGCAGCATCGGGTCCTCTGTATATTTCAAATTTTGAAAGATCATCATCGTAGGAGCATTTAATGTAATATGCGAAGCTGTATGGTTCGTGTTGGTGGGTGCTGTTAGTAAAGGAGCCGGAGGGATCCTGTGCTGCCGAAGAAATGGGCTTCAACACGCTTTCAAAGTCCGCGTATATAACAAAAGGCACCCTCATTTGCTTATGGATGTTTATAAACTCGAAGATGTTGTTGAAGTGGTTTGACATTTTTGTTGCAACGTGGTTGCAGTCGTGTTGCGCATGGTTACTCAATTCTTCATCCGTTCGGAAAAACAGCAAACACCCATCGCAAACCCATTTATGCCCGTTATGCTTAGACAGCTGTTTTCTCACTAGCTTCCCCAAATCCTTGATCCAACTGTAGTGGGACTTGCCCCCATTCTGAATGTAAAGGAGGTTGACATGCCGATCCCTCTTGCGTGCTGTAAAGTGAAGCGGTCCCACAATCGACTTGCCTTCTATACCAAAAACATTAATGCTTATAGCATTCTGCTCCTCAATCTTGGCTATGTCCTTTATGGGCATCGGGAACTGCACTCCTGTTACGTCGAGTACAGTCGAGTAGTGCGGGTAACTAGACACTCTTTGCGAATCATGAACATTGGGATGAAGAGCTGCTACCACGCTCCAGGCAAAACATGCATCATCGTTGTTCTGCACGTTAACGATGGCATGTTTCTCCCTTACCCATTTGGGAAGCTCAATGTAGGACCCCCCACGAAGAGGTTTATACTTGTTAATATTCACGTCTAAGTATAGCACATTCTTCAGAGTCCATCCTAAAATTTAAAAAATTAGAAAAAAAATAATTTTTCAAAACTTACCAGAATCTCGTTCTTGGAACTCATCTGACTTAACCGACATCCTTTCCACAAAGACGTTGTAGACCGCTCCCAGGTCGCTGGAGGAGGTGATAATCATGTTTTTGGTGTTAAAGGATTTCACATCCTCCACACCCTCTGCCGCAGCCATCTTGGTGTATCCACCAAACACCTCCAAGTTCACCTTTAGGGAGGTGTGTATACCCAACTGTTCCCCGACTAAGGCTATGAACCTCTCCCTCTGGTTGCGGAGGAAGTCTAGGATACCTAGAAATAACTAAGTTAAACACTAAATACTTATAAAAAAAAAAGTACTTGTAGAGTCAACATTATTAATTCGGTATGCTGCAATTCGACTTTTGAATGCGGTGCTCACTACTTCCACACCCCCATCCAGGACACGACTAGCAGCAGTCTTGTGCGCGTTGGAGCGCTGGTGGGCTATCATGTTGGCTACATCCACACCACACTCCTCGCATCTCCGCAACCTCTTAGGAGAAGGTCCCTCAACCGTCGACGTAGCAGGTCGCTTGACCCCGGATGCCCCGGCAACTGGAACCACCACACCATGCTTGGCATCCTTGTGCCGTTTTAGGCTGTCCTTCGGCGAGAAGGATGCCGGGCACACTTCGCAGGTGAACAAACCAGTCTTTTGATTCGGCACCGATCCATGTTGTTGAAGCTGGTGTCTCTTCAAATTATTGGTTCTTGAAAAGACAACCCCACAGACATCACACACGAATGAAGACATTTTTCTATAAAAAAATTAAAAATTGGTTAAAGACTTTTTAGCTGTTGTAACTAGTTGTTGTAACTAGACTAAACAGAAACTGAATTATATTGCATTGCACGGTGCTTTTATACCCTGTTGGTATAATTAGGTAGTTTACTTTAAAATAGGAGAAACCCAGCGTCGTTTAACCTTGAGTAACATTTCAAACCAGTCTATTCACGTCGTGAAAATCAATTAGCTTCTTGCTTACGCACTACATCTATAATTATCGGATGTATCACTTCAACTTTCACTACTACTCTAATTGTTTACAGACATTTCGAGCCTGGAATTTTTTTAAATGAACACAATAATGAAGAATGCGAAGGTTACCCTTCACAATAAACCTTAGAAAGTTTGGGTGATTTCGGTAACATGGACAGCTCAAATCGTATAAAATACGAGCACGATTCCTCTATGTTCAGTACAAAATACAGCATAAAAGTAGATACAATGATATCCATTAAAGACGGTATAGTAATGTTTCAGCGGAGTTTGAGTGATGCTAGGATTAATATCGAACGTGGTTATATTTATGGTGATGATGTTGGATCATGTTATGACAACCCCAGGTGGATAAAGTTGCAACAAGCATGGACTGTTTGTGACCAATTCGACCGGAATCAAATAATTTACCATGAATTATTGGATAAATTTGAAGAGTTAAATTTATTGCGAGACTTTATGGAATGCTTTTTGAGCTATATAGAAATATTATAATTGTCAAAATTTTGTATGTGTATTTTATGGTTAAAATTTATAAATAAAAATGTTAATATAATTCGAATATTTATCATTCTAACTCACCTGAGTACAATTTACGCATGCGCAACAACAATTCTGAAACATTTAAAAGGACGAGCCGCATAGGATTCCTTCTCAGTCATCTCGGTGAAATCAGTGCAAAGCAATGGAGTCTGTAGATGTTAATAATGCACAAGTTTCGTATACCGAAAATCTGATTAATAAGTTTACGTATAGTTTGAGTGAATTGGGTGAACACCCTCATAATGTGGAAATTGGGTTTATTATAAACCAGACAATAAAACCCGTATCACGATTGGTGTGTAGCAAGAAATATTGTGGCAACCATGTTCTGGAATTGACATACGAAAATTGGTTGGTATTTACAAATTTTCAAGTGGAATGTCAAATCAACGTATTTTCTCGTGACGTGCTAAACAGTAGATTAAATGGTGTACCCGAAATGGAAAATCTACACATACAACTAGGTTGGCCGTTTTTTATCACTCTATCGCCAGTGTATGGAACAACCGAGGACGAAACGTTCCAGTTAAAAATAATAATGGGTAATAGTTCGATAGTTATAAACGAATTGGAGTGCCGTAAACTATTCCATAGCGAGAGTTGTTTGAGTATAAACTTAAGCAGTTGAAAAGTCGTGACTTCCCAGCATTATACAACGAATTAGTAGGGTTTGTTGCTAATTCTAATTTAAATGATTGCGATCGGTTTAATACTCTGACTAAAGGGGAGAAACGAATTAAAATCTTAATTGAAGGTGAAGTTCGAATTGGCAATATTTTATTCTACAACGAATTGAATCAGAGCGCCCTAAATGCATTGGAGCTGGTTATATGTTTTCCGGATATATTTGTGCAAGACGTGATGCGTACAAGAACATTAGTGGAAATGTTTAGACGTTTAAATTTGTCGGAATCTGAAGATTCTGGTTATGGTGATAACTAGAAAGAGTATTTTATAAAAGACAGTCCAAGAGACGTGGATGTAAATGTATTGTTATTATAAATATATTGTAAATTTTTTGAAAAAAGTATAAATAGACTTGCTGTTGTTTATTTATTTAGTATAGTTTGAGATTTTTTTGAGTAAACACATGATTATCTGTTCTGGAGAGGGTTTAATCAACAGCGCTATAAACAGGTTACCGTTTGAGCTGCATATTCCAGGTTATCAGTACTGCGGTCCTGGTACAAAGTTGAATGAGCGCTTAGCAAGAGGTGATCCTGGAATAAACGAATTAGATAAATTGTGTAAAGACCGCGACATTGCATACTCCAAGTACCCCGACGAGCTTCCAGCCAGACACCGAGCAGATAAAATGTTAGAAGAAGAAGCCTGGGGGAGAGTTAAGTCTAGAAACGCAAAGTTTGGGGAAAAAGCCGCAGCTTGGTTTGTGACAAACGCTATGAAAGCGAAGAGAAAAATGGGTATGGGCTTAAAGAAGAAAATAAGTTTCAAAGGCGGATTTTTGAAGAAAATACGATCCGCAGTAGACCGAGTTGGTTCCGACAACTTGAAAAAGCTGTTAGATGTTGGTATTCTAATTGGTAAAAAATCATAAAAGGAGCCGGTGGGAAAAGCAAAATTAAAGTCCCACGTATTATACCCGTTCCACAGAAAGGAGGTTTTCTGCCATTGATTCCGATATTCGCGGGACTAAGTGCCCTAGGGGCGCTAACAGGTGGTGCTGCGGGGATAGCTAAAGCAGTAAATGATGTCAAGACAGCCAATGAACAGCTTAAGGAGAGCGAACGACACAGCAGATCTATGGAAGCCATTACCGTTGGGAAACAAGGAAATGGGATGATTCTAAAACCATATAAAAAAGGCACAGCATTATTCTTGAAACCATACAAACAGGGGCGTGGTATTTGTAAAAAAGTATCAAAAAACTAAGCAAGTTACCTCGAAGAGCTCTCACCGATGTAGATATAAGGAAACGCGCATCTAACATTCCTCATTTTCGCAACGTCTTTTCTAGAGATCAGTTACAGAAGATTAGACCGCATGTCAACGAATCGGGTGTGATTAATTTGGATACCACCAAAGGTTCGGGCACACATTGGGTGGGGTACCGAAAACGCGGAAATAGTGTGTATTACTACGATTCGTTTGGAGACTTGAGACCGCCGGAAGAAGTAAAGAGATATTTTCAAGGTTGTAAAATTTACTACAACAGTGTATCGGAGCAGACTTACAACACATACAATTGTGGACATTTAGTGTTAAAGTTTCTTAGTGACAATGGCTAAAACCGTGAGCGTGTTCGGGTATGGTAATGTCATATCAACAGGATCCATTTACCCACCAATTAAATTGAAACAGGACGGTGAATATGCTTTGGGTCTAGTGGGACTGTACACTTGTAACACTGTGCAAAACGTACATCCAGGAAACAATAACTTATACTTTAACGATGCAGAGCATCGCAGAATAACCATTGAACCTGGATCATACGAATTAGAAGAAATAAATGCATATATACAGGAGGTTTTCAAAAAATGGTTCAGTCAGAAGCCGGACATCAACGAGAACATTGAAAAATATTTTAAACTGAGTGCAAACAATAATACACTAAAGTGTTCTATACGAAGCAGTATACCGATAGATTTTGGGGCAAACCGTAAAAACAATATTGGAAGCATCTTCGGGTTTACCAACCGCAAATTGGCTGCAGATACCGTACATATCGCTAATCAGCAAGTGTACATAATATCGGTCTCAAACATTTTTGTGGAAACCAATATCACCAGCGGATCGTTCAGAAACAATTCTCTTACCCACAGCATATTCGAATTCAGTCTATCTGTACCACCCGGGTATAATCTGGAAGAGGAACCTAACCACGTCATATATTATCCGCTGAGCGTAACAGAAATTGATAATATTACAATCAGATTAGTTGACCATTTTGGTGAATTGGTAAACTTTTCCCCGGAAACATACACCTATTTGAGACTGGTAATAAAAATTAGCTGAAAATGCCTATCGATTTTGTATATAAAGCACGCTACAACACCTCCAGACGATCAGAAGTGAATACAACGTCAACGCGTCAAGTTGTCGAGAGACTTACAGCAGAAGAAATACGTTTCTTAAAATCTTTGGGGTTAAAAGTTATAAATGATGGGAGGCAGAAGCAAACGCAGCTTAGATCTCCACGGTGATGAAAACGTTAGACTTGGAAGGCTTAAATATGAAGACGTCCCCAAATTGGATGTGTTTGGAGGTTATAAATTAGACGAGACCATAATAAAAGAAAGATTATTATACATATCTTCCCTTTACATTGAATGCAGAAAACAACGATCGAAATTCAATTGAAATCCAGAGCAGTGATAACATCACATATCCTCATGAAAGTTTCATATTTATAAGGGGCACCTATAAGCCTACGGAAACATTAAGGGAAGCGTCAACAACTGGAGACCCGATTAGAGCAGCAGAACCAGACCCTAAAGCTTACGAATTTACTAGAAATGCGCCATATTTTCTGTTTGAGGAAATTCAATACAAATTGGGTAATAATCAAATAATAGATGTCTGTCGAATCCCTGGAATTACAAGAACTATTAAAGGTTTAGTATCCATGGAAGAATCAGAAACAAAATCTATTACACATACCGGGTGGAAGCCAGATACCATATTCCAAGATGGGCGGTTTAGTTGTGCTATACCGCTAAAAACCATTTTTGGGTTTTTTGAAGATTACAAGAAAACTATCGTCAACATGCCTCAAGAGCTGATTTTAATCAGATCCAAGTCGGACGTAAATTGCTAGAAGTTGATTGGAAATACAGTAACGTTCAAAATACGACGTATTTCATGGGAGGTTCCGCATATAACATTAAGTGACTTCGCCAAGGCATCGCTAGTAGGGTAGCTAAGCCGGTTTGGCAACAGAGATCCACAGCAAGATATGTATACGCCGGTTCGAGAACAATATGAACAGCTAAGCCGCTTTGGGAAACAAAACGTGCAGCAAGATATGTATACGCCGCTTTGAGAACAAAATTGTCTTTGTGTGTAAATTTGTTGCGTCGTGGGGTCGTTAGGTCTTTGGGGTGTGCGTTCGGCGGGGTCGTTAGATTTTTGTCGTGGGGTGGTGCGTGCGCTGGGGTGGAGATATTTTCTTAGGAAATTTTTAGCAGCGTTCCCGACGTTAAATATTAAATATTAAATTTTAAAAAATGTTGTGTGTGTAGAAAATGGAGTTCACGTGTTGGTTCGTATTTTCTGGGGTAGGTTAAGCTAAAAATTAAAACGCCGCTGTGAAGAATTTTTAATATTAGGCAAACGCGTGCAAGTGATAAAGAGTGTTTTAGCTCTCCTCATAAGCTGCGTTTTGTACGAAGTAGCAAATAAAATTGAGAAAATATACGAAATGTTATATGATGGAGGTCAAATTTTAAACGTTTGCAGGTAAAATCTTGTAAAAAAGAAGTCGTTCACATCTCGCAATTTCAATGTCGCGATAAAATACTAAGAATTTGCATGCAGTCGAATATAACAACGTGTTTGGAATTATAAATCTATGGTTATATGATGGAGGTCAAATTTTTAAACGTCTGCAGGTAAAATCTTGTAAAAAAGAAGTCGTTCACTTCTCACAATTTCAATGTCACGATAAAATACTAAGAATCTGCATGCAGTCGAATATAACAACGTGTTTGGAATTATAAATCTCTGGTAATATATATGTAAATCGCGCCGACATTCGACTTTTAATATAATGTATTTAATTAACATAAGGTGTGTGTGTGTTTGCAAAAACATTTCAAGGCAGGTATGTCGTATATCCTTTTGGTTACATCATCCCAAAATAATTTATACAAGTACACTGAACTTGCTATTATCAAGGATTTCTTGCTTATGGATTAACTTTTACAACTCAGGTGTAGCATCAAGGTTTTAACATCACTCTCAAACTATATAACTTAATAATAATAGCTTTCCTTAGCACCAATATCATTTAGAAAATATGTGTTTCTTTAATATTTATTTAATGAATACTTCTTTCTATAAATTCATTTAGCAAAAAGTAAATCTTCGCCATCATCTGGGGACCATGGTTGTGGTGGTTGTGGTGGTGGTGGTGACATTTGTGCTGGCGTATGTCGGTCTGCCACCTCCGTATATCGCATATTACTGTAACAATAAGAAAAAATAAACCTAAGTTTTATTATATAACAATTTTTCAGTAGTAAATATAAATTGAAAATTAGTTTATACAAATAAATATTTGTTACTTACGGGTTTAAGAGTCTAAGCATTTGACGCTTCACTGTCGGCTTTATGGAACCAGGGCACCCCAGTTCTATTTGTTGGCGATATAATTGCAGTTGGTTTCATTTTGTTAGTTAATGGTTAAATTTACTGTATTATATATACTTAGAAATGTAATAAACTTATAAGCAAGGTTATATTTTAAATTTTTATTGCTAAAACCATGAATAATTTTATATCCACATCAACCGTGTACTATTCAGAATCCTGTTTGATATATATTCAATTGATGTAGTTATTTGGTCATGATGAAACATCAACACTGTATTTAGCATACTAATTTTGAAGAATTTACATGTATTAACTTTTATAATTCAAGGTGTAGCATCAGGTATTCTTTCTTTGCGTCATTCTCAAACAATAGAAGTTAATAATAGCGTTCATTAGCATCAAGGTTACAAAGTTGCAATGAGATTAAAATGTAAATTTTAATGGTTTTCTACAAAACGTGAATAATTTTATAACCACATTGGAATGTTTTAATGCATACATTAAATATAATGGGATTGTATATAATTATACAATCGCATAAATTTAAAGTAATCACGTCGTTTCTATGTGGGGAATCTTGTTGCAAAGCATATATATATATATGGAGACATTGAGTTAAGATGTTAGTTTCTGTTTGTTATTGAACAGCCAGCGTCAATATTGCAAAATGAATACTTCAATAGTGTTAGATGTTCAAGGGTTCAAAACTGTAAACAATAAGTTCATATATAAAGAAGTCGCTATTGTTCCATTATTGGCATTATCAAATGATGTAAGTACTTACATACTAAAACCACCGCATCCATGGGGTGAATTATTGCTAGACCATAAACGTCAAAATGCATGGCTAATAGAACATTTTCATGGTATTAAGTGGGAGTGTGGTGAGTTGCCCTATGGATGCTTGCAACATGTATTAAGTCCAATATTAAATGAAGCGACGAATGTATATGTAAAGGGGTTAGAAAACGGGCATGGGTAATGTCCGAATTTTCTAACCTCAACATCATCAATGTTGAAGCTTTGGGGTGTCCACCTTCTTTACAAGAGTTAAAGGAGTGGAATTGCCCCAACACTTCAAAATGTTCATATCACGCAAGACATTGCACATCATTCAGTTGTGCAGCGGAAAATGCGATTGTACTGAAGTATTGGATGAATAATTATAGTCAATAATTCAACCGGTAAAATCCACCATCGTAAATAGTTAGAGTTTTGCGTTCAAAGTAGAAACATGTATGCTGCAACAGTTAATAAAAACTTGAATAAGAATGGTGGTAATGCAAATTGTTTATCGGTCGATGCAATTCAAAATGATAATGCAAATTTTCATGGGCTGATGCAAACGCAGAATTATCACTAAAATCAACACGTCCTACAGCATTTAATAAGTATCGCGAGGAATTAGTATCAACATGGTCAACATTTTACATGTGGAATTGGGTTTATTACTGGAAGTTGGTATTTCAACGCGGTATGAACTAAATGCAGTAGTGCAAATATCTAATGTTATTGCTCCACAAAGCTTTCTATGTTTTAATGTTAAGGAATGGAATGAAATTTCAAGTTTAAGAAGCGAACATTTCCTTCGTAATATGCTAATTCTACAAAAGGAACCTGAATATAGAGATCAAGAAATATCCATTGGTTATGGAATAAAGCTGCATGCCATTTACGATATCTGCAGCAACTTTCCATATATTGGAATAAGTCATAATGGTAGTGCTACGCTCGTGTTTTCTGAGGAAGCAATTAATAAATTATTTTCAATGGCATTCATAGTTAACGATTGTTTATTTACAATTAATGATTCTTCAATTGATTACATCTATAATCAATTTATAGATAACATAGCGTCCTCTTTTACCAAACAGTGTGGTGCAATCAACGATGATTGTATTATATCTACAGGTAAATTGGTTGCGGAAAATATGCAAGCACTTACGAAATTATCAAAAACCAGCTACTTTATTCAACATTCTTTAGAATTTAAGTTTTATATGAAATTATTTTTGCTTTTCCAAATAAATTTTTATGTGATGTAAAAAATAAAATGAACTAAAAATTAATTTTTTTATTATATTTTGTACATTTTTTAACATTACGATAAACTTTCATCATCATAATTATCATACATACTGCTAGATTGTAAGTACGAATTCACTAGTTTGTCCAATTTTAATAACTTTGTCAATACATCGTAAAGTTGTTGCATTAATCCTTTGTTTGCACAATAAATGTTAAATATGGATAGATCAAAGTGGCCAGATTGAACTACTTTGCCTAGAAATTCACTATATTCGTGAAATTTGTTTTATTGATAAAATATAGATGACCATTGGTATATCGAAAAATGGTTGTAATATGCGAAGGAATATCTGGAAATGCATGTGATTGTAAAAATGTGCTTTGGGTTGCTTAGTACATTCATCGTATTCCATGAGTTGATTTTCGCCATAAAATATCAATGTACGTCCAGTATAGGTATTTACAGCCGCATTGACCCGAACACGATTAGGAATGTAAAAGTGAGTGTATGCTCTAGGCCATCCATTGACTAGCTGCATGCTAGAAATTGCAACAGATATACTTGATTGTTGCTAAAGAAAACCACATCACCATTTGGTTTCTGATATACGGCATCTAAACGTTTAAACGTGTGTGGAAGAAAAGGTAGCCAATCTATTATGTTCTTAGCCGGTTCAATGTAAGTGCTATTTAGAGCTGATATCCAAACCCATTTTCATAAAACATATATATGCGTTTATTTAGAATTAGAAAATGTTCAATTTCAATGTTACATAGGTCTGGCGGTAGTTTGTTCGGTGAGGTCGGCTTATTGGGGGAGTTAGGTTTAAAAGCAGCGGTAGTTGATTTAACGGTGGTAGATGCTGATGATGGTGGTGGGTACAGGGACTGTATTCCTGCAATATCATCCTCATGTAAATCAAGATGATGATTTTCTAAATATGAATACATAACTGCATTAACATTATTTGAATGTCTTAACCCTAATGTATGACCAATTTCATGAAGTAGCACCTCATAATAACTTATATATCCACTGGGTGGTGAATTTGAGTGTTCCATATACCAAGACTCATCATAATCCATGTGTATTTCAGACACAACATCGTCGCTGGATGGAAAGAAAGCATGTGCTAACCCACCACCAGGTCCATCAAAATCATCCTTACACCGCTCATTAGGGTTTGTTGAAGCCCTCATGTAATGATTTTGTTGTTGGAATGTTATTAATATATCATAACTCTGTGGATTGTATATAAATACAAGATTTGTGTGTTTTGCCCAAACTTTAAATGCTTCAACCGTCCGAGCTAAGATGCGAAAATCATTCGTTAATACTGTGTAATTTAAAACACGCTTTGTCAATTTGGTTTGATGTACATTGTATGCTTCAGAAATATTGTCTTTATTTGTACATCTAGGTTTTGACATTAACTTTAAAGTTTCTTTATTTAGTTCACCATCAACCGGCAGTTGGTAATATGTTTGAAATGCTTTTAAGGCATTTTTAATTATCGATTTGCGATTTTCAATAGAGGCCCCACTAACATTATGAGTTTCAATATATCCATATTTGTTTAGATAAACGTTTGCCATTTCTAAGCCAAATTCACTGTTTGTGTAAATTTCATCTTCACACCTCACTTCCCTGCCGATGGGGAAATTAAGGAAGATTAAAAGCACTGCGAGTGGAACAGCAACAACCTCCATGACTATCAATAATATACTAACAAAAACACTGTTATTTAAATAATATATTACATATGTATTTCAATCATCTTTTATAAGAAATAACGATTTTTAAAGTTTACGTATAATGCCAGTAAATGGTTCATATTCAATAAGTACGTCATGCATAATCATGCAGTAAGCAACAGTTTCAACTTCAAATGCTTTTGATGCTTCAATTTCAATTTTAAATCTGCTACTATATTATGGATGCTTTCATTTTGTCTGGTGCAGTTGATTACAAAATTGGCTGCTGTTTAAACTCCTCATAACTGAGAAGAGAACATACCGAACTCTCGAACGGTTCATAATATTGAGATCGATAATTCAAATATTCATTATAAGCATCCATGTACTTGTTGTCGGTAAAAGAAAGGTTTTGCTGCTCATACGGGTATCTTCTATTGTTGATATTAGCCTTTATATTTGTAGCGTTTGCATGATTAAATGTAGACGCATCTGCATCCTTATGGTTGCGCTTTTTGGTTTGAAAGGTGATGAATATCCATTGAGGGCGCTGAAAACCCGTACTACTCTTAACAGGCCAAACCAAAGATGTAGTGGACGGTAGGCTTGGATAGGTATACAAGTCACGTGCATGAAAAGCTACTTGTATTCGCGAATTTTGTTAATTTCTTTGTAAATAGACAATTTTGTGGCATCGTTGAGCATTACGTGTGGTACTTTCCATACTACTTTTGTGAGAGTAATTTTGGTATAGAAGTACCCTTACAACAATCAATATCAGACTTTGAACGTACCAACGTTAATTCTTGTCGAACGTTGAGCAACGGTGTTTTGTATCCTTCGGCAAATCCAAGCACGTGCTTTAATGGTATTGAAGCGCAAAAGAATCTTTAGCTTCATTAAGCAAAGGTAAGGGTTTATTTTCACACTCCATCCTGCATGCATCATACAACGACTTTGCTCGCGTGTATACGAACAAACGCCTTTGATTGTGCTGTTAATTCCGGGCAATCTAACCGTTTCGATAACCTGATCACCCAGCGTAAATCTAATTTCTTCAAAAGAAACAACATGGCATTATTCGTGAAAGCATAATCCTTAATTTGAGCTTCTGTTGGACTAAGAGTACCTTCCAAGTATATAATGCTGTCATAAGTTGCAGTCATAAGATCAGCTTTTGGATAACAATATTGATTTCATCCGAGTTTCCATAGGCGTTTGTCGTATATGGGTGATATGTTCGACGATCATATTCTGTAATCGTATCTTCGGACGCTACACTGTTGAATAGCCCTCTTATTGCGCCTTCCATGTTTATTAAGCACTTTATAACCGAGATATTCTAAAATTGAACGTCCTGATCTGTTAATGCACCAGGTGTTTGCTGACCTGCAGGTTGAGGTGAACTGATTGAGTATACTCTAGCACCAAAAATATTAAGCCCCATATTTTTAAGTTCTAATCTAATAGATACTTTCTCTGCACCAAAGTCCACCAATTTACCCTCTTGATTGACCAACCGTAGCGTAATGTTATCTATTTGTTGAACGATCACAGGCAAGTATGTGATGGATACAGGTTCTTTAATTAATTTATATCCAGGCTCTACGTGTACATCAAATTCAAAAATTGTATGTGACTGCTCGCTATTCTATACGCTCCACCAGTAAGATTACACTCCACATGTATATTGGTCGCATCAAATATTTGTACTGATTGTTGAGAGAAATGATTTTTATTTGCCTGATATGTGCCAGGAGTGAACCCAAGCATTTGACCAATAGCATCATTGCGTTTAAAATCACTGTGTACATGGATTTCATTTCGCATTGCAATGTGTTATTGTTAGCCTTTAGAATAAACTTCAATGCACTACTTGGGGGCTATCTATTGCATTGTTTATATATTTTCCAAGTTCAGAAATTTCATATGCTCCAGGTGGAATTGTAATCATTTTATTTTAGCATTATTATCATCATCGTTATCAATAACATTATTATTATTATCCTTTTATCATCCAAATAATAAAACTTGTTATTACCTGCATGAATATTGCGTATAGAGTTGCATCCGTAAAACCCCACCAAACCTAACCCATATTTATATTCTGAATCAAGTTCAATTGGAGGAAATAGTTGGCAGAAAGCACGTTTCCACACCTGTCAACGTAAACGTTTGTGTCATGACTACCATTAAATTTAAAATCAAACAACTATATACCATAAAATTATTTATTGTATAAAGTTCAAACATAAATGTCCACATATTGAGGTATTAAAATTTTGCTCCCGATTGTAATTATAAGTAAGATTACAGTCTCTTAAGTATCTCACTATTTCAAGCGGTGGTGTTAAATCTCCAAAACTATCATAGTAAATAACTTTCTTGCCACGTTTTTGTATGCAACCCAGTGCGTTCCATTTCCAACGTTGTCATCTAAGTTTACAATAGCAGATTCGTTAACATGAGGCTTTGCTGGCAGTGCATCACGCATAAATACTCCTCTAAAGAAAGGTAAACCTTTAGCATATTTCTTTAGATCTGAATCAAATAGTGCTCTACGTGGCAAGTTTACAAGTTTTTTCGATTGGGTTTTAAGTATAAGGCAAATCCTTTTTATTGCGCGATGAAAGATATAACCCTTCACCTTTTTACCTAAAGCTATATCCTCTAAGGTGACATTATGACGTTGATTTTCCTCCAATTGTTTTTAGCTGCCGAAGCATCGTTGACAGCTTTAGCGACCCCTGCAACACCGCCAGCTAGTGCTCCTGCAGCTGAAAGACCTGCAAATAGTGGCACTAGAAATGGAAGAAAGCCTCCTGCTTTGGGTATGGGAATAATTCGAGGAAATCGCACTCTCTTTTTTCCACCTGCGGTTTTAACTGCTTTTCTTGCAGCAAGTAAACTCATATTGATAAATTTCTTCACATTTGAATCTTTGACAATATGCTTTACAGCAGTTCTAATTGGTGTCAATATGCCCCTTTAAATGAACAACACTGTCTCTTTTCTTCCTCTTTATCCTTCTTGATGTAACCCCATACCCAGTTTGGTTTTAATTTTCATTGCATTGGTTACGGCCCAAGCGGCTGCTTTCTCTCCAAACTGAGCGTTGTTCGATTTCACTCGGTTCCAAGCGCCTTCTGCTAGAACTTTATCAGCTCTGTGTCGTGCGGTCAAGTCGTCAGGGTTTTGAGCATAAGCAATATCGTGATCGCGACACAATCTATCTAGATCGTTAATGCCGGAATCACCTCGTACTAATCGTTCTTGTAACTTGGTGCCTGGCCCACAAAATTGGTATCCCGGTACATGAAGCTCTACCGGTAATTTGTTTATCAAGGTGTTTAGAACACCCTTCCTTTACAACGTTTAGCCATCAACTGATTAGTATTATTAAAACATTCGACTTAATATGAAGTTTATACGGCAGCCTCAACAATTAAGTATAGACGATCATAATTTTTAAAATCTGAAGTCGTGGAAAGCATGGACCTTTATTTCCAACATCAATCAGGGCGATAATATGCGGACCATCAGGATGTGGAAAGACCAATGTAATGATTAGTTTATTGGAGGCACCACACGGATTAAGGTTTGAAAATGTGTGCGTGTATTCCAAATCATTGGAACAAGCTAAATACAAATATTTAGAGCAACTTTTAAATCTATAAAGGGCATTAAGTACTACGCCTATAGCGATAAAGAGAATGTCACCCCTCCAGAAGCAATCAGTAAAAATACGATAATGATATTTGACGATATTTCATGCTTAAATCAGGATATAATTCGCGAATATTTTAGCAGGGGTCGACATTCGGGTGTAGATTCATTTTATCTGTGTCAAACGTATTCTAAAGTACCAAAACAATTAATACGTGATAATGTTAACATAGTTGTCCTATTTAAACAAGATCATTTAAATTTAAAACACATATATGATGAACATGTTGGTACCGATATGACTTTTGATCATTTTAAATTAATGTGCTCGCGATGTTGGCTGGAAAAATATGATTTTCTATGCATTGCAAAAGACTTTAATTATGGACGATATCGAAAGGGATTTGATTGTTATATAACAATATAAACTTTCTATAACCACTTTACTGCAGCTCAGTTTCTACTCTGCAAGCCAACAAGATGGATGTCACTGATAGAACGATTAAAGAAAGATTAACGAAAACTAGACGTTCAATTAATCGTAAACTTAAAGCTCTTAAGAGGGTGAACTTGATACTCAGCGAATGGTTGAAACAGCATATAAACCAATAATTGAACCATTACTGCAGATTGCTAAAACAAAAATATGCATCTGTTAACCATAAATTGAAATCAAAGTTGGCAGTTGCAGATAGTTCTGCTGATGTTGCTGCTCTTGGCATTTTGCCTAAAGTTGAAGTAAAGGATGATGATGATGATGATGATCATGTTGTTACTGGTGAATTTCTAGAGCGATATGAGCATCCTTTACCTAGAAAATATATAGAACTAATCATTCAAAATTCAGAAGATGAAATCGATTATGGTCATAGTGCCCTCCGATACGATGCTAGTACAGATCACTGGAGTATGGGAAATGCTTTAGTTACCATAACACCTAAATCAGCTGATTTAGTTATAAATGGTAAAACTTATAAAGGCACTCCAGGATTATATGAACTTTAATACTTAAAAACCTGAAAAGTATACCAAGAATGATCAAAAGGAGTACAGAAAGATTTTAGAAGCTACTAACGCTCTTAAACGGAACTATGATCCTCAAAACAAAATTATTGGCTCCAGATCGTATAAGTACATCAAAATTATTAAACCAATACTAGATGCACCAGTAGGATATGGTCTGTTGAAAGAAGTCAACGCTAAAACAAAGGAGTATGTGTACTGGAACACACCTCACGAACTAGTTGAGCGACTTAGATTGTTACACGCATCAAAATCGGCAGGTCATACTGGTCACAATAATGAAATAATTAGTATTGAAGAAGAGCTCAGAGAAGAAGGATCATTGCATAATAGCATTTTGAAAGATGAGTATCGATAAGTTTGGTACACATTCATCCACAAAATATCGGCTTCATTATACATTTGATGATCAATATGATATGCAATACAAAAACTTTGTAATGTTATAGAACCACAAGCTGATTATGATGCTGCCAATAAGCGATACGTGGATACCTGTATTAGTAATTTACACAAACAGCTGCTGAATACAATTGAGGAAAAGTGTAATGTGCAAACAACATCAACTTCAACAACATCACCGATCTCGACAATAACAACTTCACCAGCATCAACCTCTATAACCTCGTCAATCTCACTAACTACAACACCAGCTTTGTCATCTCCAACGTTGCAAGGTTCTAATCGTTAGTATTATTATTGATGTCAACGGTTTCGACTGTCGATTGCACATCAAGAGAAAAAATAATAGTTACCCAGTATTGTGCACTTTCCTTATAATGTCAAAGCTTACCGTTGTTGAAGAATTGTATAAAGCAGCCAGAAAAATTTTCCTAGAAAACGTACCATTATTAAACACAGAGACGATCTCTGGCAAGCCGACTTTATCGAATTTGATCAATATTTTAAGGAAAATGCCAATTATAGGTATGTGTTAGTGGTGATAGATTGTTATTCAAAATATCTATGGACACGTCCTTTAAAATCAAAAATGCAATTGATGTTTGCCGGGCAATGACATCCATTTTAACGAAGGTCGTGTGCCTGATAATTTACAAACCGATAATGGTAAAGAATTTTACAACAGCAGATATGAAAAATTAATGAAGATGCATAACATTAATCATTACTCTACATTCAGTACAAAAAAGGCTGCCATAGTTATACGAGTAATTAGAACGTTAAAGAATGAATTATTCAAACAATTTAGCCTTAGACGTAAATGTAAATGGTTGGATGCATTGCCTAATATTACTCAACAGTATAATAACAAAAAACATTCGAAAATTAAAATGAAGCCTAAAGATGTCACCGAATTCACATATTTACCACAGTTTAATGCCTTGAAAGTAATGGGGGTGATAAAACTTAAAGTTGGCGACCATGTTCGAATTTCGAAATATAAGTCTGATTTTCCCAAAGGTTACATGCCAAATTATTCCACAGAAATCTTTAAAATTGTTAAAATAGTAGTTGGCAATCCTGCTACCTATCTACTTCAAGATTACAAAGGTGAACCGATTTTGGGGCAATTTTATGCAGAAGAACTGCAGAAAACCTCACATCCTGATGTTTTCTTGTTGAAAAGTGTTACGCCAAAAGGAGATCGTCTATTTGTAAAATGGTTGGGGTTTGATAATTCTCACAATTCATGGATAAAAATCCAATTTGTAATGGCGGGGAAGTGGGGTTTCCAAAAATATAATGAACATTTTTCTCACGTGATTTCAGTATCGCAAAAGGTCTTTGCAATCATGGTTGAAGAAAGTAGTGTTGAAAGTGATTATTATGATTTTGATGTATCATCATCATCCGAAGATGTTGATTATGATGCTGCAATCAATCAATATCTAGATAAAGTTGAACATGCTAGCAAAAGTGAACATTATTTACTGCTACAAACCACATTTCCACTCTCATACTATAACATCAAAGTAGGTTTATCTCCAGCTCGACAGTTTACACCTGCAATTGATTTAAATCGACATAGCTACTTAAATGATGATGGTAACAATAAAATTAGTTTAAGCGATGTTGAGTGGAATCACCTTATGGAATTGCTTAATAACAAAGTTAACTTCTTTACTATGCAACAACCATTGGATGGCAATGGTAATGACGATGATTCAATCATTGACACGTGCAAGTTACAACAAGTCGTATACAATGATGAAAAGTTTTAAAACTTACTAAACATGATGTTGAATATATGCTTTGTGAAAATGATGTAGTTCAGATTTTGGAAGCAAATCAATGTATAGTGGTTGATCAAGTAAACCTCTTAAAAGAAATGAACTTTTATGCATACTATAGAAATGTTTTAGATTTAGTGAAAAATTATTCTAATAATGATGAATATTGCATGTTTCAGACTTTGGAGACTTTTAATAATTTATGCAGTTTATGCAGTTTGTGTATTGGTCTAAAGCAATGCATCTTTTACTATTATGATAGAATTTTATGCGATTTGAATGATTTAAAATAGTGTATTCAGTTCAATAATATACAAATTGAGAAAAACATTTTTATTTCTATTATTACATATACAACAACCGCAATCCATTATACAACATTTAAACTTGTGTAATATAATCAATATGAGTATAATATTCTGACTCATCGATTACTTGAAATAAAGGCATTCTTTCACATCTGCAACACCAATAACTCATGTTCCATATAAGATCTGGTACTATACAAGCATCTTCAAATACCATAAATTTTGTATTTTTAATTACACCCTTAACACCTCTCATACATTCCTTGCAACATGAATAACTCTCAGTAGAAGCTGTGATAGTACTTAATTTTTCCCAAGAATGTACAACTACACGATTGTATCGCTCTGCAAATTGAGGCATGCGATTTGTTGGAATATACATTAAACACATGTATTGCTCTTCAGACAAAGGTTTTGTAAAATCCCACTTATGAAGTATGTCCTCTTCACCTGTTGTTAAAACAGTAGCCAAAAATGATCCCATCCAATTTCCTCAAATATGTATAGGTATTCTGCCAGAAAATTGGAATACATTATTGGATTGATGTGTTCTTTTATATACATTATATTGATTCTAGTTGGATCGTTGTGGCAGTTGACCAACTTCTCCAAATACTTCGACGCATGCTTTTCAAAATCATTTTGTAGTAGCACAGACTTAAGAAATTTGAGGTTAACTTCATAAATATCTGCACTATTAAACATTCCAATAACGGTTCTTTTTATGTCTTTGTATACTGTTTTTGGAAGTATTGATTTTAACATACCAATATGACTCTGGTTGGTTAACCCAATTTGATTCAGTATTGTTTTATGCTAATTGTCAGTAAACTAGGCACTTCAATTTCTTTTGATTTTCTACTAATTGTTCAACATCCATACTGTTAACTATAATGGGAAGCGGTTATCTGTAAAACAAATAAAATATTTAGTAAGTTTTTCTTAATAATTGCTTGTTTTAAACTTCTAAAAAATATATTTATTCCATCATCGCGATACTATAATGTCCCCACGGTAATGTATCATGTGAATGTGGTATTAGACTACGTTTATCATCATATGGACTTAATGCAATTTTTCCTGAATTATTGTAAATACATCATGAGCGTAGGAACGGAACGTGGCTTGCTTAAGTTTCTTTTCTTTAAAATCTTTTAAACATGAAACATAGTCTTCAAAAGTTATTTCATTTTTACTACATTATATTTGATACCTTTGGATTTTTTATAACACCATGATTACGTGTTTTATTTTCCTTCTCATTTGGATTGCATTCCAACTTGTAACTATACATTTTCGATCGTAACCCAGCAAAATGTGTTATTATTACACCGTTTGTTTCATCCTTCATGAGCCCCAAAGCTTTGTTGTTAACCTGAGGTATTCCATAGCGATTATTTACATCATACCCAGAAGTGTCAAACTTTGAGAGATTTGACTTAATAAGTTCGTTCTATACATCGTCACAAGTTAACTCATAAATAAACGAATCGGTATCGCTATACATGAGCTTGCAATTTTCCACCTTCATGATTGGAAGCATAAAATTGTAGTGAAAATTGTACATACAAATTTTAGAAATATCTAATATGGACATACCAACATATACTGGTTTATTAAAGATTAATTCGGTTTTGTTTAGCTCAATAGCCATTAACTCATCATCGAAAATTGTGTAACTATGAAACATGGGGCTTGCCATCCAATTTTTGCTCCATAACGGCCCTCCCAACGTTTAACTAGCTTTACAACACGGTGCTTGAATATTTTCCATTGTTTTTCCAAATACCGCATTGTTCATTAATTTGAATAAATTTTCTCGAACTCATTCTTTGCAAGTTTCGAAGCTCAGTATTCAAATCAATATAGGGTTTTAACCAACAACTTTGTTTAAATTTTAGAACTCGATGGATTTTTCAATTTAAGTCCGTTTAACAACGCCTGTTTAAGATTCCTGTAAAAAATGTACTTAGTTTTATTGGATAAGGTGGTCATTAATTTAGGCAATTTTGATCCTGGAGGATCTGATGTTCTACAAAACGGCATATCGCGGTGTAAATCATGTAAATATTCAGGATACTCCAAATCAACCTCCAAAATATATCCATCTGGAGCATCATCTGGAATTGAAATAATATCGAGATTAATGTCAACCCATTCAAAGTCTCCGTATGGTAATGCTTGGACATTGCCCACCCGTAAAGATTGTTAGCATCCAAATATAAAAGATATTTGGATTGTTTAGATGCATCATAATTATGCATGTATCTATTGTTAGCTTCGGAATATCGGTTGCTCACCTGACTAATACCACCTCTAATAGCGTTTTCAATAAACATAATTTTATCAATGTCCATAAGCAACTCTAACTTATATTTTGTATGCTTAAGCATGCAATCCCAAGCATACCCTGGTAAGGTGAAGTACCAAGCAGGATCGAGCCCATATGTGGCAAACGACTTTTCGCGAAATTGTTCAAAACACACGTTAACAACATTATATCGGTTTTCATATAAAGTAAGGCATACTCCGAAATGTTTTTATTTGAAATGCATTCCAAACTTTTAGAGCATGGTTATACATATCCTCAGTGACATGTTCACCAGTCAACATGCTATAGAAGTTTTCAATTTTGGAAGTTCAAATTCATCCAGTTTAGACAATGAATCAATGTAGTCGTATGGAAATACACCTTTTCTTGTTAATAAGTTCAATTTATTTGAACAGACATTTGAAAATTCTTTTGATAAATATTTGAAATCTGAAGGTTGCAATGTGGCCACTAAACTGTCTAAAGATGAATTTAAAATCTCAAAGAATCAATGAAACGAAACTTTATCTTAGCATCACCATCATCATCAGCATCTAGATCGTCAGAGTAAATGAAATGTATTTCTCTTTGTTTAATGGCAATAAACTAATATTACCCTTTTTGATAATTCTCGTATCATGAAATGGGAATCGTATCCACTCATATTATGAAACACAACCGGTACAACAAAACTATTTCTAAAGTTGAGGTTACAATGTTGGTGTGCAAAACCTCTGAAGTTGCCAGTAAAGTGGCAGTGGTCTCTAACGATGATAGCGTTTTCAGAAAATGCATTTTCACATATAGAGCAATGTGTTGCAATAATGTTATTATGAGGTTCAATCATTGGTTCAATATGTTTGAATTTACTTCGAACAAATTTTGCAACTTCCACCATTTCGTTTGCAAACCAATCTATACAATCTTCCCCAAATAATTTTTAAAAATGATAACGATTCATCATAGTCACATTTTAAATAATAACCAGCACTAAAAGCTTTATGATGTTGATACTTTAAAGTGCTTGGAATATTTTGATAACTATGATTTTTAACAGGTTTTAAAATAGTCTCAAAATCGGAATAAATTATAAAAGGTACTTTTGCTTATAAACATAATTCTTAAATTCAACATGACGATGCCTAGGATATGAAATTCTACAGATATTTACTTGTTCGCAATATTTAGAGTGATCATTTAATTTATCGAGGGTGTTAAAGTAATTCAGACAACGATCGCAAATATATTTTTTATGATTATGTTTATTTAGTTGACTGCCAATAAGCCGCGATAAACTTTTTATCCAAACATAATGGTATTTTATTTCAACATTTTCAAAATCCTCACTTGGAGTATTATAATTGTTTACGTTTGGAAAATATTGATTTTGAATTATGAGTAAATTTACATGCTTCTCAGCTTTCTGCATAGTAAGCCTTGTTGGCACCACACTATAGAACGATTTTTCTTTAGCGCAATTTAATTCTAAACTGTATACATTTATGGAAATTTTATTCATATTTTCAAATTTTGAAATATTTTAATCGACATCGGCAAATCCTTCAACATTCAAAACTAATCTGTAGTGGGATATGAGGATGTGAGATTACTTCTTATTTTAGAGGAAATAATGCTGAAACAATTGCCCAAAAAGCAACACTCATCTGAATTTTTCACGTTGATGCATGCATATTTATTTGAAATTTGCTTTGGAAGCGGAATAAAAGATGAAACACGTCCATTGCCCATTTCGTATTTATTAATATTAACTTCCATCGATACAATTTTTTCAAAGCCCAGCCTGATTTTGATTCCTGAAACTCCGATAGTTTTGTTCTTAGTTTATCAACCACATCATCACGAAACCATGATGTTAAATCCGTCCTACGTCAATCGCCACATTTTTCGTATTAAAATGTTTAAAATCCGTTATATTATTTTCATCAATATTAGATGTTTTAATGAATTCTCCGCAAAGTGTAATATTAATTTTTATTAAATTTAATTTTTTTAAACTATTTTTTATTTTAATTTTAATTACCTTAAAGCAATCAAAAAATGCCATTAAGTCCTTATGATGCATGTTTATTATAACGCCTGTTCTAATTCTTCTTGCAAAAGCGGAAACCAAATCAATCCATTTGACCCCCAAACGTGATGGTTGTGAAACCGATTGAATGCCGCTTCCTACATGAAAATTTTTAATTGATGATTGGATGCTTTTAACAATCCCATATTGGTTTGAATTTGCCTTAACTGACCTAAATTTAAGTCGCCATGTCTAACCGCCTTTACAAATAACCTTAAGTATCGTTTGATATATTTTAACAAAATTTCAGCTTCTTTAATTGTATACCTTTTAAATAAAATATTGCATGCGTTATTAACTTTAAAACAATTTCGCTACTTAAAGTATTAATATGTTCAGTCATTATTCAAAACAAGCAATAATTATAAAAACATACCAATTATTTTTGTTTTTCTAAATGTGTTCTATTCTGTAGGAAACAAGATGATTGGGTCTTTTAATATCTATTAGTTCTAATACGGTTTTGCGTATTTTCCAGAACCCAATTCCTCAATGTTTTTCTCCACAATTCCGTGTTGCGTTGTGGTAGAAATGAAATATTGTCCGCTAACTCAATCAGTACACAATCACCATATTTGGAATGTACTATTCTTGCTCTGTAGATTCTTTGTGGAACGTTTAGTGGCAATTCCTAACCTCTTTGCCTCTTTTCTAGGGCCTACAACGGACTGTTTATTATTGTTTTGTATTACTTGATCCATCTACAAACAACAGCAATGCTGTTACAAACTTGCAAATATTATAAAGTAAAATATTCTTTTACAAATAAAGAAAAATGTAACTTACTTTTTATACTAACGCTGCACGTATACTGAGCACTTCAAAACGCAGGTTCAAATAATGGTGAAATTAAACGAGTTATATATATATACAATGTCTAATGCGTCATCTACATTCAATCACCAAACCGCTAAAAGTAAAAGAATTTTATTGCCACATAAATTAAATGTATAATTACATTTAAATATTTAAATATATTCAAATTGCTAAAATGTAAGCAAGACATCCTTGATATAAGATTAAATTAATTTTTATTTAAAAGTCAAATAAATCGTGATGCAAGATGGTATAATTTGCATACCAATAAGGAAATATACGGCATACCTGTCTTGACATGTTTTTTATGTTAATTAAATACATTATATTAAAAGTCGAATGTCGACGTGATTTACATATATTACCATAGATTTATAATTCCAAACACGTTGTTATATTCGACTGCATGCAAATTCTTAGTATTTTATCGCGACATTGAAATTGCGAGATTGAACGACTTCTTTTTACAAGATTTTACCTGCAAACGTTTAAAATTTGACCTCCATCATATAACATTTCGTATATTTTCTCAATTTTATTTGCTACTTCGTACAAAACGCAGCTTATGAGGAGAGCTAAAACACTCTTTATCACTTGCACGCGTTTGCCTAATATTAAAAAATTCTTCACAGCGGCGTTTTAATTTTTAGCTTAACCTACCCCAGAAAAATACGAACCAACACGTGAACTCCATTTTCTAACACACAACATTTTTAAAATTTAATATTTAATATTTAACGTCGGGAACGCTGCTAAAAATTTCCTAAGAAAATATCTCCACCCCAGCGCACGCCCCACCCCACAACAAAAATCTAACGACCCCGCCGAACGCACACCCCAAAGACCTAACGACCCCACGACGCAACAAATTTAACACAAAGACAATTTTGTTCTCAAAGCGGCGTATACATATCTTGCTGCACGTTTTGTTTCCCAAAGCGGCTTAGCTGTTCATATTGTTCTCGAACCGGCGTATACATATCTTGCTGTGGATCTCTGTTGCCAAACCGGCTTAGCTACCCTACTATCGCTGCTTTCGGAAATGCAAAATCAATCATCTATAATGGTCGCATTCATAAAAATGGGAACTACACGAATTACCGTCTCTAAACACAATCAAAGTCGCAAGTATGGAGAATTAAAGTATCGAACGAAACAGAGAATGCTCGATGGATATTACTGGCGCTGCAAAATGGAAAATATGATAAGAAAGAAGAAAATGCTACAAGCGTTACGAATGCAAATATAACCAATGTCAAAGTGTTTTTAAACTCTCAGATGTTCCCTCAAGGTCGATTAAATTTGGATTTCGAGCAGAATGACTACTTGCCAGCGTATCTGACTTATGCATCTTTTATGGAAAAATACTACCCGAACAAATCGTCAAATAAATGTTTAATGGACTACAACAGGTTTAAGGAATCACCCGTCTTTGTAATCGACTGCCGTCATCAATTTGAAAGCATCAAGGATGCAACGGTTGATGTAAGAATGGAATTAGAAGCTTCAAGAAATTTTGAACTGTCGATGAAGGCTTATGCTTTAATTATACATGGCTCTATGTTTACGGAAATTGTTAATAGATTTATTCACAATTAAATATTTTGTATGTATTTTTAATAAAATAGTATAAAATCTATGTTGTTTTAATATTAATAAGATTTTTTTGGTGATCCAACGCAGTTTCTCACGTACTCCGGTGTACGCCTAAGCACCCCTGCCCATGAGCACCCCTGCGCATGCGCACCCCTGCGCGTGCGCACCCCTACGCATGCGCACCCCTGCGCGTGCGCACCCCTGCCCTTGCGCACCCTTGCGCGTGCACACCCCTGCGCGTGCGCACCCCTGCGCGTGCATACCCCTGCCCATGCTGGTATATAAGGGAATATTATTTTCAATTTGAATCAGTTTAAACTTATATTTGAAATATGTACACCAAGGAATCTTTAGAGAAAGCAATTGGTGAAATACAAAAGGGTATAAGTGTTAACTCTGCAAATAGGTTATATGGTATACCCAGAAGAACGTTAAGCAGGCATTTGGATCTCCGTAAACCTCAAAAGAAGAATGGTGCTCCTAGACCGGAAAATGTGAGAGACATGGGTGATGCTATACAAGAAGATAAAATACCTATACAGAATTATGATAACTTTGCTATTGCTAGTGCAAGAGAGGATGGTAAACATGGTCCATTGTTCCCGTCTAACATACGAGCTGTATTCGCGGGACCATCGAGTTGTGGGAAGACCAACGCTTTAATATCACTGATCCTGCACGAGAACGGTCTTAGATTCCAAAATGACTATGTATTTTCGAAAAGTTCATATCAGCCGAAATACGAATTGTTAAGAAACGTTTTTACACCATTAAAAGAAGAAATTGGGTACCATGAGTTTGAAAATTACGATGATTTGATCGAACCGGGAGATACCAAAGAAGATTCAGTTATGGTTTTCGATGATATACCTGCAAACGAGCAAAGTAAAATCACTCAATTTTTCTCGTTCGGCCGACATAAAGCAATAGATTCGTTCTATCTATGTCAAACTTACGCTAGCGCCTTAAAACATAGACTCAGAGATAACACCAATGTAATCGCATTATGGAAACAGGATGACACAAACCTTCGTCATATCTTTTCGGATCATATAAGTGGTGACATGACATATTCGAAGTTTAAAGAAATGTGTTTACAGTGTTGGGGTGACTCAGAATAAATTTTATAACTATTGTGAAAGATTTTGATTTGGATAAGGGGCGGTATCGGAAAAATTTCGATGAGTATATAAATATTTGACATTATTCAAAAAAACAGTTAGTTCCCATCCAAAGCTTCATGATGACGAACGTTAACAATTTTATTGCGAATAAATGCAGTCTTCATCTTATGCAGGATGCTGTACGAAAAAAGTTTGAGCGTACAAAAAGGGAGACACCGCATCTCAGCAAAAATTCAAAGAGGTGCACAAACAATTGATTGATCCCTTGCAAATAACCGCTTCCCAGTTGCAATCGATCACCGAAAAAATTCACATACCTACAACAAAGGTTAAATTCGAAGACATGGGCGTACCTATAAAGAAAATTAAGCAACTCGTTCCAGAAGAACCGTTCCATCTTTACTATGCGGATGTGTTAGCTAGAGACGAAGACGAAAATATTGACAAATCAATTTATGGAGTAAAGTATAATGTGGAAACCGATACATGGAGTTTGTGGAAAAGTGTATTGGTAATTAACCCGGAAACTAGCGATATAACATTAAACAATGTGATATATCCAGGTACGAGAGGTTTATACAATCTGCTGGTTTACAAAGACATCAGCCCCGAAGATGGCGATTTCAATTTGCATGAAGATTTGCCGAATTACTTGGAAATGATCAAATCTGCATCGATTTTGAGAAGAAAGTTTAACCCATTTGCGGTGCACGATTTAAGCGGATTCCCAACAAATAACAAAAGTTTAACAAATATGTACAAAATATCTCACCGAATTTCGGAGGAATCCCGAAAGAAAACAGCCAAAGAGAAGAAAACAGTCTAAGGGGCGGGTTTAGGCTTTTCTAATCGGTTTTACAAAGTTTAAATTCAAAGCCGGTGCAATATGTCTACTGGAATAATGTACATGAACTTGTGGATCGGCTGAGATTGTTGAACGCATCCAACCGAGCTGGAAATACAAGCGAGGAAAACATTAACGAGATGGTGTCCATAATAGAAGAGTTGAGAGAAGAAGGTATAATACAGTGAGTTCAGTAAATAATTACACAGTTTTAAAATGCCTATCGACCGCTTCGGACGTTCAGAGCGTAAAGATGCTGATATTCGGCGCGGTCCTCCAGGTCGAGGATTTGTGCTAACGTTGGATGGTGATGGGTACGATATGCAGCAAAGAAGGTTAGTGAATTTATCAGACCCGAAAGAAGATTATGATTGTGTTAATCAGAGAAGCACTATAGTATTCAAGTCTGGAGAAGAAACAATTAGTTTTCGTAAAAGAAGGCTAGTTGATGTAATGGATCCTAAAGACGATAGTGATTGTGTAAATAAGAAATCTGTAATCAAGCTCGTGAATCAAGCCTTTTCATACTGTCTAAAAAGTTCTGATGATATACAGCGTAAAGATAAAGCCTTCAATGCAAGAAACCAGCGTATCGCAATGCTTGCTCACCCAGTTGAGCCATCTGATGCAATTAATAAACAATATGTAAATGAAAAATCGTATAAGCTTGTATCTGACTTTAAAACGTTTATACAGTTTTTTATTAATTTGACTGCAACTTCCGAGACAAATGAGAAGGAGCTCGGTCTTGCAATATCATCGATTTACGAGGCGTCACCAGCAGCTATAAAAAACAAATACTACAAACCAAAGCTTCAGTTTATGTCAAAGGTGCAATTGGATAAAGATAACCCTATTAGTTTAGCAACAGTGTTAAGCAAAAATGAGTAAAGAAATTATCGTTAAGGAATTATTTAAACCTGCAAGAAAAAATTTTCAGCGTCGTCATACACATCTGAAACATGTGAAACGTGATCTTATCCAATCGGACTTGTGCGAAATGCAGCCTTACTCGCGTGTGAACAATGGGTACAGATATATTATAATAGCAGTGGACTGTTTCACAAAATATGCTTTAGCTGAACCTTTAAAAAATAAAACTGGATCAGAAGTTACAAATGCTGTGAAAAAAATATTGGACAAAATGTTGCAAGGAGAAAATAACGTAAAAATCAATCTACAAACGGATTTTGGGAAAGAGTACTACAACCGCTGGTTTAAAAATCTTATGCAAAAATATAAGATAAACCATTACTCCACGTATTCCGCAATCAAAGCTAGTATGGTCGAACGATTGATCAGAACCATCAAAAACAAATTGTACAGAAGATTTTACTTGCAAGGCAGTCATAAATGAGTGAATATTTTGCCTAAGGTTATAGAAGAATACAATAATACACCGCATCGGGCTATTAACATGACGCCTATGGAGGCAGAAGAACATCCGGAAAGAATAAAACTTTACACCGCTAACAGCGCTTGTAAAAGTCCCAAGAAGTTTTATAAGGTTGGAGAAATTGTACGCATATCAAAATATAAAGCAGTATTCGATCGAGGATTTCATCCAAACTGGAGTACAGAACTATTCAAAATTGTTAAAGTACAACAAACAAGACCGATAACCTATCTGCTACAAGATTTGGAAGGTCGACCAATTCTAGGTGCTTTCTACGGCGATGAAATTCAGCTCACAGCAGCACCCGACACGTACTTAGTGGAAAAAGTTTTACGGAAACGGAATCACGGGCGTGAACTATTAGTGTCGTGGTTGGGGGGTGGTAAAAGTTGGATTAAGAAAACAGACCTGCTTTAGTATCAACCAAAGTTCTAGATATTTACCTAGTTGAAAAAAAATCATAAAAGGAGTTGGCGGGGGTAAAGTCCCTTAACTGGATATATATATAGGAGAGATTTGCTTAGAACCCCATTCCCATTTATGATTTGAAGCAGGAAGCATGTGTTTCATAATCGATTTACAAGGATATCAATACAAAACTAGTGATTTCTATTGCAAGGAGATTGCCATTTTGGATGTAGCGAATAATGTAGTATGGCATGAGATACTGGACATGGCTGTGGAGTATAACCTTAAGTGATGATTTCAAAAAGCAAGTTCGGTGGTTAAAGGAAAGAATCCATGGTCTATGCTGGCACGAGCAGTCTACGAGTGGATATACAAATGTGGGTGATTTGCTGAAAAAAGTCATACCTCCCGATGCGACAGTCTATGTTAAAGGAGAACAGAAAAGACAGTTACTATCAAAATATTTATCAAACAACATTTTAAACATGGAAAGTGTATTCTCACTTCCAAGACTCAAAGAATTAAGAAGATTCGGTGATAGGTACAATCACTGTTTAAACCATTGTTTGAATAACTTAAGCTGTTCTAAAGAGAATGTATTACTGTTACTACCTTTTGTTAATGTATTTAATTTTTAATAAAATATTTGTGGAAATTGTTTTTTATTATCTTAGCTTAAGACTATTTAAAATTTGAAAAATATATATGTAAAACAGCGCATTACTTTGGAAAAATTAATGTTTTAAAAGCTTACACTTAAATCTTCAAAAACTTTTCACAAAAATAACTACACGAAACGAAAATTTCAACGGGCTTTACACAAAAGCGTGCGAAACTAATAGAATTCTACTAATCACACTGCGTTATATGCGGTTTGAAAAAATTACTAAATGACGTTTGTATTTTCCCTAAATACGTACTTTCCAGCACCTCGTGTAATCTACAAGCAATTATATTTCGATTTCAAGTGTACGTCAATGAAACATATTCTCAAACATACAGTCAATAATATTATTAATAACAAGAAATTATATACAGCTTTCATATGTAATTTAGACTGCTCATACTCGTTAAGAAAACGACTTGTATTTTCCAAGTGTCCGATTCATTTCCAACCGAAAGTAATGAGTAGAGACCGGAACAATGCATTTCTAGCGTTTCCTCATCTATATACTTTAATTTTGAAACGTCATACAAAAATTGAAAATTTTTGCTGTGAGTTTCCAAAAGTCTGAATCGTTCGTTCAAAGAATTTAGTGTTACGTCCAGAACATAATTAAAAAAGTTTATTTTAAATTTTTTCTCCTCGTTTAAGACCTCATCATCAGCTTTTTCATCAAATTGACGCTTCTTTTTTCTGGCTCGAACTTCAGTTTCAGCAATAAATTCTTTATTGCATTCTAGATTTTCTGCAATCTCGCTAGCTGCAATTTTTAGCTGATTATATCCAGATTTTCTGTAGCTTTCGACTTTCTGTATGGTTTCTGATAGCATCTTCACACAATCTGACACTTTAATTGTAACAGATTGCAATAGCTTCGAAACTGAATTTATTTCAAATAAAAGATAGTGCCAAAGAATTACGCCACATATGAACTTGTATTCTTTAATATTTTTTGCTAACCCTCTTGCTTTAACTCTACTATCGGCGTCACTGTTCACATCTTCTGTTATCTCTACTAATGCATCATAAATTTCACAAAGCTTATATCTCAAAGGTTATAACGCATCTATTCTACTAGACCATCTAGTAGCACTCAGGGGTTTAAGAGTCAATTGTGAGACATGTCTTTTCAGAACCTCCCAACGCTTGGTAGAACCGGAAAAAAAAGTATAAAGTTCTTGCACAATAGAAAAGAAGGTTGCCGTCTCAGTAGTACAAGATGCTGCATCATTCACAACAAGGTTTAATGAATGACATGCACAGGGTACATAAAACGCTCGTGGATATTTTTTAAGTATTCTATTTTGTACGCCCTTTCTTACCCCTTTCATATTGGCACCATTGTCGTAGCCTTGCCCCCTAAGCCACTTTAATTCAAAACCCAACTTTGTCAATCGTACCAAAATCAGATCCGACAAACCCTCTCCGGTGGAATTACTAACTTCAAAAAACCCAATGAAAAACTCATGAACTTAATATTTTTTGTGAATAGAGTTAAGAGTGACAATTCTAATTGTTAATGAGAGTTGCTCAGTATAACTTACGTCCGGCGTACAATCAGCGATGATCGAAAAATATTTGGAGGTTTTTGTTAATTCAAGTATTTTGTTGAAAACTGCATTGCCCATTAAATTTATTAATTCATCTTGAATATTATTACTTACATAAGTCACAGACCATTTATCTGATTCGCGTTGAATTCTCCTGATATGTTCTTTCATAATCGGATCAAACTCAGCAAGTAGCTCCACAAGTTTTAAAAAGTTTCCATTATTGGCTTCAAACAAATGTTCATTCGTTCCTCTGAAAGCTAAGCATTGTGAAGCTAACAGCCTAATTATTGCTAGAATTCTCTTCAGAACTGCTCTCCAATACTGAACATCTATATCTATAATTCGCTGATATTCAGCGTCAATTGTTTTTTCTGCTTCAATCTAGTGCCTAATTCCTTCCATATTTTAAAATCATTTCGGTGATTGATAGAGTTTTCGTGCTTTGTGAGGGCTCTTGTTATATTTCCCCAGTCAGAATAGCCTTTTTTCGGCCAATCTTTGGCAGACGAATTATTAAACAATATACAACAAAAGCAAAAAACTGCATCATTGGCCACAGAATAAATTAACCAAGTTCTTTCTACTACCTCACCGTTGGTCAATAATTTTGAATAATATGATGCTGAAAATCTGCGTCTAGCTTTATTAACAGGAAACTCGAATTCTTTAGCTTGATAAGGACCCCTTTCAACCAGTATCTGACGAGTTGCGGATGACATTTGGAGAGCATTCCATAATGTAGGATCAGAATGTATACCGGTTAACATCTTTTGTACATCGCTTCCGCTGCTGCCTGGCTCCTGAAGGTCATCCGGTTGTGTTATTTCTTGAAAAATTTTTGTTAATGACTGAAACGGCACCAATTGCTCTTCAGGCGAATTCAAATTTAAAGAACTGGGTGTTGTCGTGCTTGTTGATGGTAGTGAGTTTTCATTTACCGAATGCGAGGAGTTCACTTGGGACCCAATTAGCACTTCAGACGGGGATTGTACAAAATATCCCTTCATAACATCACGCAAGCTTCCTTTGTTCTTCCTCTTTCTTCAAATGTTTCTGCCTGTATTGATATCCGGATAACCTTTTCATTTTGCGTTCCATAGTCAACTACAAAAATGTAAAAAATAATATCAAGATACAAAAATGGGTTAATTAATTTGAGTAAGTAAATTAAAATTATCATCAAAAGAATTTTCCATTTTATAACGTGTAAGGTGGTAGGGGATCGGGGTTAAATATATAATTTGCCAGTTAACACTTGTGGAAACTTATATCCAAATATATAATGATTAATATGTAATTAATTAATTGAACTACTTTACTATGACTTTTAATTTTCCATACGCTAAAAGCGTATTGTCATAGCAGGTATTGAAGGGTATTCTGTTATGAAAGCTATTTACCTTATTGTTTGCGATTTGGAGTCGGACTAAAGTGGTGTAGTGGTGTTTTTATTAACTTTAGTAAGTGCAGTTAAGTGAATAAATATATTAGTGTGCCGTTAAAATCAACAAAGCAGGTGAGTTTATATTCACGGAGTATCATCACTATCACAAGAGCTTACGTTACAATGCTTACATAATTAATAGTTGCATATTGACAGCTTATGTAGTATGTAGATATTGTTTGATATGATTTTCTTAGATAATGTAGCTGTAGCATAATGGTTGTTGGGATACTTTATGTAATAGTTTAATTTGAAGTTGTTGTGGTATTGTAGTATGCCGTATTCATTTATTTCGAGACTAATATCTTGTGTGTTTCCTTAATTACTAATTGTGCAAAGTCCATAAGGGCGGTATCTACTGATTTCGGCCTATGGACTTGTATGCGATTTGCAAAATTATAAATACCCTTGATCCTTGAAGGTGTTGGGTTTTGGTATTATTGTCTTTTTAAGTTAACATTGACGCGGTATTGGTGTTGATACTCATAGTGGTTTCTTTTTTTTTAGTTATTCCGGTTCACCAAAGGGACGTGAACAAGGCCAGCTAGATTATCATTTATTCCCTAACCAAGGTATGGAAAATTAAAAGACATAGTAAAGTAGTTGAATTAATTAATTACGTATTAATCATTATATATTTGGATATAAGTTTCAACAAGTGTTAACTGGCAAATTATATATTTAACCCCGATCCCCTACCACCTTACACGTTATAAAATGGAAAATTCTTTTGATGATAATTTTAATTTACTTACTCAAATTAAATTAACGCATTTTTGTATCTTGATATTATTTTTTACATTTTTGTAGTTGACTATGGAACGTAAAAGAAAAAAGTTGTCCGGATATCAATACAGGCAGAAACACTTGAAGAAAGAGGAAGAACAAAGGAAGCTACGTGATGTTATGAAGGGATATTTTGTACAATCCCCGTCTGAAGTGCTATTCAGGTCCCCAGTGAACTCCTTGCATTCGGTAAATGAAAACTCACTACCATCAACAAGCACGACAACACCCAGTTCTTTAAATTTGAATTCGCCTGAAGAGCAATTGGTGCCGTTTCAGTCATTAACAAAAATTTCTCAAGAAATAACACCACCGGATGACCTTCAGGAGCCAGGCAGCAGCGGAAGCGATGTACAAAAGATGTTAACCGGAATACATTCTGATCCTGCATTATGGAATGCTCTCCAAATGTCATCCGCAACTCGTCAGATACTGGTTGAAAGGGGTCCTTATCAAGTTAAACAATTCGAGTTTCCTGTTAATAAAGCTAGACGCAGATTTTCAGCATCATATTATTCAAAATTATTGACCAACGGTGAGGTAGTAGAAAGAACTTGGTTAATTTATTCTGTGGCCAATGATGCAGTTTTTTGCTTTTGTTGTATATTGTTTAATAATTCGTCTGCCAATGATTGGCCGAAAAAAGGCTATTCTGACTGGGGAAATATAACAAGAGTCCTCACAAAGCACGAAAACTCTATCAATCACCGAAATGATTTTAAAATATGGAAGGAATTAGACACTAGATTGAAGCAGAAAAAACAATTGACGCTGAATATCAGCGAATTATAGATATAGATGTTCAGTATTGGAGAGGAGTTCTGAAGAGAATTCTAGCAATAATTAGGCTGTTAGCTTCACAATGCTTAGCTTTCCGAGGAAGGAATGAACATTTGTTTGAAGCCAATAATGGAGACTTTTTAAAACTTGTGGAGCTACTTGCTGAGTTTGATCCGATTATGGAAGAACATATCAGGAGAATTCAACGCGAATCAGATAAATGGTCTGTGACTTATGTAAGTAATAATATTCAAGATGAATTAATAAATTTAATGGGCAATGCAGTTTTCAACAAAATACTTGAATTAACAAAAACCTCCAAATATTTTTCGATCATCGCTGATTGTACGCCGGACGTAAGTTATACTGAGCAACTCTCATTAACAATTAGAATTGTCACTCTTAACTCTATTCACAAAAAATATTAAGTTCATGAGTTTTTCATTGGGTTTTTTGAAGTTAGTAATTCCACCGGAGAGGGTTTGGCTGATCTGATTTTGGTACAATTGACAAAGTTGGATTTTGAATTAAAGTGGCTTAGGGGGTAAGGCTACGACAATGGTGTCAATATGAAAGGGGTAAGAAAGGGCGTACAAAATAGAATACTTAAAAAATATCCACGAGCGTTTTATGTACCCTGTGCATGTCATTCATTAAACCTTGTTGTGAATGATGCAGCATCTTGTACTACTGAGACAGCAACATTCTTTTCTATTGTGCAAGAACTTTATACTTTTTTTTCCGGTTCTACCAAGCGTTGGGAGGTTCTGAAAAGACGTCTCACAATTGACTCTTAAACCCCTGAGTGCTACTAGATGGTCTAGTAAAATAGATGTGTTAAAACCTTTGAGATATAAGCTTTGTGAAATTTATGATGCATTAGTAGAGATAACAGAAGATGTGAAAAGTGACGCCGATAGTAGAGTTAAAGCAAGGGGGTTAGCAAAAAATATTAAAGATTACAAGTTCATATGTGGCGTAATTCAAATAAAAGATAGTGATCTTTTATTTGAAATAAATTCAGTTTCGAAGCTATTGCAATCTGTTATAATTAAAGTGTCAGATTGTGTGAAGATGCTATCAGAAACCATACAGAAAGTCGAAAGCTACAGAAAATCTGGATATAATCAGCTAAAAATTGCAGCTAGCGAGATTGCAGTAAATCTAGAATGCAATAAAGAATTTATTGCTGAAACTGAAGTTAGAGCCAGAAAAAAGAAGCGTCAATTTGATGAAAAAGCTGATGATGATGTCTTAAGCGAGGAGAAAAATTTAAAATAAACTTTTTTAATTATGTTCTGGACGTAACAGTAAATTTTTTGAACGAACGATTCAGACTTTTGGAAACTCACAGCAAAAGTTTTCAATTTTTGTATGACATTTCAAAATTAAAGTATATAGATGAGGAAACGCTAGAAATGCATTGTTCCGGTCTCCACTCATTACGTTCGGTTGGAAATGAATCGGACATACATGCTTACGACTTGCAGGAGGAATTACGTGATGTAGCCCGTATGATTCCTAATTCGCTAAAGCCTTTAGATGTGTTAAATTATTTTTGCGAAATGATTTAAATTTATTATATCCTAATACAGCTGTAGCTCTAAGAAATTTAATAACCCTTCCACTTTCTGTAGCAAGTGGCGAAAGAAATTTCTCAAAATTAAAAATTATAAAAAATTACTTAAGAAGTGCACTAAGCCAAACGAAGCTTACTAACCTGTCCATGATTTCCATTGAATCCCAATTAGCTGCCACTCTAGACTATACATCGCTGATTGACGAATTTGCAAAACTCAAAGTTAGAAAGGTCAAATTATATTAGAACATTTACAATTTTATAACAATTCGTATCTTGAAAGTAAAATTTTCATTTATTAATTTTTTGCACACTAGTATACCCTTATAGGGGAGCTTATGATTTCCTGTATGAATATATTGTAATTTAATGTAAATGTTTGTACTGCTATGTCATCATCATTAGGTCTTCAGTCCTGGAACTGGTTAGACACGCACCATCATTGTTTCCTATTCTGAACTAACCTACATATTTCCCCGAAATTTGCAGTCTGCATCTATAACTATCTGATCTAGGTCTACATCTACTTCTTTTTTCCTATCTCTGCTTGTAATATATCCCATACTATTCCCCAAAAATGCCTTAGAACGTGTTCTGCCCTTCTATTTCTCTTATCTTTTTCCCCAGATATCCTTGTTCCCTTACTATTTCTATAACCTATTTGTTATTATCTTTGTCTGTCCATGCTATCGTCCTCATACATCTGAAGCACAGCATTTCAAAAGGCTGCTACCGTTTTTCTGTCTGCGTTTCAGACTGCCCGTATTTCATAGGCATACTGTGCTGTGCGCCACACATATGCTTTCAACAATTTTCTTTTTGTTTTATGTTTGTTGTCTTTTCTCATAAGCGCTGTTCTTTCTTGTTAGATGCAGTTCAGTCATCTTCTATTGTTTTACAATTATATACCCTATTTCTCCGACATTCAGTGATTGTGAAGGGAGGTAAGCAGCCTGTGGCTGCCAAGTTCCCCCTACACTTAACCATTTACTGATTTAATATATTTTCCAATATATCTTTTCGCACAGTCATCATTAGTTGCAGATATTTTGCAACCAACAACTAGTTGTTTATACTAATCTTCAGATTTATCTGCGCTTATTTTTTCGTCATTAAGTTTTCCGTCTCAAAACTGGTTGGACACGTACCTGCACTTATTTATATTCTGAGCTAGCCTACATAGTTCCCTGAAATTCTCACACAGCATGTGTATACAGCTCGTTCCCCTTCTATTGTTTTCTAATTTTATGCCCTATTTCACCGAGATTCAGTGAAGGGGGTTAAGCAACCTGTGGCTACCAAGATCCCCCAACACTTAGACATTTGCCGAAATAATGGTTTTCCAGTAAATCCTTTCACACACTTAACATTATTCGAGAATATTGCTCGGCCAATTCTTGTAGTTACTTATAATACTCATCACAGTTCTTTTTTCGTCATTAGTTTATCCATCTTGGGATTGGTTGGATGCGTACCTCCATTGATTTCTATTCTGGGCTAGCCTACACATCTCCCTGAAACCCCTACAGCCTACATCTTTTACTATCTGTGTGCAGTAGTTTAACCTAGGTCTACCTCTTTTTCTCTTTTTTCTTATATCTGCTTCTAATATATTCCGCACTATTCCCTCATGCCGTAGTATGTGGCCTATCATTTTATCTCTCCTCTTTTTTACCGTTTTCCACATATTTCTTTCCTCCCTTACCATTTTTAGTACCTCTTCGTTCTTAACTTTTTCTGTCCATGATATCTTCATCATACGTCTGTAGCACCACATTTCAAAGGCTTCTACCTTTTTCTTGTCTGCTTCTCCTACTGTCCAGGCTTCACAGCCGTACAGTGCTATGCTCCACACATATGTTTTAAGCAATCTTTTCCTTGTTTCTATGTTTGTGGTCTTTGAGCACAGTAGTTGCTTTTTCTTGTTAAATGTAGCACGACCTTGTGCTAATCTTTGTTTTATATCTTTTGTGCTTTTCCCATCTTGCGTTATTTGGCTTCTTAGGTAGCAGATATCCTTAACCTCTTGTAAGTTCGTGTTACACACTTGTATTCTTGTTTTTAATTTATTTTCCCCACATTTGCATACTAGAACTTTAGTTTTAGTTTTGTTAATTTTCATACCATATCTCTCTGTTAGAACCGTTTCCATTTCATTAAGAGCAGCTTCTAACTCTTCCTTACTAGCCTCTAATACCGCTACATCATCTGCAAATCTAAGCATATCAATTTTTTGTCCCTGCATAGTAATTCCAAATGTCTTCCTGCATTTGACAGTATTCATTGCGTCTTCTATGTACAAGTTAAAAATCAATGGGGATAGGGCACATCCCTGTCTCACCCCTTTCCTAATGTTTACTTCTCTACGTTCCTGCTCTAATTCTATTACTGCTGTTTGCTCTTTGTATAAGGTATGTACTATTCGTCTATCCATATAGCTCATTCCAATCTTTTTGAGTATTTCAAACATTTTTTTCTATTTTACATTGTCGAATGCTTTTTCCAGATCTACAAACCCTATATACACGCTTTCCCCCTTTTCTATTGTTTTCTCCATTATCACTCTCAGAGCTAAAATAGCCTCTCGTGTTCCCCTGTTTCGCCTAAACCCAAATTGGTCTTCTCCTAGTATTTCTTCCGCCCGTTTTTCCATTCGTCTTTGCACAATTCTAGTTAATAATTTTGACACGTGTGCTGTCAAACTTATTGTTCGAAAATTTTCACATCTTTCCCCACCTTTCTTTTTTGGTATAGTTACTATGATGCTACGTTTGAAATCTTTGGGTATCTCGCCTGTCTCATACATATAGCTTACAAGTTGGAAGAGACGTTCTGTTACTGCTTGTCCAGCAGCTTTTAGAGTTTCTGCTTGCACCTTTTCTGTACCCGTCGCCTTACCATTTTTCAGAGTCTTTATTGCTAATTCAAACTCATCTCTAAGTATAGGATATCCCAAGTCATCATTTTCAATGTCTGATTCCTGTTCTAATGCAGTTAGTTCCTCTCCTGCATATAAATTCCCTATATATTCTTGCCATCTACCCACTTTCTCTACGTTTTCTATAATGACGTTTCCTTGTGCGTCCCTTATATTTTTACTATACGGTTTTATATCCCTAAAATTCATTCTAATTAATTTGTATGCTTCGTCTGTCTTTCCTATTTCCATCTTAGTTTGTACCTCTTTGCACTTTTCATCAATCCATTGTTCTTTAGCTTTCCTGCATTTTCGAATAATTTCCCATTTTATGGCTTTGTATCTCTGTTTTCCTGTTTCGTCTGATTTATTTTGTATTTTCGTCTTTCTTCTATTAAATTCACGATATCCTTTGTTATCCATGGTTTCTTATTTTCTTTTTGTGTATACCCCAAAATATCTCTGGCCGCCATGTCTAGGCTGGATTTAATGTTATTCCATTCTGTTTCTACTTCCTTAGTTTCAGATATTTTCCCGATATCATTCAGCAATTCATTTGACTTTTTTTCGAATCTTACTTGAATATCTTTATCTTTTAGTTTCTCTAAGTCCAAGTGCCCTTTTCCGTTCCTTTTTTTCAGATTTTTAAATTTAAGTGCGGCCTTCATAATTACGATGTTGTGGTCAGGATCTATATCTGCTTCTGGGTAGCTTCTACAGTCTTTTACTTGATTTCTAAACCGTTGTCTAACAAGAATGTAATCTATTTGATATCTTCCTATATCTCCTGGCATCTTCCATGTATATCGTCTTCTAGCATGATGTTGAAATAATGTGTTTGTGATGATTAAATTGTTCTTGTCGCAAAATTCTACCAGCCTATTTCCCCTGTCGTTTCTTGTGCCTAGACCAAATAAACCTACTACCGCTCCTTCCCTAACCCTCACCTACCACAGCATTAAAATCCCCCGTAATTATTAAATTTTCATGTCCTTTTACGTATCTTAATATGTCTTCGATATCTTTGTAGATCGCTTCTACCTCTTCGTCACTATAGCTAGAGGTGGGCATGTATACTTGTATTATTACTGTGTTTACCGGTTTAGATTCTAATCTAACCATGAGTAGTCTTTCGTTCTTTTGTGAGTAATTTTTTACACAGTTTCCTATCTTTTTCCGCATAACTATCCTCACACCCAAATTTCCTTTCTCTGCTCCTGTATGAATTACCCTAAAGTCTCCACTCCAAAAATACCCCGCCTCTGGCCACCGAACTTCGCTAATCCCTACTATGTCTAGTGATAACCTATTCATTTCGATTTTTAGGTTCTCTAGCTTACCTACTTGCTTCATACTTCTAACATTCCACGCTCCGACTCGCAGAATGTGCCCGACTCTTATTTTTAACTTTCTGATCGCATCCTCCGAAGTAGTCCCCTCCCGGAGATCCGAATGGGGGACTATTTTAACTCCGGAATCTTTTACCCCAGAGAATGCCATCATGTTTGGTACAATTTAAGTACGTTGTGTACTTGGGAGGTAATGTGGTGGTTTCCAGTTGCCTTCCACATCGCGGTAGTGTGTCTTAGACTGCCATACCGACCCCTATGGTCTCTGTCAATCTAAGTACCGAAAGAGCCGCTGCCCTCTTTCGGGGACCTGTCTTAGTCTGGTTCCTCACTAACGACCCTACTACTTTGGTTGGACCTGTAGTTTGGCTCTTTAGCTCATTAGAACATACAAGCCATTTCACCTGTTCTAGTAATTTAGAACTTCGGCAAGGTGCAGGTCCATTCGAAATGGTACTGCTATGTATAATGTAAATAATTAATTTAATTATAATGAGATTTCCTTATGCATTTTTTATATTTTAATCGATTAATTACAACATTGAAGATATGAAGAACATAAAAAGAATCGGCTCATCAGAACCGATTTATCAATTATGATTATAAATCTAGATAGGCTCGTGGATGGCCATCTAGAAGTGCCTAAGTCTTCCAGATTTAATTTTCATAGGTTCGCCTAGGTTGCAAGAAAAGTTTGTGGACTTCTGTGAACCGTAGCTGCGGGATTTCCTTATACCACTAAATACTGTTACAAAAGCGTTACAAAATGTTGTTTTACATAGAGGGGTTTGTCTACATCAAATGTTACAAGGTGTTACAGAAGCGTTTTCGTGACGTATTGCTTCAAACATCATTTGTAACGGGTTAGTGTAGCTAATGGCGCAACGCCGTCTTAGCTAGACTAGCTACCGGGAATTGTAGCAAGGTGGTTTTCATTGAACCACAACACACACATGTACAATGATTTAAACACAGTTCAAACAACACTTACATCTATTTAACAAATCAAAATAGTTCTTTATACATTTTAAGCCTTAAATCTAAGATACATAAAAAGTGGTACTTACATTATATCGGCACAACTTTAAAGATTAATGATAACTGAGATTATACTGACAACTGACAACTATTCTCTGCTACTACTACTACTACTTTCATTTTACTGCTTTACCCAGGACAGTCTCCGGGTTTATATGTATTCTCTTATCTATTTACGGGAATTACTTGTTAACATTATTCTTAAGAAATGATGCTTGGCTTTTCTGGACGTATCATACTTGCGGTCGGGTTCTTTGTATTGATTTACTCAAGGAGGAAGATTACTAATTGGATTTCGCGTAATGTGAATTATTGTAATTTACGGTGATCTACTGATTTATGAATAACATGTCCGATGTGTCATTATACAATTTCTCAATTTCTAATTTATAATGGTGAAGCCTTATTTGCATCGTAACAATACTGAATATAAAATTATTTTAGGGGCGGCATTACCAAATTTTTGCATCACACTTAAAAAATTTACCACACGGCCCTGCCCTAGAAAGTTTAAGATGACATCTTCAAGATAGGCTCTTACATATTCATATTTAATTTTGACAATTGGACCCACTTTAATGTTTCCTTGAAATAAAAGTGCTCTGTGATCGCAGTAGTTTTTGTTTTGAACACAGAAGTACTAGTAAAAATATAATCCAATGTATAATTTAGACGAGTTTTATCAAAGACCGTATTTCTGACTGAGGAACTATCGCAGAGACTAGCAAAAGTTTTGAATTCATTGCAATTCCTATCAGCGTCGAAATTAAAGTCACCACACAATATAATCTGTATTCCAGGTTTATGAATGCAATTCAAGACCTTATTCATTTGCTTATGAAAAATTTTGAAACTGGTACCATTTGGGGATCTATAACAATTTAAAACTAATAATCTACTATTAACAAAATTAATTGAGACGCCACAAGTTTCGAATTCCTTTTCTAGGCAGAAATCTTGCAAGTGTAACGGTAGTGCTGTTATTGGATTTCGACACCATATGATGAATAGCAATAGTGTACTGGAACAATTGAATTTGTGTAGTGTAACAAATAATCGCGAAAGTTTCTGGGAAAGTAATTAAAATGCTTTAGTTTGATAGTAGGTGAAGTTCAAATGCTTTTGTGTTATTTTCGCTAATTTTAACTGCGTAAGAAATATTGGAGGAATATGTTTGTGTTGTGTGTTCTATATGACAATAAGGTAAATGATTCTTAAACGTATTTGTGTTGAATATAATTTCACTTTGCGTTATTAACACTAATTAGTTTTTCTTACAGGATTATTTTGTCAGTTAGAATGTTTTCGATCTTAGAAAGTCAGTGGAAGTGCATTTGAAATCTTGCACTGCTTTCTAATACCAAAAATAAAACTGACTATTAACAATTTTTGGTGTATGTGATTGGAAAGGTAAGAAAAGATATATTGCTTCGGATTTTTTTTTGTTGTAAATAATAAAGCGCAACTTTGCTTTGCTTGTTCGTTGTAATTTAGAAATAGATAGTATGAAGGCGTTTGTTTTTCTTGTTTCGGAATGAAATGTATAAATTTGTTCTAATTTTACTGACGGGTTTTAAGAACTTGCATTCAAGTTTGTTTTGGTTCGTTCTTCTAGGTTGTGGTCATCTGATTGTGAATCTGAGTCATTCTCTGTATTTACTAGTTGTGCAGGATGTGTTCAAGGGTCCACATATGGTAATATACGACTAACATGAACAAGTTCTTGTTCTGTGCCCCTTTGTATGACGTAATCTACGTCTCCCTTTTTGTCAATAATCAAATATGGTCCGTAATATTGATGCGTGAGGAGTGGTTGCCCTCGAGACGCATCTGATTATCCTCCACCAAATGTTACAAATGGGTTTTGTTAAGGGGATTTTGATTTTAGAGAGGGTTTAGGGAACGTAACTGGGGGTTTAGATTAACCACAAATTTAGACACTGAGTTAAACAACACTTACATCTATTAACAAAGCAAATATGGTTCTTTATACAATAAAGCCTTAAATCTAAACATGAAAAGATAGAATAATACTTACATTGTTTGACTGACTGGTAACTAACTATTCACTATTAACAAACGATTAGCGATTTACAATTAAAGATTAAAGATTAACGATTAACAATTAACTATTAACTATTAACAAATATTCAAGATCAAAGATTAATTAACGATTACACATTCAATATTAACCCTTGACTAACTAATGTCTTGGTTATATGCAGTTTTTATCGCAACTGGGAATTACTTATTACTATTATTCATCTTAAGAATGACGGTCGACCTTTCTGGACATCTCATACTTGTGATCGGTTCCTTTTATTAATCTACGCAAAGAGGAAGCTTACTAATTCGATTTCGTATAATGTAAATTCCCGTAATTTACCGTGATCTAACTACTACATGACTAATTAAACTTTGTTGGATATTTTAAGATTGAAGGAATTATGAAAATGGTTGTTTAAGCCCTATTTGTATCGTAGCAATATTTAAGTAAAAGTTTATCCGATTTTCCTACGGTATATCGTGGAACAAAAATTCGTACGCGATCACCTATTTGAAAAGTTAAAGGTCGATGCCGTGCGTCATATTATAGCCTTCTGTTTTATTTTGGGATTTTATTTAACGAGAATTTCCAATAATCGAATAGAGCCCACGGCAAGTTCTGATGGAAAATGGCCCAAAGTTGTGGAAATCTCAAAGGCAAAGCGGCTAGTCGAACTATATGCTCTGGGTGGAACATGAGCTGTGGGTCGGGGTTAGATTGTGACCAAAAACATGAAGAATAAGGCGCCACCGTATTTTTCTATACAGAGAAGACCTTACTCAAGTCCCTTGTACAAGGCGAATGCGGAAACCTTTATTCTATAACCGCTATATTGTTTATTAAAGACAACATAATCCCTGAAATTTCTTACCTTATGGCTCGACCTTGATCTTAGTAATTCACTGCTACACCTGTGAACAAATTAAACAAAGAATAGCACTGTTTGTGCATTTATACTCAAAAAATTTTTAAATTCAAATGGAATCAGCTTTCATTCATCCTAATTAAAAAGAATAGTCTTGTTCAAAAATAAAAATCTATTCCTCTAGTATTCAATTATGTGCTTTTTTTTACAAAATATCTTTCTTTATATTGTGATTAATTTAATTTATGAAAATTATTTACAAGGGCACTGGATAAAATCAGTACCAATCAAATTAAATGTGGTTTTATTAACAAATAGATAAAGCATAAAGTTGCTTTCTAAACTGTTGCTTATTGATAACAAAAATGTTAGTTTTGGTAGATCTACCTTAACCTTACAATGGATAATTCCAAATAGTTATTAATGAAATAGCAAACATAGAAGTTTAATTTCTAAGTTCTCATAAATAGAAGAATTTACTTTCTATAACACGTAATGACATCTACCGTAGCTTCATTGAATTAATAAAAGAATTAGATATGTAAAAGTTACAGATTCCTATTGCTTAATATTGGAAAATATAATTGTGGTCTGTCCTTGACCTATTTAGAAGTTTGAATAACTTGATTGAACAAAAAATAATCTGATTACAATGTCCATAGTTCAGCTAACATACGAAAACAATTTTCTACATACCAGAACTCCGTCTAACTGAAAAATACCATAAAGGAAGCTTACGTCAGCATTGGAATACGGAAATCTCCAATTTAGAACGAATAATTGTACTGCATACTGAAATTCCACATTACTCGGCGTCCATTTTGAGTAATTAAATTTCGCCAGATCCACACCATGAACAAAGCGTAAAAACCTATATTTTCTTCTTGCTTTTAATCAAAAATAACGTAAACCAGTCTCCTGATTACCAATCTGCATGTTAATTTAAAGTTGCTTTATATGTAAATTAAACCACGAAAATTATCAAATGATGCATGATAATTTAACTTGAATACTATATGTACAATTTCATGTTATATATAAATAAAGTTGCATGTAATTTAGATTGAATACTTTATGTAAAATTTCGTATTATACATAAATAAAGTTGCACTGAAAATTTTTATTTAATATGGTTACAGAATCAAATTTTACTTACTGTTACCACGGCCTTTCACAAAAATTTCACGTCATCTACGAGCGGTTCCAACAAATGGACAATCAAAAGTGCTTTTCGGAGATGACATTCTCCTAACAGAACTTAATCCGCACGTGCTTCCAACACGAAAAACAGCAAAAAACCATTGTTTCTAGGAACAATTCGACCTGCTTTCACCACAGCTGTATTGGAAGTGTCCTGGTTAAGCGAGTTGCTGCCCGGCAACACAATCACTTCACAATTTCTTAAATAGATGGAGCTCTAGGAATAATACTAAATGGAAACTTTTATTTTGTCACTGTGGAAATTAAATTTTAATTGAATGCTAATACTTTATTGGGCAATAGGTAATATTTAATTAGTGGACTGAATAACATTATTATGCATTATATTGTTTATTATTAAATAAAGGGATTAATTATATGAACATATCTAGATAGAAAATAAAATTGCTACAATATCTGGTTTTGAATTTGCTTTGGCTGTCTTGAATATTTTGGACTGCCAAATTTGGGATATATAAAGCTCATTCACGAGTCTGTTGTACTTCTTCCACTGTAACTTCTTATTTTAAGCAAGCCTCTGTTGGTAAAATCGGTTCTCTTGCGTAAACTAAATGAAATGGTGCGAACTTCGTTGTAGCCTGTATTGCTATATTATGTGCAAACACAACATGCGGTATTGACACCAGTTTTTTTATCAGTGCCTATTGTCATAGAAAGCATATCCGCTAGGGTTTTATTAAATCGTTCTGTCAACCCATTAGTAGCTGGATAATAACTTGTAATGGATTTGCTACGTACTCCCATAATTTTTAATTTTCCCGATTGAATAACTTTTCCTTTATCACTTAAAATTGTTCGTGGAGAACCATGTCTTGAAATAATGTGGTTTAACAAAAAATTTCTACGTTTTCTGCTTTGCTATTTAGTAAAGCACTGGCTTCAACATAGCGTGTTGCATAACAAGTTGCTACTACAATTACTGAGTTACCGTTATTAGATTTTCTAAATGGACCTAAGAGATCAATTTCAATACGGTCTAAGGGTTGAGATACGGAGATATTTTGTAGCTTTCCTGCAGGTTTTAAATGTGCGTGGTGTTTCCTTGTTTGGCAGTCAATACATCCCGCTACATATGCTTTAATGTCCTTTAGCATAAAGTCCCAACAGAAACAATCTTTGATTTTATAGTATGTCTTGAAAAACGTAGGTGACCAGAGATTGAGTCACCATGGTGAGTATATAGAATTTACCAATCAACGAATTTGGGATTACCAATAAATTCATCTGCCCTAAAGGTTTGGGATTCCGTCTGTATAAAACGCTGTCTTTAATTATATAATTTTGCGTGTATTTGTTTTCGGCAATCTTACCGTCTTGTGGGTTCTGTATAATGTGTATTAGGCGTTTGATTTTTGGATTCTTTGATTGTTCCGTTTGTATGTCCATAGAAGTTAACAAAAAGTTGGTAAGTCGAGTGTGTTGTTCGTTTTCGTCTGTTGCTTTGAATACTGGATTTCATGAAAGGCAATCTACGTCTCCGTGTGCTGTGCCACTTATGTGCTGTATTGTATAATCGAATTTTGAAAGTTTCAATGACCATCTGGCCAGCAGTCCCGAAGGATTTTTGTTAGTTATTAATGAATAAATTGCACTGTGATCGGTTTTTATGTTCATAGTTCGTCCCCAAATTAATGGTCTTAAATATGTCAAACTCCAAATAATTGCTAACGTTTCTAGTTCTGTAATTTTATAGTTAGTTTCTGCTTTTGTAAGACTTCGTGAAATATAAGCTACTGGGTGCAATTGACCGTCGCGTTTTTGCAGTAAAATTTCTGCTAAACCTATTGTAGAAGCGTCTGTGCGCAATTTTTTCAGCGTCTAGGTCAAAATGTGCCAAGACGGTGGTCCTCGGTCCAAATGAATTTCAAACCTTCTTTTAATAACTGGTTTAAGAGATGTGCGATCATTGAGAAACCATAGATAACTTTTCTATGGTAATTTGCTAAACCTAAGAAACTTTGCAATTTCTTAACAGGTGTTGGACAAGGTATATCTCTTATTGCTTTCAGTTTATTTTCATCAGGTTTAAGTCCTGATTTCGTTACCTTTAAATTTTGCAAACATACATTTTGAAGGTTTCAGCGTTTAACCCGCTGAGCGCAATCTTATGAATGCGTTCCTTAACCGTTTCAAGTGTTTGTCAAAAGTATCACTATCAACGTATACGTCATCTAAAAAAATTAATAACTTTTTCCATTTGAGATTTTAAAAAACTATATTGGCCAAGTGTGAGAAAGTCGATGGCCCATTAAAGACTCCGAAAGGTAATCGTTGAAATTCGTAAAGTCCGCCGGGTCCTATAAAAGCTGTTTTTGGTTTATTTCTCTCATCTAGTCCGACCTGATAATAATCGCTCAAGAGATCTAAGCTAGAGAAATATTTCAAGTTCTTAAGATACAAAAACATGTCGTCTATCCGTGGTAGTGGATATAAAGATTTTTGGGTAACAGCATTTAGCTTTCTTAATCTACACAAAACTTATAGGTGTTATTTTTCTTTTTTACTAGAACTATAGGTGATGACCAGGGTGAGTGCGATTTTTTTATAATACCATTCTCAAGCATTTCCGTAATCTATTCTTGAATAATATGTTGTTCTTTCTGCGATACTCTGTATAGTCTACTTTTTACTGGAATAGCTTTACCAGGTTCGATTGTATGCTTTACTAAATTAGTATGTCCTAACGTATCAGAAGTTTCACTAAAAATATCATTGAACTCATTGAAAAGAGCTTTTGCTTTTCATGCATGGATAATTCCTAGTTTATGTCAAAATCAAAGTTCCGTTTTGCCTCTGTAACTAAAGCTTTTGCTACCACTGTTGCTATGAATTGGTTTTCGTTGGGAATAATTGTTCCGATTGTGGAATCTTTCATTAATTTGATTTTTTCCCGTACGGGCAAATTGCGTTTACTTTTAGCGAGTTATTTTCTTTATATGGACTATTAATGATGTTAAGTTCTTTCGCTTAAATATTTATTATTCGGTAGTTGGATTTTCTCAGGTTGATAAGTATTCTTTTCAAAATTTGTTTTACCTGTAAAGGATTTAGTTTTTGCTACATAATTACTAATTAATTGATGTTTTGTTGGGGGTTTCATTAACAAGTTACAGGTAGTACTCTTAAAATTTGCAAAACTAATAGTTCGATTTCTAAAGTCTAGAATGGCTTTGTTTTCTTGTAAATATTTTAGCCCTAATATCAGAGGAAGAGGGAGTTTATGAATGACAAGGGTGTGAATAGAAGTTCTATATCCATTCAAAGTAATTTCTAAGTTTATTTTACCTAAAATTGGTATACTAATGTTGTTTGACGTTTTCAAACCTAGATTGGCGTTCTTCAATAATGGGATATTATAAAAAAATTTTCGAGAAGCTACATTGTAATAACTCCCTGTATCGATAAGAACATCAATAAAATAATTTTTATATAGAGCTTTGACTGTGTATAATTTTTTTATGTTGCTATCTAAAAATACATAATTATTTTCTTTAATACAACTTACACTTTGTGCGTTTCTAACCTTATAATTAATACTTTTATTAAAATTTGTATGTTCCCAATGAATATTAGGGTTAACATTGTACCTTTTATTATTAGTACCTGATGCTTTTTCATAATTATTATAATAAAAATGCGTGAAGCGTTTACTTTGATTCCTTCGATATTGTCTATCATTAAATATATTTTCCTAGAGTAATTATTTAAACCATTATTATTATTATTAAATTGGGCTTGACGGTTAAAATATCGAGGGTTTATTGTGTTTTTGCCCCAAGTGCATTTGTACGAAAATTATCATTTTGCGTATTTCCTCTTTCACAGTACGGGCCGTGACTTTGCTCACGTGACTGAAAGGTAACGCTACGTATAGGAGTTAAGCTACGTCGCGTTTGTTGGTCGTTATTGTTTGTTGCCCTAAATGAAGTCGTATGTCTGCAAGAAGTAACATAGTGTTCAAATCGATTATAATTTGAGCATTTAGGTCTGGTATTGATTGCCCGTTGGTCGTAATATCACGTTGAATGAGTATGCAGAAATTGTGTTCTGAATTGATGCTGCCTTTGTTGGGGATAATTATTTCCCTTGGACCTCCAATTATCATTATAAGTATTAGAGAATTTTTTATTATTATTGTTGCGTTGTACGCCACGTGCTGAATCGTGCTTGGTTGTTGCGTGTTGTGAAATTGTTAGTAGGCTTGTCTGTTGCGCTAGTGTGTCTTGTATAGCGTTATGCTGGACATCCGATAGACTGTAAGCTATATCTTTAAGAGATTCTTCAGCTATTTCCCTATTTGAAGCTAACAAGATAAAGTTGTTTCTTAAATGAGATAAAAGGCCCAATTCAAAATAGTCCTTCAATTCCAAGATAGGAATTGTTGATGTGGCTTCCGTCGCTAAATTTTGTTGTTCGTAATAGTAATTAATGCAGAATTCAGAGATGGTAGTTGTAACAATACTGCTACACACTGACTACTCGACTTCCCGTTATGGGTAAGTTAGGAAAATACAAGATAGCGTTATATTGAGGAATTTCGATCAAAAGCTAACTGCGGTACATATTGTAACAGGAACTAAATAATTTTTTTGGCTTTGCCAACGGATATAGGTTGAACGAAATTACATAAAACAAAGTGGATAATGAATTTTGGTTTCCTTGTAATAGGGTTTCGGACAATCCCAAGTGTGCATACAAGGAGAAAGGATTGACATCATCTGATAACAACAAAGGGATACATTTTAATAAATGATTAAGATAAAATAATTAAACTTGAAAATGAACTTATGTTACTCTAATAGTACTTCTTTAAATTAGATTTTGGGTTTGCTAATTTGGTATTTATAACAATATCTGTGATTGATTTGGTTTGTTTGTTTGTTCGCCACTATTACCGGCTTGAACGATAATGACCTTTTCTTTTGTTAGTGATGTTCCCTAATTTTTATAGGCAAAGTAATTGATGTAGTTTCCTATTTGACCGTTATAAATTTTATATATTGAATGACAGGGATGCCATGTAGTATACCTATGGCTCCTACCATCGAATACATTTTCATTTCTATCTCACGTTTATTTAATTTAATAAAGCAATCGCTTCCCGTCTAACCACTGCGTTTATTTCTCTATTACCTACTCAATCATTTTCCATCGATTTCAATACAGGTAGATTAAAAGTCCTTAAAATGCTATCTTAATAATATTAAGTATTATATGAAGAACACTATCGTTGAATGAATATATCTAGTAGTTACACAATAATGCAACTTATTTAATTAATTCAGCATGCGATACCTTCCAGGTTTGTTGCTCCTGGTTGTATCACATATTGCATGATTGTGTAAGACTATTAATTGTTTTAATAGAATAATTTGTAACATTATTTTGTAATGTTAACTAATAAACAGATTAATTAATTAACTAAAATTCATTAACTTGCATAACTTATAGACAAGAATTCCATAATAAATTACTTTTATAGTTTAGTTAGCATCCCTCATAAAAGACCAGGTTTACAAATAGCTTAAGGCTTAACTATTATAAATTCCAGCGGCTGTCATCATAATTGAAAGCTCTACCCTTGCAAATCAAATACAATAATCCTCTTAAAGCTTAGGTCGGTTATAGATTGACGAATCTGATAATATTAAAATGGAATAGTACTTTTTAACGTAAATAAAGAAAAGCAATTTTTTGTTGAAAAGCTTAATTTTTTTAATAATTTCTTTGATTGCCAAGGGTTATAGAAAACGAAACATTGAAAATAGCCAAACTATTTTTCCAATTTGATTTGTTCAAAGATTGCAAGTAATTTTAAGTAGTCTGGAGACATCCATTGTATTTAAAATCCATTTCGGCTCAAGTGGGTTAACCGGTCTTTTGTTAATGGCAGACAACTGTCGCCATAGGTATGGTCCACAATTCAATAATTAAATTTCCAAAAAGATATAATATATTTAAACCCTTAGAAAAATAATTGCTCCGTGACGCTCATCTCAAAAGGGGTTGGATTTGGTTTCCGAAATCTTGTTTTTTTGGGGAGGTTCTGTTCAGTCATTGGATAACAGAAATATGACGTAAATAATGGTTGGAGTAGGAATTAATCTATATAACTTAAAGCTTTAGCAAAAAGACAGAGTTTTTTCCAATGGCGTTGTAAAAAGGTAGAAAGTCAGAGAAGTTCGCGGGAAGCGTTCTCCGGCATCACAAATATGATATTTCACTTAGTATCACGATAGTGAAATTGAAAAGGAGTATCTAGCTCTTCCAGTTCGCGAGGGTTACGCCAGTATGTTCGCGGATTCATAGTGGTACAAGGTAAATAATAAAAAGCTTGTATGCGTGTGACGCACAAGTTAAGTAATATTATCAACAAGATCTGCCGGGTTCGTGTGCCATTTGAATTATTTAATAGTTGCAAAGATCCAAAGCAACAAGCGAGATTCTCTCCTCCAATTTAAGAGCTGTTCTGCGTTGGAATGCAAGCCATCAAACAATGGACAATTTTTAGTAAGTAAGTTTTTATAGTTAAGTTAATATGACCAATTTTTAGTTAATTTATTCGTTAAGTCGTTTTGGCCATAAACCGTAGGATTAATTTAGTGTAAAATTTATAGTATAAGTTTTCTTTCATATACAATGTTTGGGAATTACTTATGTACGCAAAATTATCATAATTCCATATTCACCCATTTAATCTAAACTTCTAAATTAAAATCAATGAATTTCTGAAAGTAAGAGATTCACGTTTATTGCTCTGTTGATTAAATAGTTTTGTTTGCCGTTGATTAAGTCAATAGTTTTTTAATATTTTTATCATGAAAGTTGCATAAGTAGTCAAAAAGTTAGGAATTGATTAAAAGGAACAATTGTCCTCCTTGGGATGACAAGTCTCTCAAGGTTTTGCACGAACATTTGGACATTCTCGACTTGTCTGGCGCCCTTGGTATTTGTCATTAAATCACAATATTTATGAAAGGTAAGTGCCAAATTTTTTTGTAGTATATTATAGATTAATTTAACCCTTTCTGCAAAATTTTAACCCTTTATATGATCCACGACCTTCCGCTAGCTAGTTCCGGTGACCTCCCTTTAATTTTTGTTTTACAGGCCGCCCCCATTTTATAATTTTGATGAAAAATATATACTTAGTAGCTTTTCCGCCTGTAACAAATTCATTATGTACCTACATCACACCCTGATGTCCCTATGTGTTGACGTGCTGATGTGTTGTGTATTGATATGTTGATATAGTGATGTATTGATATATTGTTGTACTGATATTTTAATCTGTTAGTGTGTCGGTGTGTCCATGCGGCGATGCGTCAATTTATCGAGGCGCCAATGTTCCGAGGACCCAACGCGTCGATGTGCCGGTCCGTCGATGTGTCGATGCGTGAATGTGTTGATGTGTTGGTGAGCTGATGTGTTGATGTGTTAACGTGTTGCTGGGATGCTGTGTTGTGATGATATTGATATGTTTATATATTGATAAGTTGATATGTGGAAATGTTGAAATTTCGAAATGTCAAAACGTCGATACGTCTATCTGTCAATATGTCGATACTTCGATGCGTCGATACAGTGCATTTACATTTTCAATGCTCCACCCGAAGGTACTACATTGGCCAGGAGGCGAGTTTTTTGTTGCCCGGAAATTTAGAATTTTGCCGAACTCTTGCCCTTCCAGGCAAGGTAGGGATCTTTTAAGTGCATGACAACACTCACAAACGGGACCTCCATTTAACCTCTCATCCGATGCTCACCTTCCATTTTTTCAAGCAGCCGACCGTATCGGTATTCGAACCCAGGTTTTTGGGATCTGTAGTCTTACGAATGATGCTTCGATACAGCCATATATTATATATATATGTATATATATATATATATATATATATATATCTATATATATATATATATATACAGGGTGAGTTTTTAGTGTGGCAACGGTCGATAACTCCGTTACTATAATAGCAACGTGAACCAAATTTGGAGGCATATTAGGCATGCCTAAAGTGCACATTTTAAAAATATTTGGAAGCATACAGGGTGTTTCATAATGCCAGGGCATATTAAACTTATATTTTTTTAAATGGAACATCCTATATATTATTAGATTTTTGAAAAGCCCATAAAAAGAGCTTTAATTTGATATCAAATTCTATCTGTCTATTTCTTTTAGTTTTTGAGATATTCAACTGTTTTAAGAAAAAATGACCCCGATTAGATACATTGCCACTACACTAATACACAACTTACGTTAATTTTCAAGATGCAGAAAATTTTACCATATACCATAGTATATTTGTAAATATCACTTTTTTGAAATTTCTTCACAGTATACAGGGTGTGTCATGTTTCGCAAAATGCAATTTTAAAAATTTTTTTTAAATGGCACCCTACCAATTTTATTGCTAATTTGGTTTACGTAGTTTTTATAATAACGGAGTTATCGACCGTTGCCACAGTAAAAACTCACCCTGTAAATATATATATATATATATATATATATATATATATATATATATCGATACATTGGTATATCGATGTACTAATATAGTGATATATTAATATTTATCTATATATAGGTATATTGACATATTTGATATTTCAATAAATTAATATGTTAGAAAATTAAAATATCGGATGTATAGAACTTTGATAACTAGAGCAAGGGACTGGCCATTGTAGTTAAATTTACGCGAAAACGGTAGATATGCATAAGTTACAATTCAGAAATGATAATTGAAGGCCGTACTTTCCTGCGTTTCAGTACCGGTACACAGTAATTAAGGTAGAGAATTTAAGGAAGGAAAGAATTCAGGAATTGTCGGGAACTTTGAACACTTCACCAGTCTGACGCGTACGGTACCTACTCTTGAATCAGCGCTCGATCGATACTACTTGAAGGTTAAGCAGTGATTAGTGATTTGTGCCTACAGAGCCATAAGTGGAGAAATAGTTAGAATTGAATGGCAGACGTGAACATACCGCCCACCTAAAATTAACCAAATTTTAAGGTAATAAGAAAGAGACTGGATATTTCCTTTCAGTCAGGGTTACGGCTTACCCGCCGACATTCGGTTTCAGAGGAGTAAGGAACGCGGTAAGCTCCAGAGGGGAAGAAAAAAATAAAATATAATGCTTAATTAAACTTAATATTTAGTAAATTAAACTTACCAACAATGAAAAATAACCATAGAACAAACAACCTAATACATTAAACATTCGGAGTGATTGCCAAAAAAAAGCAATTTTAGTAAATAAAGAAGGAAAGAGAAAATGAAAATACAATTACTCCGGTTTGGGAAGAAAAATAAGTTTTGTAATGGGGCGCGTAAGAAGACCACCAAACGTTTTTACGAAAGTCACGCGGGAAACACCATCGTTGCCGGAAAACAATTTCACCAGGCGACCGACCAATGGGCCATGACAAGGGCGAAGTTTCCAAGTCCTTGATATAAACCAAATTACTTACTTCCGGATTTTTATAGGAACTATTCCATTTGTTACGTTGTAAAAGAGTATTCGAAGGACCAGCATGTAAAGACAATTTGTGATAATAATCACATAGAAGACGAGAAAGGATTGCACGTTTAGGTAATAAAAAGGGATGTTTGTAATCGTAGGGCATTAAAGAACTACGAAATGTTCCGCCCACCTTAAGGAGACCCCCAGAATCTAGAAAAGGCGAAATTTTTCTTATGGAGTTGGAAGTTAGTTTACCCCCCTTTATTTGAGCAATCTCGAATTCATAGTAGTACTGACGCTGTGTTATCTTAACAAGAGTCAACATAGAAATTTCCACATTCTCGGACGTAATAGGACCGAGCAGCTTCCTTTTAGGGTAACGACAATTGTATGTGAACCTTTCCATGTGGGTCACCGTGTATCGTAAAGATGTCAAAGAAGAAAATCTTTCCATGAATCCACCGAAAATTTCAGGCAAGTCCGAGATTAAAATTTTTTGCATAAACTTGAGCTCGGGAACTGGTTTCAAAGGCACAAAAAATTCAGTGTCACCTTCTATGGAAAGTTCAGAAAAATCAGTACAGCCATACCACTACAACCGATTCCCAATTAGCTGCGAGAGGACGAATAGTCAGACGTATTGAATCGTAGTCAGATCAAGAATCTTGTTTACCTGATTACCTACAAAGGTTTTAAGCAAATAAGAAGAAGTTCTCAACCAGGTTAGAACCACTTGCGAATCGGTAAAAAATTTAATTTCTCGTATAACATAATCAAACTGCATATTTCTGATAGAATGTACCAAGCGCGCCAATAAATGTGCACCCAGGAGTTCCATACGAGGAATTGTGCAAGCCTTTAATGGAGCAACTTTACTTCTTGCTTGCAAGAGATTGCAAGAAACCCCTTTCACTTGCGTCACAAAATCCTAACACATTATAGGTACAGCCTTGAAGAGATATTCTACGAGGAATTTTTAATTGCGATAAGCTCGGAAGTTGATAGCTGAATTGCTCCCATTCTGCGCACCAAGGGGAATCTGGACTGTCATCCCAATTAAGTTTTTGTAACCACAATCGTTGCAGAAAGTACTTGATCGGAAAAGCTACAGGTGTCAACCATCCCAAAGGGTCGAATATACGAGCCATGTAAGATAGTATAGTTCTTTTGGTGAAAGGCTCTTGAAAGGGAGACACGTAGTAAGCAAAGGTGTCAGAATTTGGATTCCACACCAAACCCAAAATCTTTATTCCGCTGACATCGTCAGAAAATGCTTACCAGAGGTCCGATTCTGTACGATATACGGATCCTAAAGTGACAGGTGGGTCGGTACACAGAAATCTCGCCTGTATGCGTCTCCTCAATATGTCGTCACTGGACACTGTACCAATAACAATACAACCATATGAACACGATGAAGGCACAAAGGAATAACAAGTAACAACGCCGGAACAAGCAGCCGGTACAAATAATCAGGACCAAACAACCCTATCAATAAACATTGTTAGAATTTCACGTATTAACATTAACACCACTTACCGATATAAATCGGGTTACTAATTCAGAACAAAACAATCTATGCTCTTAATATCGCCGATCGATAAGACAACAACTTCCTAAAATAAATGTATACATTTGTGTTTCGTTAAAAGCATACTTACGCTTCAATTACAAAACCCTGGCACCATAGGCGTAGCCTGACCTTCAAGATGGGGGAGGGGGGCACACAAACTGTTGAAAGTTGTCTAACAATGTAGGCGGAGTATACCCAACTATAAGCATTATAGGATGATGTAAAACAATAAATATTGCTCCTTTGTAAATTCGTGTTGGGGTTATTAACCCCAGCACAAACAAGTACACTTTAAACTCTTTATATTACAAAAGGAAACAATTTTTTGCCTAAGACTAAAAATATTCATAACATCCTGCTGTACGATAGTACATTAATAAAACATCATCCTTCTGGTTGCGTTATTAGCGAATTTTGCTACAAGACTATGAATGCCTTCTGCCTGCATCAGCTGCTCTGTCACTTCTTGCTCAATTGTCATAAGTGCCAGTCACGATAAACGATCTTCTCCCATTGTACTTCTAAGGTAAGTTTTCAATCGGCGAAGGCACGAAAACGATCGTTCTGCACTGGCGGTTGTTATAGGCCAGCAGAGAACTATCTCAAAAATCTCGAGTACGGCAGGTACAGTATTCTGTAGGGAAAAGGTTACAAATTGATTTTAACGTTTCCGACAATGTAATTTCACTTGACTTTGGAAAAATACTAACTCCGTGCGCAACATTTTGAAAAAGTAAGAATTGGTAAAAGTTCTATAGTATTGAAGCTGTTGATATAGATCACCATTAAAACCATAAAAAAGTTGAATATCACGAACCACTACTTCGTTTATAGTATCTGACCATTTGAGCAACAGATAACTAATATTTTTAATATTTGAGTAATCATTTTGGGAAAATCTTGTTTCAAGATTAGAGAGAATTATGTCCAGTCCTTGAAAATAAATATTTACTTTGAAAAAAAATTTAGGTGATTCTGCAAAAAAATGAGAGTTTTCGTAGTTACTATCTAGTTTTGCAGGTATTTTTCTTTTTCTGCTGAGAATAGGTTTTCGAATATTTAAATCAGGTAGTTGGGACTCAATTTTATCGCACATTTCTTCGGTCTTTTTCCACAACTGGTTAAACGATTCGTCATTTCTTTATAACTGCAAATGTTTAATTAGTGTCTCTATTTCAGGAAACATTGAATGTATGTCCAAATTTTTACTCTGTAGTTCTTTTGAAAGAAGGTCGGTCACTGACACAATATTATACAAAAACTTTATCGAAAATATAAACTCGAAATCAACTATAACTTTTAGTAGACCACTTGCATCTGCTGCTGCCTTTGCATATGTCCTGTCATTAGAAATTGTAATTAGAGTTTTTAAAATTTCCGGTAACTGAACAATAATACTCAAAAGAGCGCGGTGGCTAACTGTCCATCGCGTTTTCGAAAGATTTTGAAGTTTCCTAAACTTGGCAGAATCTTCGCTTTGTTTACAAATGTTTTCAAACAGAGCATGCCTTTTGGCGGAAACACAAATAATATTGTACAAGGAATTTACAGAACCAAGAGCATTCCTCAGCTTTTTTACTTCACTGCAAAACCGCATTACCGCCAAATCAAGTAAATGAGCATGGGAGTGAGTATATAAAGCTGTAGGGTTTTCTTCTTTAAATCTTGCGACAACGCCATTAAATTCACCGCTCATATTTGATGCGTCATCGTAAGCTTGGCCTCGCATTATAGTAAGATCGAGCCCTATAGAGTTTAAATAACTTTTTATAATCATATGTAAATTGGCGCCTGTTGTTGTTTCCACATTTACAAAACCTACGAAGCGTTCTTTGACTGTAATACCGGTTTCTGTCTTAAATGGATACCTAACGCAAATTGAAACTTGTTCTTTAGTCGCAGTATCAGTAGTTTCGTCACATATTATCGAATAGCAAGACGACATATTTACTTCATGTATGATAATTTCCAGCATGGAGGCTTTTACAAGTTTGATCGTCTCATTTTGGATGGTTGCGCTTGTATAAGAACTAATTTTTGATTTTATGAACTTATTTAGTTGTGGATTATCTTGGAGTCGCAAATGAATAAGCTCTAAAAAATTTCCTCTATTTGTAGAATTTGAACCTTCGTCGTGGCCTCTTAAGGATATGCACCGTTTTCCTAAAAACAAAATGTTTTCAAAAATTAAGCTTACGTATTTCCAATTTTCTTCAGTTTGCTTGCTGTGTGCTGATGATAACGCGTCCGCCACAGTTTTTCTTTGAGAGCGTACTTCGCTCCAAAATTGCATAGAAGCTCGATGTGGGTCACTATTCTCATGGTTTTTAAATTTTTCAAGAGCTTTTTTCCAATTATCAACTTCGATTGTGGTAAAAGAATCTTCAGCCCGCCCTTTCTTAAAACGTTGAAAAATGCGACAAAGAAAGCAAAACGCACAATCTTTAATAATAACGTATTCAAGCCACTTGAAATTAGAATACCAGGAGGACTTAAAACAGTGTACTTTTCCATTAACTATTTTTTTTGTAAAGTTTATATTTGGTTGATAAGGTCCGATCAAAATATCCGAACGTAGAATATCATTTATACAATCATGTATATGATAATATGTACTTTGATACGCTACGTATTAATTAGCTTTTCATAACATGTACGAATAATGTAATTGCTATTTGAACATCAGATGTAAAGGCTACGCCGAATTGGTTATCTACTTTAAAGCGTTAAAACATTCAACAATTTTAGTGTACCCAATTTGCTTAGCAACAATTGGTTTACTGAAATTGGGGGGAGCACGTGCCCCTCCGACGCTACGCTTAAGGGCGCGATCGGATGTATGGTTGGCTGCCTAAAATCCATCAAAAAACAGGTTATTCTGTTTGGTAAATAACTTTTGTTGGATTGAAAATATGCAAAATGTAACTTCACCATTAGACTCACAAAACTTTGTACTTTCTAACGAAGGTTTGGTTTTTTTTTCTAAAGTGGAGTAATATGCAAGAAATAGCTGTTAAAAGTAATGGTAAAAATTCACTTACTTTATTTTAGTTACTACATCTAACAGAATCAATTTGTATATATAAAAAAAAGCATTCGTTGGATAGCAGAATACATATATAATCGTTCTGTTAAAAAAAATTTAAAAAATATTGATCATGATAGCCGTAGTGTACTAAATGGATTTTATTGAATTATTACATTAATTGTACGCCATTTTAATAGAAGTTGTTCACGACTTTTTCCGAAGATGACACTGTTAATGATGTGTAGAATAAGGTTTAAAACCAGAATATTTCAAATTAAATTATTTTGGACTTTGTTTTTGTCGCATTGAAATACCATTTGATAAGTGTAATATAATAATGATTGGATTATTTGCGAATATTTATGAATCCAAAAATGATATAACCTCAACATCCATGGTTGTTTATAACAGTTTATAAACTTCCATGTTTATGTTTACAAGCGTTACAGCAGTGTTACTTTGGGAAACTTATACTATGTTATAATAGTTTTTAAAAAAAGGGTAGTGTGCCGTATCCCAAAACGTGACTAGAAATTCTACAATATTCAATGTAAGCAAAATATTGCTTCAGTTAGCAAAAGTGAAGTTTATTAAAATATCTTAGTGGAACCATCACACGGAATTAGGATACATATTGTTAGAAATTAGGCTACACCTTTGCTACTCAGCAAAATGATTTACAAATTTGAACGATCTGGGGGGAGGACGTTCTCAAAAAACAATAATTATTCCTACATCATTTTACACTTCACTTTGGGGAAGTTTATTGTCTTGTGTATCTTACCAGGGGTCTGCAATGGTAATTATATTTTTGATTTGAAAAGTGTCAAAATCAGCTTTAAATACATAGGCAACTTATTAGTCTTTCCATTCTTTACCCCCACATAGCAGGCTTCAAAACTCCCACTAATCATGAAATATATATTAAGCTAAATTAAAAATAAAAGCGTAAAAGTTTGTTTAGGATTAAATGAATTACAAAACTAGACCTATCTTTAGGTGATTAGAAATAAACTATAAAAGAATTCCTTTTTGGTTTATTCTGTCAAAAAATAGCTATTTTGTTACATTAAATTGCTTTGTCAAAAACGAGTAAACGTTTATTTCAATAAATATTTCATAACTAATAGAATGTTTGGGGTCTTCGGTTTAATATCTTTCATCAAATGCTAATATCGAAGAAAGTATTTCCAATACAAAAAACTTTGACTTGTTACCTGTAAAGTGTGCTTTATTAAAACAAAGTTATTACAAATGTTTTATTTTTTAATGAATAACTAACAAAATAAAAATAGGTTCAATTGTTGTAATATTTACACTAATGTGTATATAGGTATTTTAACCGTTAAATCATTACCAACCAAAAATTTAAAAGGAACACTGTTTTACACCATACGTAGCAATGTAAATGATATAAAACTATCCGTAAGAAGAGGGAATAACAGGCATTTCTAAATATTTGTTAAACCCCATATTTTAAGGTCAATACATAAATGTTTAATAATAAATATACTAACAGCTTTCGAATTGAAATTGACTTTATTGTTTTTAATATTACATTCAATATTAGTATATAAGACATATTTGCAGGTCCATGCAGGCGAAGTTTAGTCATAGACTACTTTTACACCACTACATATTTCTACAAGAAAAATTAGTGTTCCTGCTTATCCAAATGATTTGTTTACAAGAGTAACACATTCACACGTCTTACTGCTTCGACATACTCGCGATATTGCAAAACGAGTCATTTAATATCTTCCAACCACAAATGCATTAGTTTCAGAATTAATAATATATTGTGTATTTGAACGATAGTATTATCGTTCATCATAAAGTACGACTCAGAATACAATATGAACAAATAATGAATGTATAGCCTTTGCAAATAATTTTTTTGAATTGGGAGCAGGTAGACCACTCACGTAGTAATAGACCAGAATAATGAATATATATGAATTGTGAATGATCATCAGATGAACAGTTGGTAGTACTTGCAGTATTAATTTCTTCTACAGAACACCTGTTGTAATGGCTTATGTGGACATGTTACTAATTTTTTTTTGTAGTCTGAATATTGATCTAATGGATCATACTTTTCTACATCTTTACTCAAATGACACAATGTGTGGATATTGTACGCAAAACATTCTTTGCCATAAAAATTTCACAATGTTTCACAAAATCTGTAAGAAGTGAATTATTAGCTAATTGGGAACCAAATATTTGAATGTGAGAACTTGGAAATAAGGGTATGCCATCAATATTGAAACTCAATTTGATTTCTTTATCAGGAAATACGCTATTTAATGAGATGTGCGGCAATAAATTTACTACTCCTAATTGACCAATATCCTTATTTATTGAGTAGTATGAGTTTTTAACAAAGTTTTGCAGTCCAGAGGTCGGATAAATGATATGCAGACACAATTCGCAGCAACTTGGTAGTAGCTGAGTGGGATTTGTTACGATCAGTTACCCAATTGCTTAATTTCATCGATAAATTAGTTTCAGAGACATTAAGAGTATGTTAGCAATCCTGGGTAAGGCTATTTGGGAAACTAGATTCATCGTTCGACTCACTATTATATACAAACTCTTGTAGTGTAACCGACTTGAAGGCTGACCCAAATGCTCTCTATAAACGGTACACCGGGCTCCATGATCTAACATCTAGTGGCAGTGGCGGGAAGGTTTGAAATAAAACTACAGTATTTTCCTAACTTTACGTTTAATCAAAAGAATAACCACTAAATAGGCCATTCGCATGGAAAAAAATAACATACAAAGCAAACAGTGCCGTACTCAACCTGGGTGACTGGGAAAAGAGCACGGCAGAGAAAATCCCAAACTGCCCTCACACTTCCAACTGCATTTAGCACATCTCGACAAGGACGGGTAACGTACAAGTACCCAGATCACCAACATTGAATTTAATGGGATGTTAACTGTTACCCAGACATACCACACATGACAACTGAAGAAACGTTACTGTAAACCAGCTAGTCTTTTCTGGTAGGTACCGATGTTGGATAACCAATACTACCCCAGCTAAAGTTGAAGAGGGGGGACACCAGGAAGATAAAATCAGAGGTTCAATTCAAATACATCACAACAATTATCACAAATGTTAAATACTAGTTAATTATATAGGAACATCGGCTAGATAATAGGATATACAAAACAACAAACAATATAATTAACTTTAAACCGAGATATGAGCGATGCAGTGGAATATGTGGTTAATAAGCTGAAATAAAACAATTACACATGATAAAATGACAAATGAAACATAAAAATATCAAACATTATTAAATAAGTTGACAGCAAACACATGCCAAAATTCTATAGCACAAATACAGTCCCAGAGTCAGACACTAAATGTTTATATAAATGCACGTTAGTTAAATATATGAAACCTAGTAAGCGAACGTTAAAAAATATTCATTCTGATAGCATCAGTTAAAACGTACCTTTTAAAATTTAAACACATCCTAGCATTACAAGTTCTAACTAAAAAAAAATACACAACAATTTTGTGGTGAATTCAAGTTCTATCTTAAAACCAAAATAAATATAACATAGAAATATAACACTGTTCATATTCAAACTTGCCTAATAATTTGATTCAATACAATGTCAGTATTTATCATTAATTGTCGTAAAATTACAGTAATTATTATTATTTATTATTATTACGTAGTCAACAGGAATAACCCAATTATAGAGTAACGATACATACAGATATTTTATAATAAATATCTATAGTACTAACTAGAATATTACAACAAGTTAATTAACATGCTACTTAACTCCTTGTAAGACAGCCCAAAAATATCACACTGATTTGCTATATTATTGTACAACCTACACATTGTGTATAGTGGTGAATTAATCAAAAGATTTGACCAAAGGGGTTTCTGCTAATTAAAAGGTACTAGGTAACCGAGTGGGGTAAGTTGGAACATATATGCTAATGTACTGCAAAACATGTGAGTTATCTACCTTCCCATGTACTAGTTTATGCAGGTAAAATACGGCGTTTACATTTTCTCTGGATTCCAATGTTTGTAAGTTAAACAATCCCAGTAAGTTCTTTTTTGACATATTCCAATCATAATGCCCTGTTGATTTATAGTAAAAAAAAGTACCTCTGCAATAAGTGCAATGCAATTGTAGTTTCAACTCTAAATCTAAAATCACACTCATTTATACATAAAACAACCGGCATCTAATTCTAAGCCAAAAGCAACAGGTAACACATAAATATTCCCTTCAATGATTAAATAACTAATGGTTTTACAATAAATACCAACATCATATTCAAAACAATGCTCCGACTGTCGACTCGATCGACTGTCTCAACACATGCACCTTCTGATACTGTAAATTCTGACGTCATGGAATGCATTCAGAAGCCTGCAAGTGATTACTAAGCTACTCTAACAAATACCTTCGAATATCGAAATGTACACTAAAATATTTGTAATAATTATCGACCAATGAGAAATCACTTAGAAACAGTACAGATTACTTCATTCGCCCCTTTGAAAAAGTTTCGAACGAAAATCATGAGGCTGGACATCTTCAGCACTCCTTTATATAGAAATATATTAGCATGCCCCTTAACGTCAAACCAACCAATAGCTAACTGGGAGTTCTCTATAAAAACCCAGGACACAACGAAGTTATAACTGACAGTGTAAGGATATCAGAATTGAAACACCAAGATCTATCATAGGCAGATCTCCTTCCAATGTGGCAACCAAGAGTCGGTATGATAGCTACCGTACCTTTCACTAACTGTCAATAATGGTAACAGGTTCAAGTATTGAAATAAATTAGCAACCCACAAAAGACGTTAGGATACCGCAACCTAATTGCGCGATGTACGCTTCGGTGTAGAGACGTATTGGTGTTGCTCTGTGCTAATATCAATTTTAATACCTTGCAATAATTTTATGTGTGTATTATTACCGTTATCTTACTATGCCTTTTACTCGAGAACAGGTGAATGATATTACTGATAACATTAAACAATCCATAACTAACTTAATGCAAGATGTCAAATTCATGGAGGTTAACTCTGAAAAAGTGCCCGATAGAATAATGCAACCGTTAGAAGATAAGTTGGCTGGTTTACACAAAATTATAAATGAACTTAAAAAAAAAGTCGATTTAAAAATAAAGCTAGATGACCTAGAAAACTACACTCGTCGAAATAATATAAGAATTTTTGGTATGGAAGAAAAGGTTGATGAGGAACTGTTAACTATGATTCCTAAATTGTATACGGAGAAGTTAGGTATTAGAATTACAGAAGCTAATATAGATGTGTGTCACAGGGTTGGAAAAATAATCAGTGGAAAGGCACGGGCTGTTATTGTGAAGTTTACGGCTCACAGAAGTAAATATAAGGTTTTAAGTAATAAAAAATTGTTAAAGGGTTCCAGTATTGGAATAGTAGAAGATTTATCTAGGCATAAATATTTGCTTTACCAGTAATGCTTAAAAAGATATCAAAAAGGTGAGGTATGGTCAATGAATGGAAATATATGTTATCAAAATGGTCAACGAACTAAGGTCACTGATATCACACAAATAAACTAGAATAGATTTACGTCCAGTTTGTGTGTTCCTTGTTTATTGGTTTTATATAGTAATTTAGTTTGTAATGTTTAAGAAAAATCATTGTTTATTATTAATTACTGGTGTGGGGTAGGCAGGTTATATAGTGTAATCAATTTATTTAGCATGTGAGTGACGGCAAGTAGTTTTTACAGCAATCCCAATTATAGCAAGTGATTATTCCTGTTGTTCAGTATTTACACTCAATTAACAAATTTAATTTAAGCAGTTACTGTAATTATGCAACAACTTAAGTTAGCACATTTAAACGTTCGCTCATTGCAGCCACATTTTCAGCAAGTTAAAGAGGTGATTTTGTTGAATGATTTTGACATATTCGGAACTAGCGCAACTTGGCTTCAGCAACATATTACATCTGGACAAAGTTAGTATTGTGAAATATAATATTGTTCGTAAAGATAGACATACTTGGGGAGGGGAAATTGCAATATATGTTAAGAATACCATTAAATATGATATTATACAAACAAGTGGCAAAATAATCCCCATAGGAGGTATTCTAAGGAACTTTTTGATGTATTAGAAGATAGTATGAGATACTTTACTCGAGGTTGATACAGTATTTTGCATGGGTGATACGAATGTAGATTTGTTGTATTTTGGTAGTGTGGAAAGTAAATGTGCTTTTGAAGATATAGGGTTTACACAGATGGTCAATCAAGCTACTAGGGAAACGCTTAACTCGGCAACATCGATTGACTATAGATTAGAATTGCTTGGTAACAAAGATGTTGTGCAGCTTTTAATATTTGCTTTTATTTGTGGAGAGACTTATCTTGTTGCTTTGCCTGTGCTTGTAATATATAAGCAGGATCAACGCATTTCTTTCCAGCAGGAACATTTTTTTGAATAATCTCTGCCAATATGCAATTTAAATAAAACCGGTCCAATTTTGGAACCATAATAGTTTCCCAAAAGCTAATATTTCTGTAGATTTTTTCCACCAACAGTGGATTGTTATACCGCTGTACACTACAAAGTAACAGACGTCTTTTGTTGAGATGTTCAGTTGCCCTTGAATCTACAACAATAATTATTACAAAATTAGTGCATACACACATACACACACATATAACGAGACCACAACAGTTCGCCCACAAAATGTACTTCATATTTGCATACCTGATAATAATAGTTGTGAGTCCTTTTAAGTTTTATTTCGCCATTGACTAGCTGGAGGCATGTTGTCTTATATTTAGTAATTCCTGCAGTTAAAGATAAATGTTCTTGCGCAATTTTGTACATACACTTAATTTGCATTATGGCATTACTGCCTATAAGTCCTAGAAAAGAATATCTGTATATCTATACTGAAAGCAATGCATACCATCTGGTGTTGCTCCCAAATATCCTCTTGCTAAGTCTACAAATAGGCCACATTCTCTTACCAAAATTTTCCTCTCCATCGAAAATCTTTCCTTGACCATTGGTTCCTTCATTTTACCATATTCTATAGCCCGACTATTGGAAAAGTTTTCATATAGAATAGTTTTGACAAGGCCATGGCAAGAGGTATGGTCCAGTCTTTTAACAACTGACCCAAAGTGAGACGCTGTCAGCCTATTTCTTCTATTTAATAAAAAAATTGGATTTTCAAATTGCCCAATTGTTTTACACTGTTATTCTTTCTGCATTGTTTTTGTTATCTGTTAAAAGCAATGATACTTACACAATACATGTTTTTCAAAAATGCTTACCTGCATGGCGTTTAATAATCTTTTTCTTTCTGACTCCATTTCTGTCGATGATAACTCTGCTTGCTCTGCTTTTGGTCCATATGAATTGTTTACAATTTTTGGTAATTTGATCTTTGTTTTTTCTCGGTCATTTGTGTTACAATATGTCTTCTTGCAGCAATCAACTGCGCTTTATGTGTTTGTTCAGCTAGGTACTTTTTAAAATAGTGACCCGGACTTACATTGAGAGCAGTCTTCCATGGAGTAGAATGCCAATCGAAGCTCTTGTCATATTGCAATCCTGTTAGATGTGATCTACTTTCAAAGGATCCTCTTTGGGTAAGATTAAGCCTCTTCCCAGCATTAAATCGTGCTAAGATACCCATAAACAGTTCTGCTCGATTATTTGTTTCAACGTCCAACAACTTATGTGCTTTTTGTACAACCAAATTGAGTACCCCTAAAAAATGACACAATTTAGGATTAATCATTCAAAATCTGTAATAATATACCATTTATATGCAATAACAGACCAGTGGCTTGAATATTTGTGACTTGGCTTTCGCCAACATTGACACAATATGAATCTTTGCAGTTCCGATGATCATTAAAAACATGGTTGGGTGTATTTAAAATATCTTCTTTTAACAACTCCACATCCCCATTTGCATTACTGTAAATCACACTTTGAACAGAATTTTCCAGCCCTGCAATTATGTTTTCTGTCAATTGGTTTCTAGCAATCAAATTTACACTAGTATCCTTTTTGATGCACCTTAATGCTTTTCCATAATTTTTTAAAACATGGTTAACACATTCTATTTTTTGTAAAGTCGTACCATATTCCACATTTTGTCTAATACTAGCAAACACGTTAGAATCTCCATCGGCAATGAAGGTTTTGTATCGAAGTCCATGCATTTCGATTGATGTTTTAAAACCTTTGGTTATTATGTCAGCTTCCATTGCTGATGAACTTTCAGACCAGTTTCGATAACAAATGTGTTTACTTGGAGGAAGTTTTTTGTTGGTGGCTCTAGCATAAATCGAACAGTATTTGTTACGAACTCCTAAAAACAATAACTTTTTGGTGCGCCTTCCAATGATAGCAGCCTAAAAAATATAAAACATTACTGCAATATTCGAACAATGCAATGGAAATTTTTATATGTAATTATTATATTTGTAAATAGAGTTTTACTTCTGTTATGTTATTACTTGTATTATTAATTAAACGTATTTAATACTAAAACACAGTTTGTAATAACCTTTATTTTGATAAAGGTTATTACAAATTGTGTTTATGTAGTGAACAACTGCTCAACAGAGCAAAACCGTTTTGGCCAAACTCTGGCATGAGACTCCTTAATGCTCTCCCTCCACTTTATACACAACAACATCAATTCACTTGAAAGTTCATAATATACATGCAAAGACACCTTATACAACAAAAATATAAACACTTGATATACAGGGTGCATATAACATTTTTGTTCTAGCAATATTAAGTTTTATGTTTATTATTTATTTAATAGCTAAATTAATAGAAGTCATAATAATTATGCATACATAAATCTGTGATATAATGATCTTTATAAGTGTTTGCTAATTAATTCCCTAATGTCCAGATATACATAAAAATGTTGCTATAGTACAAAAACTGTAAAGTATTTCAAAATATAGTAGAAAATATTATTTTATTATAATTGCATTAAAGGTTATAGTAACGATACTCACCACTCCCGAAGCAGCATCATAACTATGGCCATATGACCTTTTGCTCCAACCTCCATCCAGATATACTGTAATATATGGAATTCCATCTGCATCAACATCAAGGTTTTGTCTTGCCAACTCTAACTCTATTTTTCCATTTTCTTCCATATCTTTCATAAGATTGTCCTTCCATACCTAAACAAACTGTCAAGTAAGATATTAAACAATTTGATTTTCTTACAGTGCCTAATTCGGCTTCAATTTTTTTAAATTGGTAGAGTGTCATGGGAGGTACATCCATAACTGCAAATAGTTCCTGAGAATGGCCATATGTACTGCCAGTTGCCAGAGTACCCCAAACAAATCCATAATTAATTTTTGATTTTGTGAAATATCTTCAGTGTAATGCTTGTATATTTTATCACAGATTGTACATGCACACATAAGGCAGCTTACTAGACCTAATCCTCTGTTACATTCCTCTTTCAGATATAGTTTTCCACCAATACAAATTTGGGAATGTCGGTATTGCAGATCTACGGACCAACTTAATACATATTGCAAATCCACAATGCGGTTTCCACTAACAGTTGGTTCTTTAGGAGAGTGATTTATCTCGAAATATAATTTATGAACCTCTATTCTAAAAAACAAAACAAAATATTAGATTTTTAGAAACCCAAAATTTAGCATATTCACAGAACGACTCACTAGTGTGACAAAGTTTAATATACCGGTTATTTATTGTGGAAATTATAAAAAAAGCAATTTACACAAATTGTAGCCTGTATTATTTTAAAAATTGTTTCATATCTACAGGGTGTTCATAATTATATCAATATAAATATATATATATATATATATATATATATATATATGTATATGTATATTATAAGTAGTTTTTTACACAAGGTGAGTTGATATATATATATATATATATATATATATATATATATATTACTCATATTTAGACCAGGGTAGAAAATTAATTAATTACATCAAATAATTTTAATCACCGTGTATAACGAATTTTATTAGATAATACGCTTTATTAAAAAAAACCGTGGAGCATAAAAATTCATTCGTTTCATTAAAAATGAGGGAGTTAAATTATTTACAAGACGCTTTCTATAAAAAGAAGCAGTATTAAAATGCTCAACGTGTAATTTAATTATTCCGAGTAAAGAAACAAATGGAAATTACGTGCAAAATTTATATTAATTGATTCAAGTTTGGGTAACGAGTATTAAACAAAATGTACAGATAATAATTGAATATTTGATTAGGATTCACTAAAAATTAAAGGGTATTATTTTAATTGGAGTTAATTGAACCATTAGTAACATATAATATGCATAAAAGCTTGTAAAACCCAATAATATTCAAATCGTAGAAGTGTTAGTTAGAAGTAGGACGATTGAACACCTGCGTATTTTTAAAAGTCTCGTTCTGCGTAAATTTTGCAGATAACAAATGGTTACAGAGAATGTTGGAGAAACCGTCGCTTAATATTCACGAGAAATGCTAATAAGGTGGGTTATTTCACAGTCCACGTGGATTGAAAATAACCGATAGTAAAGAATATTGATTTGTACCACTCAGAACATGGTAGATAGAGACGGATAATATGCGCAAGACAGAGACACATATAGTAAAAGGCGTGATTTGAGCAACGTCACTGGGTTGCGATTGGTTGAAAATAAGAGGCAAACATGAGAGGTAAAAATAACATTTCTGTATAAAAATTAATTAGTTATTCTCAGACGTTGCGTGCCGTGTGTAAAATTTCTGAGATTTAACTGGTGCGAGTGCAAAGTTAATAAGAACCGCGTGCCGGGCGGTCGAGATGGGAACATAGTATGCGAAATTCTAGAAACGTCCGTTTTGGGGACAAAAGCGACGTATAGGCTAGCTAGTATATATACCCGTGTTAATATGAGTTTGCGCTCTTAGTTTTTCGATTTGATTCAATAATTTAAACAGTTTGCTCGTATATTTTGGTGATTGTTTAATACTTTAAAACAGTTTGTTCTTTACGTGCTACAATGAAAGTAATTTAGTGCACTTAGAAAAGAAGATGCAAGGTAATAAAGTCTAGTTATAATTGCGAGTACTGTACCAATTAGTCAAATTTGCAACGACAAATGAATACACAAAAGTAGGCAGTTTTGGCGTATAGCGTGAAAGAAGTATGAATTTCTTTGCTATTTTTCGGTGGTGTTAATAATTAAATGATTCGTAAAACAAGATACAGATATACACAGATGAGTTCCGGAAAAGCACTGAAACAACTTTAGATGAATGGTGGTGTAGATAATTTTAAAGGCGACCAGTAATCCGAGGACCTAAACATAACCCAGTTGGAATGGTGTGATTAACAGAGGACGATGTACATTGGAGCCACGAGTACATTAACCTTCAGGTAACTTATGCTTTGTTGTTCGATTTTTGATGTTTTGGTGTGTGTTGAATAACTTTATAATTTGTTTACTTAAAATGGACGGTAGTGAATTTGTACTAACAACAAATTTTTAATTTTAAGGTGAAATTTTCTTGTTTAAGTAGAAAGGGGTATTTAGTATTTATGTTCTTGATTATGATGAAAATTTGGGTATGTCTTTGAGCTCAATTAGACGAACCTGGTTAATTAATGTAAAGGGGTGGGAGATGCTCCCTTTGTACTCAGACTCAGGTCTGCATATATTGTTATATTAATTAGTAGGCATCCTACAAGGACTTTAATTCTGGATGCACATTAAAATGATAATAAATTTAATCTTGAAGTTTTCTGATACTGAAATTTATGCTGAAATTTAATTTTGAAATTTTAATGTATTATGAATATTGATGTAAATAGAGTTAACGTTGATGTTTGTGGTAGGAATGTATTTGTTTTTTATGAATGAGGATGAAGGTTTAACTAGGTGAGCAGCCGAGGCGGAAAAGAGTAAAGAGGCGATTAACAGAAGAAAGTCAACGGACCAGTTAAGTTAAAAGCTTTTTGTACATTTCACAGCATTCTTGACGCCCAATCTGTGGGGCTCGAATGTTTTTTTTTGAAAGGGCCAGTTCCTGCAGATATGAGAGGATTCACAGCATTCTATATATATATATATATATATATATATATATATATATATAATTTTGGTATTGATTTCGAGGAAGCAGTCAGACTTGTCATTAAACACTCTTTTAATCATTCGAGCTTTCGATAAATTTATTATCTTCTTCAGGAATGTTTATGTGAGTTTATAAAAGAATACAACTATGGAAGTTGGACATTACTTCATTTAAGATTAAAAACAAACATCTCAAAAGTGACAGACAATTACATAATCTTCATAGGGTTATGTAATAGTCTGTCACTTTGGGTTTAATATGAAGTAATGTCCAAATTCCGTAGTTGTATGCTTCTATAAACGCACATAAACATTCCTGAAGAAGATAAAAAGTTTATCGAAAGCTCGAAAGATTAAAAGAGTGTTTAATTAATTTGACAAGTCTGAGGAAATCTATACCAAAATATATTTCAAACAGTCGATATATCTTATTCGTATATATATATATATATATATATATATATATATACATATATAGCTACTTTTGACATACTAAATGTATCACCCTGTAGATGAATTTCCCACCTATACATAGTTTCCGACATGGATATGAAATACAAATAACAATGTCTTACCTATTATAGTCTGCTTCTGGTATAAATGACCAATTATCTGGAGGTGTATGTGACCTTTCCTCGGTTGATTTTTCACATAGTTCTCTGAATATGAAATACAATGATATAATAATTTGGATTATTTATACAAATTTGCTTACTTTGTCCCAGTCTGCAAATTCATTGTTTCTGGGTCGGAAGTTTCTTCAGATACAGTAGTTGGATTACTAACTACCTCGGGTAATCTTTGCAAACCTGAAGGGCCAGGCTTGTCAAAATTATCTGATATGGATTTCAACCTGAAAAAGTTTGGATTTTAGTATGACATCTAATTAATATGTATAAAGTCAGGTAATTTGTGGTTTTCTATTTTCAAGGCATCTGAAGAATGTATAATTTTTGTGGGTGGATATGCGACATTTAAATAGATATATTTTCATTGTTTTTGGATTTTATATTCCAAAACAAACAGCCTCATAAAGATATCCTAGCTACACTACTGAATGTATTATAACTTACAGCGGTAATTGTTGCATTTTCTGCCATCTTAAGCGGGCTGCTTTAGACTTAAACGATCGCTTTCCGGTACCACTGGGATTTTGGCTATATACCTGCTTATGTTTACCCATCTGTAAAATGTAAATACGTAAATAAAAGAAACTTTACACCAGGCGACAACAGAAAGTAAGTATACTGTAACTTTTTCCGTATTTCAGATAAACATTTGAAATTTGGAAGGCTTGTACAAGACAAAGCGGGAGTACAATAAACTACACATTCAAAAATAACAATTAGCGAATACAATATGTAGGTACATAAATGAAATAATACAATAAATACTATACAAATTTGTTTCGGAAAACGACCTTGGCTATTATTAGAATGCACTATTCTACCTGACGCTTTGCTTGCGTTCGAGTTTGCCGAAGGTCATTTACGACAAATACCTACAGGAATGAGAATTGAGAAAATAGCATCCTGCCGTATTTACTAAAGTTAAAATAAAGTAGTTCCCTCTATCATGCGATAGCTATACCACAAACGCGGCTATTTTAAAATTAGTTCGTGTTATGAAAATAGAGGGATGCGATCGCGCCCTTAAGTTAATCTGTAACTATTACGATAGAAACGAATTCATTACTAATTTTGCGCATTAGAAATAATTTATAGAACAGCGTTTTGGTATAAAGGTAACTGCAACCCGCGCGAATACGTCTATAAGTTGGAAAGGTTAGAAGCAGACTCTGTTGTTTGTTTATTAGAACGAAGGCAGGTGAGCGCTGCACGTGCCTCAAGGTTATCTTTCTGTCTGTTGGACAGGCAATTAAATGGAATTGAATATTGATATGAACTAATGAAATAAGAATAGAGCACTTTTGAACGTAATTAATTTTATTTAAAATAAAGAGAGTTTTATGAATAGGAAATAATTTACGAAACTCCAACAGCGCCGGTTCAAAAAATGCAAAACCCTGTAAATGATTTACATTAGGTGCCACTTTAATAAAAAACTTGGTCGGCCCCACAAACTTGCGTTAATAAGTTAGAAATCCAGGTAGTGCAATTACAACTAACTATATACAGCGCAGAGAAGCGCACTCAACATAGGTTTCAATATGGATTGGAGCGGTCTTAAATTGGGCACCACTTACCTAAGATTTAATTCCACATTTTAATTGGACACTAGACAACTGATTAGGAATTACATAACATAAATAACATTACAATATTTCCTATAACATTTAAAAACAAGGTAATCGTATTAATTAATAAATAACATTTCAACTAATGAAATCTACCTATTCCGCAAAATAAACAATGACTCTTGTATTTAATTAGACAGTGCACATTAGAAATGTAATTAAAAATTGCAGTGCCCAGTGACCTACAAATAAACCACAAGATGTGGAATTTAGAATTTAGAAAGTTTCCAGTTCGTACACGACCGTTTTCATTTGTCAGGTACATTCATACAGAATAGTTTCCACGAATACTAACAATTGGGAATGGAATTGTACGACGACAGTAGGATTATTTAAGTCAAGACCCTTTTGCTTGCTATTGTGATTCTAGTCGAGAGTATGACTCATACAGGTCAGCTACACAGATACTTCCAGAAACACAAAACCCTTCCGAGAAGAGGATTTCCAAAAGATTTTAGTTAGTACACGTTCTTAAATAGATAATAAATACTGTATTTTAAAGTCTAACGTTTTGGATTTGTACATACTGCATTATCCAATTTTTGTTGATATGGCAATACTAGTTTACTTGAAAATATTTCAGGTCACCGTATTTGATTTAGCAACTTATATTGAAATAATATACTTACGGTTCTGTGGTGATCTTTGAAGGAGCCACTAATCACTTGTAAAACCGTTAATTTGTTTCAATAGTATTAAATATTGGCGTTTTTCCGTAAAAAAAGCTCTTATTTTTTAAAATCAAAAACGTTCACTTCTTTTTCACTCCACTTCACTTACTAGGGAACAAGGTGTACTCTATGCGACTTAATACTGAATAGTGGTGCCTCTTCTATATCCATCCAGCTTGTCGATCCTGGGCTTATTTGCCCATCTTCCTACTACAGCATTAATTTTATAAATTATGGCTGCCTTGTAGCTATCTTTATTTTCTTTTTGTTTGGACGTTATTTGCCCGTTTGGTGGTTACTTTTTGTTTGTTGCTGGTTGGTAAAGGTGATTGGTGGAGTTGTGGAGTGGTTAATGGTTTGGCTACTGATGCTTGGTGAGTGGATGATGATTGTTGACTTAATAATTAATTTGGTGGTGTTTTTTGCTTGTGATTGTGTTTTGTGTGTGAATATAAGAATGTGAATGTGAGAATGGTACAAACTATGAGAAGTATGTTATAATATGATTATGAGAAATGATTGTTAGTTGTTGATTGATTGATTATTTTTTTAATTTTTATTTTTTTTTTAAATATTAAGGACTTGCTAACCGACGTCTAATATGTGTCGTGGGTGTGGCTTCCTTTTTGGTTTGTTTAAGTTGTGTGGATGTGGGGTTGCAATGTCGCGTAGGTGTGCTTGGTCTGTGGTGTCTATTGTGTTGTAGGTGTTGGTTGCTAGTTGTGTAAAGTAGGTTTCTAGTGTTGGTAGTTGTAGGTCGTGTCTTAGTGTCTCGTTGCGTACGTAAGTAGTTATGTTATGGAGAAACTAAGACAGCCCTTTTTAAAGGGTCGTAAATATCTTGTAAAGGGCATGTGCATTATTGAAAAGAGAAGTATGTATGTGTGAAGGTTATGTATGTGTAGGTGTGTGTGTGTTTGTATTTGTTAGGTTTGGGGATAACTATGGAGAAATTGCGACAGCCCTTTTTAAAAAGGTGTAAATATCTTGTGAAGGGCATGTGTATTATTGAAAAAAAAAGTATGCGTGTTAAGGGTATGTGTGTGCAGGTGTGTGTGTGTGTGTGTGTTCGTGTAAGCATGTATGGGTGGTTAATGTTAATGGAGAAGTTGCGACGCCCTTATGATAAAAGTGTAAATATCGATCTGGTAGTTGTTTTATTTTTGAAAAGAAAGGTATGTATTGTTATGTGTATGTGGTTTTGTGTGTGTGTGTGTGTTGCATTGTTTTAGTCTAAGGTGAAATATTGTAAGGGCCGCGCAAGTTGTGCGAAAGTCTGTCTGGCCCGCCGGACGTATTGGTGTAATAAGAATCGTTTATTTATAAGGGTTCAATGTAAAGGTCAAGTATGTGTAGGCGGCGGCGACTTCTTTGTATGTGAGTTTGTAATAATTTAAATAACGCAGAGATTCCAGATTGTCGGCAAAAATACTGGGTCATGATTAGCTTAAAAATGGTCGGCCACGTGCACGACGTTCAAGTAATCTTTTAATAATTGAAAATGTGTAGCGCTCGATACGTCGTAGGCAATTATGATGAAGTATAAGAAGAAGGCTGGGAATAACCGCAAGGTTTTTATTACAGGTGTCAATAAAAAAATAGCGTGCTGCGTTTGTATCCGAAAAAATTTTTTCTCCCCTACTACGAATAATAGTTTTGTCGTCTTGGTACAAAGAATATCTAAAATATTTTTCTATTTATTATTGTGTAAACATCGTGTGTCGGAAGTGTAGAAAATGTCTCAAGCTTCGGACGAATTAAAAATTCCAGACGCGCCTCTACCTCAACGCGTGCAATTTTAAAACAATTGAAAAGTGCTTGCAACGTAGGTAGAAAACGTCACTATGAATCGATGCTGCTAAATCTGAAATGTAATCAGATTGCTTCTAATGCAAAAAGTAAGCGTGAAAAGGCGATCAGAGGGGCAGGTATTAGTAAAAAGAATAGATCCGGCGATAATACTAGTGCGAAGGACGAGGGTTATGCGAAAGACGTCGAAGTCGACGATCCTACTGAAAATTTCGATAGATTAACATCAAAAAAGAATGTCAAAAGACGTAGAACGTCGAACAATATCGTATGGGTCGATTTGAAATCGGCTTTCACTCGCAGGATACGTTCGAGTGCTGTGGTCAATTTATATCACATAGATCCCATGCAATTTTTAGAAGATGCATTCGCTCTAATAGAGCGACGTTTGAGAAAATGTTTGAGAAAATTCGGCTCTCTTAAAATTAATTTCGTGTTTAACGGTGAATACGTAAAGACCAACGGATCAACATCATCATCTTCAGAGGCCGTGGATACATCGTTATCGTCATCATCGTCATCGCTCAGACATTTTACTACTAAAAATTATATAATTGTAAAAATTGAAGACTTTCAAACACAAGTTAAACCCGAAGCCATTCAGGAATTGAACAATAAACTGGACGAATATACCGAAAAGCAAAGCGGGTTAGCTCTTTCGAGAATATTAAATTTAGGCGTCAATATAAATCATGCAGGAACATATAGTAAGCATTCTTAAGGAAGGGTTGTAAGAAAATTGTCTACGAGATGATATGTTTATTTTTAATCATATACGTTTGTAATATAGAAGAATGTTGACGGTCGAGGATCTTACGAAATTACCGCTCGAGTATATCGAGAGGCATGCAAGTAAAGACGTCGCCAGAAATTTCGATAAATTACCGGAGTATTTGCAAAAATACTACATCTATTACAAATATAAAAATAAACTATGCGCGCATGAGCAACATCGTTTGCGCTCGAACGAAAACCTACGCATGCAAAATAATTTTCAGTTCTAACCGGGAGGTATCTTCGTTCAGGGTGTGTGTCTGTGCGTGTGAAATTTTGCACTTAATTAAATAGCGATTATGGTGAAGTATATTCAAGACGAAAATAATCATACAAACGATAGTGGTGACGACAGTCAAGTATTTTTAAATAACGATGATGATGACGTAATTTCGTCATCATCTTCATCATCTACGTGTGCAGTATCTGGATCGCCACCGCAAGTTTTCTCAGGTATTCATGTCTACAATAACGATCAGGTGATGGATCCCCTGATATGTAGCACCGAATACCGATTGATTTCCTCCAAGGAAAATGCGCAATGGTGCGCTCACGGCCATACGATCGAAGTGGGCTTAACCAAACGAAAGAACAATATGGATTTTAGCCCTGTTATCAGACTTATATGCCCCAACAGATTTTGTAAAGAAGGCGAATTGCAAATGGACGAAAACGAGTGGAAAGATTTGTCGTCTATCAATATCGAGCATAAATTTAGAAATTTTTTTTCCAACCGCTCGGATACTGCCAAAGTTGCATCTGCAGGCGCTACCGCCGCCTCCGTAGTCGCAGACGTATGGCACTGGAGGCGTGAAATGCATCAGACGATCGACGGATACTTGGAAGTGGAATTTAAAGACGAATACGAGTCTATTCATAGAGTCGAGGTGCAAAAAACTGCTGCCGCTCTCGCCGCATTAGAATCAACAACAACAGGCTCCGGATACAATGTTGCGCGAATTTCTCTCTCCCGCGAAGAATTTGCAAAAGTGTTTACTCTAGCGCCGCTTATAATGCTCAAATTAGAAATATTGAAAGGACAAGATTTTCAAGAGTTCTACGATAGAAATATAGAGTGCGTCGCCACTTGCCTTCCCGAAGAGTTCGGATCTATTAAAAATTCGGCCGTTGATATACGTCTCGAAATCGAATCCAGCAACATTTTCGATCAAACCATTAAAGCATACTGCTTAATTTTGCACGACTCTATATTTGAATACGATCCGTTTACGGAAATCGTTACGCGTCATATTAGCGAATAATAGACATGAAGGTTATTAAACAGAAACAATCTCTACCGGTTGCAAATATGGATCTAACGGTCGAACAGGATGATCCTTATTCCTATTTTGGAACGCGTAAAAAGCACGGAGATCTCTTACCGGCCAGATAAGATGCATCGTGTGCGGACCTTCTGCGTGCGGTAAAACAAACCTGATTTTGAGTTTGTTACTGGCACCCAACGGATTGGAATTTGAAAACGTTTACATTTACTCCAAGTCGCTATTTCAGCCCAAATACGATTTTTTGAGTCGAGTTTTGAGACCGATCAAGGGACTAGGCTATTACGAATTTAGCGAAAATTCCGAAATAATTTCACCACAAGATGCTAAAAGTAATTCGATTTTCATTTTCGACGACATTCAATGTCACGAGCAAAACGCGATTCGTCAATATTCTTCAACGAGCCGTCATAAGAATATAGACGCGTTCTACCTCAGCCAATCGTATGCGAGAATACCGAAGCATCTTATTCGCGACAATACAAATTTAATTATAGTTTTTTCGCAAGACGAAATGAACTTAAGACATATCTATTCGGAGCACATTAATACCGACATGAGCTTCGAAGATTTCAAACAGATGTGCCGTCTAGCGTGGGAAAAAAAGACGGCGATGGCAATAAAGTCGGACACGGATTCTTAGTGGTAGACAAAGAAAAAGCCATAAACGAGGGCCGCTACCGTAAAGGATTCGATCATTACATATGTATTTAAAATCACGACGTTCGAGCGAACTTTCATCAACGCAATGTCTGCGGCTGCGATGAGACGAGGACGACGACGACGTCACTCTACCAATTTAAATCGAGCCGTAGTGCAGGCCACTAAAACAATAAGAAAAAAGTTTTTAGATTTTAAACGAGATCAAAATTGAGCTCAAATAAAATACGGAATGAAGCATGCTCAATTACTAGAACCGTTAAAATCGCTATCAAAATTCTCTGCAAGTAAAAATCCTAATTATATTCGACGAATCTAAAAATGTTGACGACGGTTCAGATGTCTTACTTAAAAAGTATGCCGACATCCTGTCCAAAAGCGAGGATCCCAATATAGACGATACCGGAATCGGCATTCATTACGACGACCTTTCGAATAAATGGTCTATGGGCAATTCAGAGTTATCTATTGCAGACGACGGACCTACGATTAATATTAGAAATAAAAAATATCCTATTACGGAGGGCTTACTTTGATTGCTAACTTATAAGAAAATCCCTTCGAATAAGAAAACGCCTGCTGGCAATCCTTCCGAGCTAGATGTAAAGAAATTACATCGATATTTTGAAGAAAACCAATGCATATAATAAACTGTTTCGCAAGGATCTGACTAAAACTCCCAAATATAAAAATTATATCGTTCCGAATTTAACACCGTCGCCCGTGGCGACTACAATATCTACGCCTTCCCCCTCGCCGCAGCATGCTTCATCGTCGTCGCCGTCGTCGTTGTCGTCAAGAGAGGTGAATACAGCATCGACGACTCCTACGATTCCCATGCAATTACGATCCAAAATAACGAAGAAAAAGAAAGGTCTCTGATATGGATAATTTATCGAAAAAAGACAGCCATCGAGTAATATAAGCAGACTTTGGCGATACAAAAAATTCGATAACTCTAATCATAAGATAGAATACGTTCATTGGGACTCGCCGGCCGAGCTGGTGAGCCGGCTTCGTTTGTTACTGGCTGAACGTTCGGCGGGCAACAATAGCTCTCAGAATCAAAATAAATTTCTTTCTATTATATCCGAATTAAAGGAGGTGAAATTAATCGCCTAATAAAATATACACGTCCTATAGAATAGTCTCAGAAATAAAATGGTCGTCGATAAATTTGGAAGAGCGTATGTTGCCAGAGACTATGGCGGCGGAGGGTTTGATAATACCGCAGCGCGCGGTCCTCCTGGTGTAGGCTTTAAACTAACTCCGGAAGGCGATTTCAACATAGAAAATAGAAAACTTTGCAACGTAGGCAATCCCGTGACCGGAACGGATGCGGTAAATAAACGAAGCGCCTTGGTATTGGACGAGGACGAGAAAATAGTTAACTTGAAGGATTTTAGAATAGTGAATTTGGCCGATCCTAAAAAATCAAACGACGGCGTGAACTTAAAATTTTGCAGCGAAAAACTCAATCTGCGTATAGGCAAAGCATTGGAAATATGTTTGACCGCTTCATCTTCGGGAAAAACGCATGCTAATAAGAAACTTAAATTTGACGCCAAGTCGCGATCCATTGTAAATTTGCACGACCCGCAGAGCTCGGCGATGCCGTTAACAAGAGATACGTGGACTCGACGTTCGCAGAAAAAGCGCAAAATTTTATGAAACTATCCACGATCGACGACGGTAAGGCCAAGAACTTCGACTCTCGAGGCTTGAGAATTGTCGACATAGGCGAGGCCAAAGATAAGCACGATGCCGTTTCTAAGTTCTATGTGGATGCGAAAATACAAAATCTTATCGAAGGTGTCGCTATTCACCGTGATAACGTGATCATTCGAGATGTATTCCAATCGGTCGTTCAAGTGTTGAACGAAGTTGTTTTAAACACGAACTTCCTGATTTTCAACCACTTGAAATTACACGGGGTCAAGACGTCTGCTGGAGACGATTTACAATTTCACAAAATTAATACCGACGTTATAAGACACCTGCACGTGTTGTTGGAGCAAGATAAAGCCTCGTCGTCGTCTAACTCTCATACTCATGTCAAACCTTAAAAATGTCTAAGAAATATAACGATAAGGAAATACTAGTGGATGAACTGCACAGAGGAGTTAGAATAAATTTTCCACGTCGAAGAACGATCATCAAATCTTATCACGACTTATTCCAAGCCGATATTGCTTAATTTATTCCATATTCGAAATATAATAAAGGGCATAAGTATATTCTACTCGTGATCGATTGCTATTCGAAATATTTATGGACGAGACCGCTTAAATCCAAGAATGGCTATGAAGTCACATCTGCGATGAGCGAGATTTTAGATGAAATTAAAAGATCGCGGCCGCCTTTACCGAAAAATCTGCAAACAGATAATGGTACAGAATTTTATAACGACCAATTTGCACGGCTGATGCAGGAATATGGCGATATTAATCATTATTCCACATATAGCACAATCAAACCGCTATCGTAGAACGTGCAATCAGAACGATAAAAAACAAACTGTATAAAGCTTTTAGTCTGAGAGGCAAATGGAAGTGGATTGATATAATCGATTCGATTGTATCGAAATACAACGATACGGTGCATTCGACCACTAAAGAAAGCCCAAAATGTGACCGCGAAAACGCGTCTGAAAGTTTACGATAAATTAAAACTGGCGACTAGAAAACCTCGTTATGCTGTGGACGACTTTGTACGCATATCAAAATATAGAAGTATTTTTTCTAAGGGCTACAATGCAAACTGGAGCGAGCAAACGTTTAAAATATGCAAAGTGTTTCGAGCAAATCCGACTACTTATTTACTCGTCGACATGCATATGGCGATCCAGTATTGGGACAGTTTTATGAAGCTGAGCTGCAGAAAACCAGAGTTCCAAATATTTACCTTATTGAGAAAATACTAAGGCGAAAAGGAACCGAAATTCTCGTCAAATGGTTGGGCTTCCAAGAGCCTTCGTGGATTCAAAAAGCTGATCTTATATAGATTGTTACATTTAAAAATAAAACATTTGTTTTTTTATATTTTTTATTATATAAATATGTTATATTTTAAAAATAAAAAAATTTGTTTCTTTTTTTTGTTGATTTTTTTTATTATACATTTTTTTGTGATCTTGTAAAAATAAGAAAGAGAGACGCTACAACTGCAATACTTTGACATGCAGCAGCACTTAAAATGTATTCTTTTAATTTATTTTATACATAATATAAAAAATAAAAAATACAATGCAGTTTTTATCTTGTCTTATTACATATTTTAATTAATTTTCATAATAAATATAAAAAATAACAAAATACAATGGAGTTTTTTTTCTTCATTACAATATAAGAAAGCAATGCGTAGGTATGCAGCACTTAAAATATATTTTTAAATTAATTTTATACATAATATAAAAAATTAAAAAATACAATGCGGTTTTTATAATATAAAAATACAAAAAGACAATGCAATTTCTTTCTCGTTACAAGATTTTAATTAATTTTTATAATAAACATGCAATTCACAAAATAAAATATGGTTTTATTCAAAGGTCCTTTATTAGATAATGCCCATGAGGCAAAGTATCTATTCCGTTACATAAAATGTATCTTTTATCATCTTGATAAATTAAAGCAATTTTCGTCTGACGTATGGAATATACCTTATGCAAATATGATCGTATGCTATTTTGGTCTCGCTCTATAACTACTTTATTTCGTATTGTATCGAGGTGTAGTGATCGAAACAGATTTGCTGATCGATAATGTACTTTTTAACACCCTTAGCCTTTTTTATTATCTCACAGCCTTCGATTTTTAAAGAGTACATTTTCGATCGAAGGCCTACAAAGTGCGTTAAAATACGACCTCTAGTTTCGCCTTTCATAAGATCAATGACTTTTTTATTAATTAAAGGAATTTTATAGATGTTATCGGGATCATAAGCGCTCGCATCAAATTTTTCTAGATTCGTCTTTATACACTCTTCATAGAAATCATTACACGTCACACTATACAAAAGGCTGTCGGTGTCCATGTAGCATAATTCGCAATTATTTGCAAATTTTGCCTTCATGAAATTGTAGTGAAAATTATATAATTCAATTTTTGATAATTCTAAGATGGCCATACCTATGTAGATAGTTTTGTTGAACTCTATCTCTGTTTTGCTCAATTCAATCGCGACCAGATTTTTGTCAAAAATCGTTGCCGAATGGAAATTTGTTTTGGAAATTAAAGATAGAGCACCATACCGACCGCTCCAATGAGTTACTAATTTTATGACACGTCTTTTCCTAACATTCTCCATTGTTTTACCAAAAATGGAATTGTTTGCAAATTTATACAGATTTTGTGCAAATTCCGTTTTAGCCTCCGTGCGCATTCTTGTATTTAATTCGACAAACGGTCTCAACCAAGGAGACTGACCGAATTCTAAAACCTTATGAACGCGCGTCATAATTACGCCCGCAGATAAATAAACCTGGAGATTTCTGTAATGCACAACGTAGTTGCACTTTTTCGTGAGAGTACACATTAATTTTGAAAATTTAGACCCCGGAGGCGTGCCCTGTTCTGGACACATCGGCAACTCTTTCTGAGCGTCGTGAATGTCCGTAGGAAATTCCAAGTCGCATTCAATAATATAACCTTTATCGCTCGTAATGCTCACCGTTGTAACATTAAATTTTAATATTTCTTCAGGCGTTAGCCATTTGAAATCCCCGTAAGGCAAATAGCAAGATTCGGCATGACCATAGAGATTATTAATATCTCCGTAAAATATAAATTTATTCGGCTTGGATGGATCATGCGTTTTGGGATAATATTTATTATTGCATTTTACATATCGTTTTACAACTTGAGTAAGGCCCCCCCGAATGCCTCTTTCGATCATTAAAAACATGTCGACGTCACAAATTAATTCTAACCTGATTTTAGTATATAATAACATGCTAGACCACGAGTAGCTCGCCAAAGTCACAAAATTTAAGGGATCCAATTTGTATGTTTCACGACAATTTTTTCTAAAGTCTTGGAATATATCGCAAAGTAAAAGAATGTCGCATTTTAAATATAGATCCGCGTAGTCGCCTAAATTTTTGCATTTAAAAGTGCTTCATACGGTTTGCGCATGAATATATTCCGATTCTTTAATATGTGATTCATTAAGATTGCTATAAAAACATTCTATAGGAGGAAGATTTTCTTCGCTTAATTTCAAAATGTCATCCAAATACTCGTAGGGAAAAATACCCTTGCGTATTAGCAATTTAATGCGATCCGATTTTAGTGAACTAAATTCCTTTTTTAGAACTTTAAAGTCATCGAAAGACAACTCGCATGCTAATTTTTCCAATGACATTGCCATAAAGCGAAAGGAATCTATGAATCTGAACGTCACATTTGCGTCGTTGTATTTTTTAGAAAATGTTATGTATTTTTCATTATTCAAGGGTATTATATTCATGGGACCTTCGAAAGCGTTAGCAAGCTCTTTAATAATAAAATGAGCATCATAATTGCTCAAATTATGATAGACTACGGGAATAATTGGAAATAACCTAAAATTTAAATTACAGCTGCTATGCGCAACACCTCTTACAGAACCATTCATGTGATGGTGATCGATAACCTTTTCGTCGTCGGGCAAGAAATCGACTTCGCAAATAAAGCACGTTTTTGCCGTCGAGACATCTATAGAGGACGTAGCAGGCTCATTTTTTAAAAATGCGCCGCCATAACATATGGCAATATGTTTTAATTGTAGCACAAACCAGGAAATGCAGTCTGTGCCTGTGTATGAACTGTAATATGAAAGAGATTCGTCATATCCACAATAAAAATAATATCCTATTGAAAACGGAATATGTTCCTGGTATTTGAAAGTGCGTTCTGATTCGGAAGCTCGATCGGTTTTTTTAATAAGGCATTCTATGTCGGAATAAACCACCATCGGCACAGGTATTTTATACCTAAAATCTTTAAATTGTAAATATTTGTTTTTTCGGCGGGTAAAATAACACGACACTCGTTAAGTTTTTCGCATACTTGCTCGTGGGCATCGAGACGTTTGCGATCATAGAAATAGGAGAGACATCTATCGTATACGTAAAAGTGACCCGTATGTTTAGTTAATTGGCCTCTCACAAGTGAGGCTAAATTTTTTATAAGACAATAATGATATCTAACGCCCCGTTTATAATCTTTAATATTTTTTTTCAATTCTTCCAAAGTTTTTCCAACTTTATCGGCCTCGTCGCCGTCTTCGTCATCGTCGCCGTTGACGTCTTCGCTGTCGTCAGAATTAAATTTTGATGACTCGTAGACATACACATCTTCAACAATTAACAGATTAACGTGTTTATCTCGATTTTGGCTAGTTAATTGTACCGGTGTTACGATGTATCGAGCGCGTTTTAAAATAAGAGCAAAAACATTTACAGAAATATTATTCTGCTTTTCGAATTTCGATATATCTGATATAGGCATGGGGCTGATCAAATTTTTCATATTAAAAATTTCTGCAAAATGCGGATACGAAGTTGTGCGACTAGCATGCTTACCTGCTGTAGGCTTAATTATTCCAGCTAAAACGCTCCAATAAAAGCATGAAAAGTCATTGTTTCTAATGTTTAAACAGGCCTTTTTGTTTTGAATTGCGATAGGAAGAGGCATGAAACAACTCGCGTGAAACATATCATAGCATTTATTAATATTAACGTTTAGAAATAATATTTCGGATAGCGTGAATCCTGAACCGTGCATTGCGTCGTTCTCTATTTTATCCAATAAGCGTGTTGCGACATTGCACGCAAACCACTCGTTGAACTTCTCTAAATTGCCGAAACAAATTAAAGAGTTGGGCGTTGAAAAATACCTGGTTTGAAACTCATTTTCGTTACGCGCAACGGATAATTTGAAAAAATCGCACGCTAACACGACATTAATTTTAAGGTTTACCGAGTGATTTTTAAAAATCGTATACAATTTGGATAAAATTAGTTTTTTACAATCTTCGATAAATAAATTAAGATCTTTATGTGCAACATTAATAATTTGAGCTGTTTGAATTCTCGATTTAAACGCAGACATGATTGGCTTTCAAACCAATTCAGGATGTTGAGGCGTGCTCCGAGAACACATCCATTGTTTAGGAACATTCTGCCGCAGTAGTTTTTTTAATAGATTTTTAAATAGCATTATATATCTTTTCATATGACATAGAAGATTTTCGAATAGATTCAGATAACTAGCCGAGAGCGAAGAAGTTTGTTTCCCCGTTCTTAAAATCGATTCGGTGTTGTGAATGTGTGATTTTAATATTCGAACCCAATTACGAAATACTTTAGTTTTACGACATTTCATTAAAATTGCGTGCACTTTTCGATACAACTGTAGCATCTGATTACAACACATTTAAACGTCCACGTCCGCTTCGATTTTTCTGTTAGTTAACATTTTTTTCGTATTTCAATGCCAACTTTCTGTATTTTGAGCCGTGCAATTTTACTAATACGTTTGGCGTATCGTCTTTGGGCGATAAATCGCACGACCATAAAATGGCTTCTAATTCGGCATGCAGTTCCCGTTTTGCTGAAACAAGTTGTACGCGTTTAAAAATTTTATACAAAAGGATAAGTCGTTAGCATATTTTTCTGAATCTGTAATTTTTAGATGATTTTATAGAAAAGATATCTGTCGTTCTGATACATTTACTATAGACAAATAAATTACCGAGTTCATGCAAGCGCATGCGGGAGGGTTTTCTACAAATCAACAAAGAATTAATAAATTGAGTTGAAAACACGAATTCTCTATTCTTTAAGTCCACGTATAGGCAATCGGTTTCTTAGAGCTGCATAAAAGAAAATGTCACTTTCACATTTATACTGAAAATTAAACACTGTTTTTAATGGTGATACGGCAGATTGATCTACAAATCTAAATGATCTAATACCGACCGAGATGCTTTCACTAATATTATAGAATACTTTTCGGTCGTAATTACATAATTCAAAGGGCTTTTCTTTCATACGAGACACGTCGGTGAAGCAAAACGCTACTGTGTTAGAATCCGAATATTCTAAGCACATTAAATAGTCGATCAAGTTAAACTGCATGCAAAATAGAAAAAGGGCTCGAGACCCAATCAAAAAACCGTCCCGATATTTAAAGTCTTTTAAATTAGCAGGCAATTCCTTGCATGCGATTCTATAAAAATTATGCGGATAATCCGCAATTAGCATATCACGATTGTAATAGGTTGCTGATCTAATTCTATATTTAATACTCATAACTTTAAAAAATCAAGATGGAAAAATACTAAAATTATAAAAATTAATTACCATGTATAGGTAGGTATTCTAGTGTGATGACGATACGGATGGCTTTTGCTCTTGCTGTTCTTGATTTTCCTTGGGAGTATCTGTGAGGGCTGATGATGGATCTTTTTGTTTTTCACCCATGCAGCAGAAGGAAATGCTCGCCGCAGGATTAGGTTTACCTTTAAAATAAACGAATTTCATATTAGTTTTTTAAATAAAAATTAAAAAATTAAATACTATCCAACTTCGAATGCTCCTAGGTAGTGCAAGCACTCCTGTTTATTCAGATCCTCGATATCTTTGTCGCTAATTACGTCCACGATACTTTCCGGAAGGAACACAACGCATTCTTCTAATTCGACGAGAATGAGCCGAGAATTTTTTTTGACTGAAGAGACTTAATGCTCAAAACCTGATAAGGGCGCTGTAACTCGAGATCCTTAACTCTTACGGTCTTTTTCTTATCGATTCGGCTTACTGAATTTATCCTTTTAATTAAGTCCATGTTATTTCTAATTACGAATATAATTACATAAAGTTAAAAAATATATTTAAAATTATTACCTGTTTTAATGCAGGCCGCACGATAAAAACACGTTGACGATTCTCTCAAACTTATTTTACAAGATAAAAAGCCTTACAAGCGATCCTCTATTTATATAACTCCTAAAAAGACATACAATTTATTACGCATCTGATTAGCGCTCCCAAGCGCATACACGATGATGACATTAAAAAATAGCAATTAATTAGAATTAAATAGCATTGCCCTTGTCTGGACAAAAAAAGCTCATTAAATTAAAACGATGTCTTTTATTAGTCGGATATTGAAATCACATAAAAATTAATGATGCCTATTTTATTCAAAGATGTAGTTGAGCAATTTTCCCCGACTTGGTATTGATAAGGAACATAAAATTTCAATCGTCTATTATTTTGAGGATCTATAAACCCATATTTGCTAAAGATAATGGACTCCTATATAATTAATTATTCAAACGATGTGTGACTGAAACTAAAATATTCAATACTCATTTACATATAAAGGCTACTAAAACTAACGCAAATATATCACGCACAATGTTGCAAATTTTTTCAGTTGAAACAAATTAATTGATTACATATATATTCTGTACACATATAACAATATAGCTCTATTCATCGGGGGGGGGGGGGCTCTTTTGATCTGTATAATTACTAACAGATATTTTTAAGCAGACTAAACATTTATTCACGATGATGTAATGAGTATTTCTTTACGCGTTCCAAGAAGCTATCTTTCATGCATACAATGTTAAATCAAAAGCGAATAATAAAATAATTATAAGACACACGCACATACTTGACCTTTTATATTGAACTTCTAAAAATAAACGATTCCATATCAATACATTCGTAGTCGTATATACGCTTTTGCTTCATACAATGTATACGAATTTATGAGGAGACTTTTTTATTTTTCTGCAAAAAAACAATTCCGTCATCGTCTATGCATTGATTCATATAATGTATACAAATTAAGGAAAGGACTTTTTTATTTTCAGCAAAAATACACACGTCATAAACCATTTATACTGAACAATTCAATTACTTGAACAATTCAAATACACCTTTATATTTTTTTATTGACACCTGTAATAAAAACCTTGCGGTTATTCCCAGCCTTCTTCTTATACTTCATCATAATTGCAGCGCTACACATTTTCAATTATTAAAAGATTACTTGAACGTCGTGCACGTGGCCGACCTTTTTTAAGCTAATCATGACCCCGTATTTTTGCCGACAATCTGGAATCTCTGCGTTATTTAAATTATTACAAACTCACATACAAAGAAGTCGCCGCCGCCTACACATACTTGACCTTTACATTGAACCCTTATAAATAAACGATTCTTATTACCCCAATACGTCCGGCGGGCCAGACAGACTTTCGTCATCGTCTATGCCCTGATTCATACAATGTATATACGAATTAAAGAGGACACTTTTTTATACGCATTCTTAAAACAAAAACACATTCGCACAACTTGCGCGGCTCTTACAATATTTCACCTTAGACTAAAACAATGCAACACACACTCACACAGACAAAACCACACGCCTACACGTACACATAACAATACATACCTTTCTTTTCAAAAATAAAACAACTACCAGATCGATATTTACACTTTTATCATAAGGGCGTCGCAACTTCTCCATTAACATTAACCACCCATACATGCTTACACGAACACACACAAACACACACACACACACCTGCACATACATACCCTTAACACGCATACTTTTCTTTTTTCAATAATACACATGCCCTTCACAAGATATTTACACCTTTTTAAAAAGGGCTGTCGCAATTTCTCCATAGTTATCCTCAAACCTCACAAATACAAACACACACACACACACACACCTACACATATAACCTTCACACATACATACTTCTCTTTTCAATAATACACATGCCCTTTACAAGATATTTACGACCCTTTAAAACGGGCTGTCTTAGTTTCTCCATAACATAACTACTTACGTACCTAGGTGCTCCTGTGATAGTTCTCATGGTCACGTTTTGTAGTGTTTCCAGTTTGCGTTTGTTCCTTTGGTTGGTGTATGTGTACCAGGCCTCAGCCGCGTAGCTAAGAATTGGTCTTAGGTATGTTTTGTATGTCTTTAATCTTATGTCTAGTGGTAGTCCGTTTTTGTGGGTAAGTATACCGTGAAGGTACCCTGTTGCGCGTCTCGTTTTGTTCAGCGTTTCAGTTACGTGTTTGTTGAATTCGAGTTCTCTGTCAATGTGTATGCCTAAGTACTTTATAGTGAAGTTCCAAGTCAGTTGTTGTCCTCTAAGTCGTGGTGGTTTCTGTGTGGTTGTCCTTCGTTTGGAGAAGCAAATTGTGTCTGTTTTCTGTACGTTAAGTTTGATCCTCCATTGATCAAACCAGGTTAGTAGTGCGTCGAGCTGTGTTTGTATTTTGTTCGTGACGTCTTGGCTGTTGCGTCCTTTTGTCATAATTAGTGTGTCATCGGCGTAAATTGCGTAGAACGGGTCAGGTTGGTTTGGTATGTCGTGCACGTAGGCATTGAATAGTATCGGGGAGAGGCAGCCTTCTTGTGGGACACCTGCGTTAATGTTCGTCAGTGGTGAAAGTGCGTTCTTAACTTTGACCTAAATGGTCCTGTTCGATAGGTAGCTGTGTAGCAATTGTATGTATGATGTTGGTACTTTGTGTGTGGTGGCTAGTTTGAAAAGTAGTCCGTTTGTCCATACCTTGTCGAAAGCGTTTTTTATGTCTAGTATAACTGCTACTGTGGTCAGTCCTTTGTTGTAGTTTGTAGCAATGTGGTTGATCACTCGGATCGCTTGTAGTGTAGTGGAGTGTTGTTCTTTGAATCCGTACTGTTCGTGTCTGTCTTGTAGTAGTGGTTTTAGTCTCGTCAGTAGGATTCTTTCGAAGATTTTTGAGATGGAGTTTAGTAGTGATATAGGTCTGTAGTTGTTAGCGTCTCTTGTGTTTTTGTTCTGTTTCGGTATCATCACTACTATTGCAGATTTCCAGTCTGTAGGGAAGTGTATGTAGTTGAATATACTGTTGAAGATTTTTGTTATTAGTGCGAGCGTCTTTTTTGTGATGTGTTTCCATGCGATGTTTGTTGCTTCGTCCTTTCCAGGTGCTTTTGTGTTACTTTGTCTGTTAATCGATTGTTTTACTTCTTGTGGAGTGACGTGCTGTATGTCGTTGTCTGCTGGTAATTGTAGTATGTGTGTTGTCTGTGATTGTGTTTGTATCGTGGTGAATATTGGTAGGTGATCCGCGCTTAAGTCGTGTATTACTTCTGTTTGTATTGGGTAAGGTATGTGTTGTAGTAGTGATATGACTAAAACATCTGCTTCGTATTGTCTTGTTGGGGGAATTCTTGTCGGTTCGTTAGGTGCGATTATGTCAAGGTGTTTGTTCAGTGAGTGCAAGTGCAGTATACGTCCGCTCGTGTTGTCCGTTCTTGCTCCCCATGCTTGATGCTTGATGTTTAGATCCCCACTGATTATTGTCGGAGTGTCGTTTTGTAGTAATTTGTCTATGTCTACCGTGCTTAGGTGAGGTCTGTGTGGGCTTCTGTAAACTGCTATGATGTTTAAGTAGTGTCCGTTTGTTTTAAGTCGTGCGCCAACAGCGTCGAGGGTATTGGGCTTTAGGTGTAATTGTTCGTGTAGAAGTCTTTTGTGTATTACAATGACTACCCCTCCAGATGGTGGTTGTCCAGGTGGTATGTCACGGTCCTTTTTGTAAGTGCTGTAGTTTGCCAGATTTATTGGTTTTTTAGTGCTTATCCTAGTTTCTGATATGTGCTATGTCTACGTCATGTTCCTGTAAAAAGTGTTTTAGTTCTGTGAATCTGTTTCGTATACCGTTTGCGTTCCAGGATAGAAGTACTAAATGCTGTGTGTTAGTCGTGTTATCCATTAAAGGTCTGTATAATGTCCCATAGTGCAGTTAGTATTGATGCGACCTCAAAAGTCCCTGTTTTTATTCAGTACTTTGCTGAGTTTGAAGGTGGTGTCGTGTGTTGTTATGTCGACGTTGGACGTTGTGGGTTTCGGTGTGCCTGTGTTGTGTGGTGTGCTAGTCGAGGCTACGGCGACTTGGTTTGGTGTCGTAGTTTGTGTGTTTTCGATTTTCGTTTCTGTTTCGTTCGTTTTAGTAGTTGTTTTGTTCTTGCGACGTTGACGTCGTGTTTTGTCTTTATGTTTTTGTCTCTCACTTTCTGTGTCAGAGATCGAGTGTTCGTCGCTGTCGGAAGTATTGTCTATTACCATTTTACTTATTGTTGCGACTGAGGTAGCTGGTGGGAGTCTGTGTCGGCCGTCTTTTGATACGGTGAATTCTTCCTCGTCAGTTTCTGGTAGTTTGAGTCTGGTCATGACTGTCGGTTGTGTTGGTGGTGCTGTAGTCGGTTTTCGTTTCTGTAATTCGTGCTTGTATGCCGGGCAGTTTCTATAGTTGGTGGGGTGTGCCCCGCTGCAGTTAACGCAAACTGGTGGCGTGTCTCTGTTTTTCGTGCAGTTGGCTGCTAGGTGGTTTCCTGTGCATTTTACGCACCTTGGTTTGTAGCCGCAGTTTAGGCTGGAGTGCCCGAATCGTTGGCAGGAAAAGCATTGTCCTATTTCGAATCTGGACTCGAACGCTACTATTTTAAGTTTGCTACAGTAAAGTAAGTTGGTGTAATTGTAAACGTTATGTGACGTGGGTGTGTTTTCCAGTGCGACCATTATTGTGTTAGTGTATGTTTTCTGTTTATTTTGTAGTTTTGTTACGTATTTCACGTTAAATCCTAAATGTGTCAACTCAGTCTGTACGTCGTCTGTCGTAATGTAAGCCGCAAGTCCTTTTATTACTACTTTAAGTTCACGTTCGGATTTTATTGCGTAAGTATAATATTCAATTGCATTTATTTTTAAATAATTTTGTATGAAGCGGTACTCGTTTGCATCTTTGGGCAGGATTCTTGTACCTAGCCCCGAGGCTCCGATATCGATGTTTCTTTGAAGTGCTTTTTGTATTTCCCTCGCGTACGTTAAAAAGTTTGGATACACTTCAATTAGGATGGGCGGAACTCTTGCTGTGATCGGTTTTTTCTCACCTGCATCAGTAGCTCTAGTTGTTGTCGAGGGTGTTGTGGACGTTGACGGTGTTGCTATGCTAGCTGCTGCTGCTCGTTGAAGGTGTTGCTGGTAGTGTGTTGTTTGAGCGTTTCTTTTTAATGTCCTTTTTGGAGGATGAAAGGTCGTTGTGGCTTCGGCGGTATTTTATTTGGTCTGTGTCCATATTGTCCATAATCTTAATCTTTGCGCGTGCTTTCTGTTGAGGTTGGTAGATGTTTTGTGCATCGGGATCATCCATCCCGGCTGGATACTAGCGCGTAACCGAATAAACAAGTTATTCGATTATCACTTGTATAAACCCGCGGTAACTCGAAATTATTTAGTGGAAATTGTAATTCACACTATACACGTATGTTCGCTTCAGTGTTTAGATGAATACGCCTCGCCTCTTCTATAACTCGACTTGAATTTATTTAAAGCACCCCGTGACGCGTGCATTACGCGTTTCGCATTATCTTGCAGGTACATTTGTAACCCCGTTATAGTAAACTCCTCCCTTAACAGTCACGTAGTGATTAGATAATATAATTAAATTAAATACAATATTATAGTACTTTAATTAAAAGAGGCACAAAAGAATTTCAGCATTAGATGTGGTTGGACTTGTTTTGATAGTGGCACTTGATCGTGAGGTTGGGATAAAACAATGATTAATCTAGAATAATTATGTGAAGACTTATTGAATGTGGTGCAAGTTCTAAATTTAGTGGTGCAAGGCGGTGCAAGCTTTTCTCTAACTGGTGCACATATCGTATTTTTGAAATTTAATTTAATTTATTTCAATTATATCCATTTTACAAAAAAATGTAGTATCGGATGTGTCAATGAGAAAGAAACCGTTGAAAACTTAATATATACATATATATGAGAGTATAGGTTTACAAAGTAAAAAATGTTTTAAATAAAAAAATTCATCATAATATTAAAACAACACATGAGCAGACACTATTAAGTATGAAAATATAATGTTAGGTGTCAGTATCCGGAATGAAACTCTTAACATCATTAATAAAATCTGAAGTATTATAAAAAGCTTTAGATGTAAGATAGGTTTTTAAGATTGTTTTGAACTGCTTTAGAGGCATTTTTAAAATGTTAGGGTGTAATGCATTGTAAAATATAATTCCATGGTAATTACAACCATATCTTCTCTTAGTGATTCTATGATATGGAACTGTCAGAAGATGTTTACTATGTGTGTTAAGGTCGTGAACATTACTATGTCTTTGAAGGTTCTGACTATTTTTGTGTACATAGATTAAGCAAGCCAATATAAAAATACATGGGAAAGTAAGTATTTGAGGCCTAATAAAGTTAGAGCGACAGTCCTCCCGATAACCAAGATTCGCAATGACTCTTAATACACGTCTCTGAAAACTAAATACACACACACTTGCTGAAGCATGGCCCCAGGTAACGGCTGCATACTGCATGTGACAATGAAAATAAGCAAAATAAACAGATTTTAGCACATCTATAGAGAGAAAATTTTTTACGGATTTAATATAATATATATATTGACAGAGCTTTATGCAAAGGTTATTGCAGTGAGTCTCCTATGAGAGTGTTGAATCTAAAGTTACTCCCAGAAACTTTATATTTCGTTTTTAATCCGGGAGCAGATGTTTTTAAGGAGAAAAAAATTTGTTCAGTTTTGTTGTGATTCACAGCTAATTTATTGCTTAAGAACCAAATATTGGCTAATTTCAACGATTGTTCACTATTATACAATATATGGCCAATATTGTCACCACTATGGTATAGTGTAGTATCATCCGCATTGTGCTTGCATTGCTGAATAAAGGTTGGAAGGTCATTGATAAAACATAGGAACTATATAGGGCCAAGGATTCAAATGGAAGGGAGCTAGCGTCATTCTAGCTCCCCTCGAGAAAATGTTCTGTATCTAATTTCCTGAACTGGTGCAAGCTCTAAATTGTGTGGTGCAAGGTGGTGCAAGCTTTTCTCTAACTGGTGCACATATCATTTTTTGAAATTCGAAAGGAGGGGGGCTGGCGTCATTCTAGCCCCCCTCGAGAAACGGCCCTGTATCTAATTTCCTGAACTGGTGCAAGCTCTAAATTTAGTGGTGCAAGGTGGTGCAAACTTTTCTCTAACTGTTGCATATCATTTTTTTGAAATTCGAATAGAGGGGGGCTAGCGTCATTCTAGTCCCTCTCGAGAAAAGGCCCCGTATCTAATTTTCTTAAATGGTGCAAGCTCTAAATTTAGTGGTGCAAGCTTTCCTTTAACAGGTGCACATATCAATTTTTTGAAATTCGAATGGAGGGGAGAGGGGAGAGCGTCATTCTAGCCCCCTCGAGAAAATGTTCTGTATCTAATTTCTTGAACTGGTGCAAGCTCTAAATTGTGTGGTGCAAGGTGGTGCAAGCTTTTCTCTAACTGGTGCACATATCATTTTTTTGAAATTTGCATGGAGGGGGCTAGCGTCATTCTGGCCCCCCTCGAGAAAATGCCCTGTATCTAATTTACTGAACTGGTGCAAGCTCTAAATTGTGTGGTGCAAGGTGGTGCAAGCTTTTCTCTAACTGGTGCACATATAATTTTTTGAAATTCGAATGGAGGGGGCTAGCGTTATTTTAGCCTCCTCGAGAAAAGGCCGTGTGTCTAATTTTCAAAAATGGTGCAAGCTCTAAATTTAGTGGTGCAAGCTTTCCTCTAACAGGTGCACATATCAATTTTTTGAAATTCGAATGGAGGGGCTAGCGTCATTCTAGCCCCCTCGGGAAAATGCCCTGTATCTAATTTCCTGAACAGGTGCAAGCTCTAAATTGTGTGGTGCAAGGTGGTGCAAGCTTTTCTCTAACTGGTGCACATATCATTTTTTTTGAAATTCGAATGGAGGGGGCTAGCGTCATTCTGGCCCCCCTCGAGAAAATGTCCTGTGTCTAATTTTCTGAACTGGTGCATGCTCTAAATTGTGTGGTGCTAGGTGGTGCAAGTTTTTCTCTAACTGGTGCACATATCATTTTTTTGAAATTCGAATGGAGAGGAGCTAGCGTGATTCTAGCCCCCTCGAGAAAATGCCCTGTATCTAATTTCCTGAACTGGTGCAAGCTCTAAATTGTGTGGTGCAAGGTGGTGCAAGCTTTTCTCTAACTGGTGCACATATCTTTTTTTTGAAATTCGAATGGAGGGGGCTAGCGTCATTCTGGCCCCCCCTCGAGAAAATGCCTTGTATCTAATTTCCTGAACTGGTGCAAGCTCTAAATTGTGTGGTGCAAGCTTTTCTCTAACTGGTGCACATATCATTTTTTTGAAATTCTAATGGAGAGGGGCTAGCGTCATTCTAGCCCCCTCGAGAAAATGCCCTGTGAACTGTTGTTCATTTTAAATTATTTAGAGTTTGATAAAGCTAGAAGGACCTGAATGTGATAACTAAGAATATTTATGAGAAAAATATTGAAATATTGCCTTGGAAAATAAGTTGAGCGCTAATCCCTGCCCAAAGACATATACCACATAAACTTACCAAGTTATCCAAGATTTCTTGTACAGCGAACTATGCGGAACTTGTTAAAGCATCACACTTAAACACATAAAATAATTAAGTTTATATATTGTTTACAACAATTTGCGAAAGCGATGTAATTTACAACTCTGCTAGACAGTCCTAGCAGAACGAGTTCACATTAGCGAATGAATAAATACCGAACCGTAATTGGCAGGTATGATAGGTAACTCGTTTGTTTATGCAGCGGCCCATCGGACATGAGAAAAGCGCCAAACCATTCTCCCCGCCTTGAAAGTTTATGAACTTTCAAAAAAAAGAAAGAAAGGAAAAAAATTGAAAAGCGGAAGTAAAAAGAGGGCGGGGGAGGGGATTTAGTACAATAAAAGGAAAGATAAAAATTAATTGCTATAACAAAGAAATCATACTCTCAAAACGATTTTAAACAAATTATTATTTAGTGTCATTAAACTTAATCAAAATTTTAAATAAACCAATTAAAAAAAATTAAAAAAACAAGTTATTATTGGGTGGGTAGTGGACAAAGTTTCACCACTGCACGCATAAATGAACCATCCTTTGTTTTTACCGAGGCTACTCTGATTACATTATCAGGGCCCGGAAAAACTTTCTCTACTAGACCTAATGGCCATTTGAGAGGGGGGAGTATTATTTTGGTTTATAAGTACTACCGTACCAACTTTAATAGGGTTTGTGGGAGTACACCATTTTTGTCTTATTTGTAACGTATGTAAATATTCTGTATTTCACTTTTTCCAATAAGATTTGACTAAACTATGGAGTAAATTTTTTGCGGTTGCTAATATTCTTTAAATCTTTATTTAACTCTATTAAAGGTAAGTATTGTAGTGGCGTAGTCATTATAAAATGTGCTGGAGTGAGAATTTCTGGTTGAGGATCAGAGCTTATTAAACAGAGCGGGCGCGAATTTAATACACATTCAATTTGGATTAATATCGTAAGCAGTTCTTCATAAGAAAGTAACTGTTTACCAATTACGCGATACAAGTGGGATTTGACGCTTTTTACATTAGCTTCCCACATTCCACCAAAGTGGGGGGGCACGTGGAGGTATCATTTTCCAATTAATTCTACGATAGGTCAGTTCTCGTTGCATTGAACTTATACTTTTACTTAATAATTTCTAATAATTCATATTAGATTCAATACATCAATATATATAGGTAATTGGGGGATACATAACTCCTCCCACCGTAAATGAAAAATTAAGGGTTTTCTTAATTTTTAAATACATAAAATACATTATTTAAATTCATTTAAAATTCATTGTTTCTAATGGTATGCTTATTGTTTCCTTTTTTCTCTTTGTTTCCTTAAATCTAGAACTGTTTCCTTCATTCTTATATCTAAGGTACATTTTGTATAATACATACATGATTACAAAAATTATTAAAATGATTAATACAATTGTCCAAACACTTATATTATTATAATGTAACTTTGGCGTTTTGATTTCACTTAATTGTTCTTTATAACTTTCCACTAATTTCACGGCGTGGTTGAGATCGTCCAAGTCTAGATGCTCTAGCTTCATAGGTTTCTTTATTATTTCTTCGTCTTCTTGTTGTATTTTGAATTGTAGTTCCGGTAGGTTTGCAAGTTTCTTTGTTGCTATGGGATCTTGATAAACTCTGATTACTTCATCTTTCAATTTCACATAACAATCTTCTTTGAGGGTAATTAGTTTGCTTCCGATTAATGCTTGGTTATTTTCATCTTGGTTGCAGTGGATGGTTGCTATTACTTCTGTTGGGAAAATGGCTATCCATTTGTTATCTGTAACTTTTTGAATTTTCATATTAGTTATTTGCACTTGTTTAGTTTCACAGTTTTCGTAATGGTTTGAGAATTTTAATAGTTGTACTTCACAAGGGCTGTCTTCTTGAATGGTTGTTGTCGTCATCGATTGACATAAATATTGGTTTGGTGTTACTTCAGTACATTTTTCGTTTGTATAACCATATCTCAGTTCATTTAGGGATAGGAATTTGGTTTTGGGTATGATTACTTGGTATGTGCTAGTAACCTTTGTTGGAAAAGCAAATAAATGATAATATTGATAATTGTTACTTTCTACTATCGGGATTTCTATTAAAAATATTATTTCGTTATTCTTAATGTTGCTAAAATTTGTTACATTAAAGTAAGGGTTGATATTATTGCGTAAATATTGTATTTTGTATACTGACTAGTTTATTGGTAGTATACTGGGGTTTGTTTTTATATGTTATATTATTACTTGGTTGTCCGTTCTACCTGGGTGGAGGTTGACGGTAAGGGTGATGATTGTCCATCTGAAATTACAGGGTGTCTTAGGTTTTTCAAATGAATGTATTTAGTTATTTTACCGTTGTCTACTACTGCTATGTTTTTATCTGATATTTTCTTAATTTTAAATGGTCCTAAATTTCTGGGTGCTGTTTTATGTCGCTTGCTCTGAAAGTTTTTCTCATATACGGTTTGTCCTATTGAAAATTTATTTGAGTCGGTATTTTTATTTCGGGTTGTGGTGATACGTTCTTTATCGTTCTCTAATTTATCTTTTACCTTGTCGTAAGTTATTTTTAGTTTTTGTTTATGATCTTTCGCATATTGCTGATATACTTCTTTATTGTAGTGTATGTCATAGGGATTTCGTGAATCTGAATGTCCTAAGGTTAATTCTAAGGGTGTAAAATTTGTTGATGAGTGAATAGTGTTATTATAGGCGATTAGTGCGTATGACATTAAATTGGTTATATGTTCCTTTTTATAATTTATTCTTAGTAATCGAATTTGTTCTAACAGGGTTAAATGTAATCGTTCAATTAGTCCGTTTGACTCAGGGTGGTTTTCCGTTATGAAATGAATTTTTATTTTGTGGAGTTCTAAAGTGTTTTGTATTGTCTCATTTTTAAATTCGCTACCATTGTCTAAAGTGATTGATTCGGGTGTTCCGTAAAATGTGAAATATTGTAAAAATCCTTGGGTCACGTCAATGCTATTTTTGGATGTGATTGGTATTGCTTGGCCTATTTTTGTAAATGCGTCTATAATTGTTAGATAGTTTTGCGCTTCTACTACTAGAGTATCGGCATGAAGTTTTTGAAATGGTTTGTCGGGTGTTTTGGTTAACATTAAGGGTATCTTTGGGGGTTTCCTATCGTATTTTGCTCTGTCACATAATTCGCATTGGTTAATGAAATCTGTGGTCAAGTCCTTCATGTCTTTAAAATAATAACGTCTTACAAGTTGTTTTATTGTTTCGTTAATTCCACGATGGTTGGTTTTTCCTTCGTGTTGATTTCTAATTACATCGTTTATTTCGTCAGGGTCGTCTAGTGTTATTAGTTTTCTAGTACATCTGATGAGTTCAGGTCCAGAGTTATTGAATAGTTTAATATATAGTTCTGAAAATCTTTGGTATAAATGTTCGGTATTGAAATAAAAATAAAATCGTTTTTTCTCGGGGGTGTATTCTTTTAGAATTTTAATTATTTGTTCCTCGTTGTCGTCTTTAGTTATTTGAATGTGGTATATTTTTTTATTGTCTACTTTTGTATATTTTACTGGATTGGGGTTATTTAAAACTTCGGTTATTATAAATTGCTTGGGTTTCATATCGATTGCTTCGTTTAAAATTTTAATCGCGTTTTTTGGTTCTTCGTTTTGTGTCGAATGTATTGTGTCGCTCTCGTCTGGATCTTCCCTTATTTCTTCTTCGTCTACGTTTCCTATAATGGATTCCGTTTCTAATGCATTGAGTTGAATTCGGCTTAAAGCGTCTGCGTTGTTGTTATAAATTCCCTTTTTATATATAATTTCGTAATCATACTCTTCGAGTCTGATTCTCCATCTTTGTAATTTTGAATTTGGTTCTTTCAGTTTGCATAACCATACTAGTGGTCTATGGTCGGTATATATGTAAAATTTTCTTCCGTATAGGTAAGGTCTAAAATATTTTGTTGCCCAAATTATGGCTAATAATTCTTTTTCTATAGTGCTATATTTTTGTTCGGTTTTATTTAGGGTTCTGGATGCGTAGCTGATAGGTTTATCGCTACCTACTTTTCCTTGGCTCAATACTGCGCCTAATGCTACATTCGATGCGTCTGTCGTCAGTATAAATGGTTTTGTAAAGTCTGGGTATTCTAATACAGGATGATTTGTTAATATGTTTTGATTTTGTCTACTGCTTTAATAAATTCCGGGTGTGTTCAATTTTGTTTCCTTTTTAAACAATTTGTCAGGGGTTTGGTTATCTGAGCGTAACCTTTAATGAATTTGCGGTAGTAACCACTAAGTCCTAGAAATCCTTTAATTTCTTTGTTTGTTTTTGGTAATGGGTAATTTAGAACTGCATTTGTTTTGTCTGGATTTGGCATTACTCCTTGGGGTGTTATTACATGTCCTAAAAATGATACTTGTTTTTGTAAAAATTCACTTTTGTCTAATTGTACTTTAAAATGTGCTTGTCTAAGTCTTTCGAATACTTCCTTCAATCTTTCTATGTGTTCTACCAGTGATGTGGAATAAACTATGATGTCGTCAAGGTATACAAGGCATTTCTCATTGTGTATTCCTCGTAGTATATTGTCCATGACTCTCTGGAAAGTAGCGGGTGCGTTCTTTAGTCCAAATGGCATTCGTTTGTATTCGTAATGTCCTCTAGGTGTGCTGAAGGCTGTTTTTGATATGTCTTTTTCTTCCATCTCTACCTGATGGTATCCTGATGCTAGGTCTAATGTTGTAAAATATTGGCATTTGCCTAATTTGTCTAAAATTTCGGTTATATTTGGTAGTGGGTATTTGTCATCTACCGTTTTTCATTTAACTTTCTATAATCTATTACCATTCTGTACTTTCTCTTTCCGGTTGCGTCTAATTTCTTAGGTACTATTAACACGGGCTGCTCCATGGTGAATTGGAGTGCTGGATTATGTCTTGGTCTAATAAGTCTGCTACTTGTCTGTCAGCTTCTTCTTGGCTTGCATGAGGTAGTCTATATGCTTTTGTAAAGATTGGTTTATTGTCTGTTAACTCGATATTATGTTTTACTGTGTTGGTGAATGTTAATGGTATTCCTTCACAATGGAATATGTCTCGGTATTCAAAACATAAGTTTTAATTGCTCTTTCTTCTTCTTGATTGATATCGGTATTAAAGCGGATGTTAGTTAAATTTTCTCTTAACATTTCGTCATGTTCTATTGGGTTGTATTCGTTTTCTAAATTTTCGTCTATTTCCATTTCGTTAAAATTTAGTTCTTCTATGTTAATTGGGTCTGTCAATGATAATTCTACGGGATAGTCGTTTGAATTTAATATTGTTGTGGTTGCAAAGTTATCTTTTATTTGTACTAAGGCAGTTGGGGTTTCTACTCCTTGTTGAAAAGTTATATGATTTATTATTCCTAAATTTTGTTAGATTTTACTGGGATTTTTATTTTTCTTTCCGTTCGGGGTTCTATAGTGTATTTTTGTTCAACTTGTGTGTTTTGAAATTTAATTGGGATTTTTCCGTATTTTGTCCTTAATAAGCGATTTTTAATGTCAATGTTGGCTCCTAATTTTCTTAGAAGGTCCATTCCGATTAATCCGTCATATTTATCGTTAAATTCGAATACACAAAATTTATGTTTCATTTTGACATTAAATGTTCTCGGTAAGGGTATATTTGCTACGAATTGGTGTAGTGTCGTTTGATGAGCTGTTTTGATTTTGAATGGTTCTCTTTCTACATAATCTAAATAATGTTTTTGTACGGTTCTGGGGCTAATTAATGTTTTAGATGATCCGGTGTCAATTAATAGTTTGAATTTGGCGTGGGGTATTTCTATGTATGGTAATACTAAGTGATTTATGTTGTTTAAGTTTATTAAGTTTGGTTGTCTATGAATTGGTCCATTTGAAAATTTGAGTTCGAGTTTTCTTCATCATACTCCTCGTAAGTTTCGTATTGTTCGTCACGTTCGTAAGTTTCTGCATGGTTTGTTTCATTGTTCGTAGGTGTCTCAATGTCATTATTCTGGTCAGTGTCAAATTTTTCTATTTCTTGATGAAATAATTCTTCCGATGTAAAATTACGTTTCTGATGAGGGTTTGGTCGGATATGTGTTATTTTTGTGTTTTGTCTGGTGTTACCAGATGAGGTGTCCATTGGTGTTGGTTTGTAATAATTGTTAGGGTTGTTATGAGTATTAGCCATTGGTGTATTTCTATTAGGGTTTGCATTGAATGCTGGTCTTTGTTGGTTTAGGTTTTGATTGAATCTCGGTTGGAATGCGGGTTTCGTAAAAGTTGGGTTGAATGTTGGTCTTGAAAATGTTTATATTGATTATTAAAATTGGTATTGTTAAAACTTGGGTTGTTACTTCGCGGTTGATTTGTTTGTGTGTTAAAGGGTGGGAATTTTGTTGAGGGATTGTTTGTCTTGTAGCTTGTATAGTTTTTGTTGGTGAATAACTTTATTTGCGTTGGGGTTGTATAGTCTGTTGCGGTAATACATTACATTTTCTTCTTCTATTACTAGGCTCATAGCTTCTTCTAGATTTTGGGGTCGTTGGAATCTGATTTTATCCGATAGTCGTTCTGGTAAAGCGTTTATATATGTGTCTAGTGCCATTTCGTCATACATTTTTGTTTTTAAATGTCTAACGTTTTGATCGGGTTCTTCGATTTTTAATTTTGTTAAAATTAAACTTCTCACGTCTTGGCATTTCATTCCGAATTGGTAGGGGGATTGATTGTGTTCCATTCTAAGGTTTATTAGGTCTCGTACCAGGCATTTTATATTACGTTGGTCTCCAAAATATGCAATTAGTAGCTGTTTAAACTGGTCCCATTCCGATAAGTCGTCCCTACTGGCGATTAATGTTAGTGCCCTTCCGGCTAGTTTACTTATTACTAAGCGTATAAGCAATGAATTTCTTGCGTCATCTCCGGGTTTGTAAAAGGTTTTTAGGAACATTTCAGATGCTCCAATGAAATTTGAGAGATGGGCCTGCGTGCCATCGAACGTCTGAATTGTCTCTAAATAGAGACGTAAGTCAGTGTTACTCATGTTGGTTAAGGGTTGTTTTCGATTTTTTGGAAATTTCAAAAAAAAATTATTTTTTTTTTTTGAATTAAGCTTTATTTCGCTATTTGTATTGTTACTTTTGCTTCGGATTTATTAATTTTCCGTTTGGGTTGTGAAATTTCAAATTTTGTAAAAATTGAGGTTAGTTCTGTTATTTGTAGCGTTTATTATGCTTTGGATGTATTAGTTTTTCTTTTGGATTAAGTAATTTTGGATTTTGTAAAAATTGGGGATGATTTTCCTTTTTATGACGTTATTTTTGCTTTGGTTTTTTTAATTTTCCTTTTTAGATTGGATAACTTAGAGTTTTGTAAAAATTGATGTTGATTTAGCTATTTGAAACGTTAACTTCGGTTTTGGTTTGTTAATTTTTCAATTAGATTAGGTACATAAAGATTTGGTAAAGGTTGATGTTTATTTCGTTATTTTTCGGCGTTATTTTTTTGTTAGGAATGGTTAATTTTCAGTTTGGATTGGGTGGATAAAATTTTGGTAAGAATTTGAGATTAATTTCGTACTTGTAGTATTAGATTTATTAATTTTAAGTTTATATTGCGTCGAGTTATTTTTAAAATCGTAGTCGTTCTTTGTTTATATTTAATTACACAGTGCAGTGATGTTCTTGTGAGATTTATTTCAATAATGTTAGAATAATTACCGTAGTCTGGGATTAATTGTTTTTATGCAGCTTTTAGTTCGTCTTGAGTTCCTGTTTCTTAAGGAATCTTAAATGGATAGATTTATTCTCGTTTAGTTTTGTTTTATTTAACTTCTGTCAACTTGTAATTAATATGACTCGAGGTTGCACTTTATTGTTTGCATGAACTACTAAAAGATATAGTGTTCGTTACTTTGTAATAATTGCGTACATATGATTATACTTGTTGAGGTAATTGCACTTACAGGTGTTAGTTTATGGAATTAGATACGTCTGTTTCTGTAATTGCTAACTGCTTTCGCATAAAGTGTTACGTCTGTTTTATTTTTAGATCTCTTGGTATTATAATGCTTGTTGGTAATTGAATCTCTCCGTAATGTAGTTTTCAGCGTTTTAATTATGAGCGTATGATAACGTTTTAGCGTTTTAATTAAAGATTCTTATGATGACCGTTTTACTGCACTTTATAATACTGGTTACTTAGTTAAAAAAACGTTTAGATTTTATTCCGTGATTGTTGCAACTTATTTATAGAGTGTTGTGGTGTAATTTTCATGCGCTTCTATATTCCGTGATGTATTTAGTACTTATGATGCAAATTGTTTTGTGCATAGGATTCTGAAAGCTATTTCTTTAGGGTAATAATGATATTGCGTTGTTGAAGCTATACTTTTAGTACTGAAAGCGATTTCTCTGAGTTTTAATTGTATAATAAGGAATGCTTTCTTCGCGTATTTATCTTACAGTGGTTTTAGGTTACCGTGGTTTTTAGTTAATGCAGAGTTCCTGCTGTGATTTATTCAGTATTATAGAGGTCAATGGTTTAATAATTGTTTTTGTGATTGCTTAAAGGATTAGTTTTGAAATTGCGTTCTGTACAGTTTGTTCGAATTAGCTTTAGCTTTGAAATTAATTTCGCGTTAGTTTACCGGTTTATAAACGTGGGTTTGAATCGCGGTGGTTGATGTTTCTTGTTTTGATGTTTAGTGAATGTGCGCCCGTTTATTTGGATTATTTTGGGTTTGTTTTTAATTATGGTAAGAATCTCTTAATATTAATTCTCATTTACTTTTTTAAAGAAAATCTCTTTTTAAATTCAATTCTTATTTATTTTAAGAAAATCTCTTTGTAAATAATCAAGTCTCATTTGCTTTTTAAAGAAAAAATATTTCTTTAACATTCAAGTTTCATAAAATGTTTTATAGTCTCGTTTTGAAAATAATTCACTTTGAACTATTTTCAAGAAAATATTCATAAAAATACAATTCATAAACAGTAAATATAAATGGTATTCAATAGTTATAATACTAGCATATATCAATTTGGTTTTTTGGTTTGAAATTAAAAAAAAGGTTATGGAAATGAACTTACATTAATTTCATCAGTTTCTTTGGTGGGTTCGATCGATTCTGTATCTTGTCCACCTTGGTTTGATTGTTGGCCTTAGACGATTCTTGTTCCTTGTCCAACTTGGTTTGTTGCTGGATTCAGACTATGCTTGTTCTTCCTCCAACTTGGTTTGGGTTCTGCCAAAATTTCGAATAAAAATTCTTGGTCACCAATCTTCCGATTTTTGGATTTTCAGTGCCCTTTTGACATCCGTTACGACTGCGCCAGTTAAAGTTCGGGCCTTTGGAGCTGGTTTTTAAAAACACTTTGAAACTTTAACAATATTTTATTACTAAGTTAAACAGAAATTACATTGAAATTTGGAATAGCTGGTTCTTAATAACATTAATAAAAATAATTTAATTGTACAGGTGAGTAGCTCAAACAACGAAGTATGGAGTTTGAGACTGACTGCCGGGCATTGAGCTCCCGGGCTTTTATAATAACCTGCCCTCCACACGGCTGTGGGAACTTGCAGATCTCATGTCTGCGTTTCTCTTAATTGTACACTTTATTACAATGTAACGACTTAATTCTAAGTAATTGCGGTCTGTTGACCGCCTGTGACCTGCCACCTGCAGTATCACTGCCCTCACGGATGCAAAGTTGCATGTCCGTTCACATGAACTGTCGATAACCTCTCTGGGTTATCCTTGTGTTACAATGTTGCATTGAACTTATACTTTTACTTAATAATTTCTAATAATTCATATTAGATTCAATACATCAATATATATATATAGGTAATTGGGGGATACATAACTTGCGTTATTATGAATATTATACATTAATTTCTATTGGATGGTAATTCACAAATTAAATATTTTAAATTATAGCTGTTTTATTTTTATTTTATTGAACTAAATGTAACTAGAAAAAAATACGTTACACAATTATGGCTCACATTTTATTATTAAAAGCATCGCTGTTGATTTAGACGGTCGTGTAGATGTGTTGCCTGTAACGAAGGAGAAATGTATCTCCTTTACAAAACCTATTCCTGAGAACTTGGTCAACTATAGATTCGTTGGTAGCTTTCGTTTTATGAGCTCATCCTTAGAAACATTGGGATCTTATTTGAATAACTATCCTCCATTAAAAAGTGAATTTGTTGACTTGAGTGATGAACAGTTTAAGTTATTAACCCGGAAAGGAGTATATCCATATGATTTCGTTGATTCTTTTGAAAAACTTGATTACCCTGCATTACCTAGCCATCAGGACTTTTACAATAAGCTGAAAAGTAAAGGAGTTACAAAGAAACTGTATGTGCATGCCCAGAAAGTATGGGAAGCATCTAATATTCAGAACTTGGGACAGTATTCTGATTTATATCTTAAAACAGATGTGATGTTACTAGCGGAAGTTTTTGAGCAATTCCGTTCAAGCTGTCATATGATATATGTATTAGACCCCGCCCATTATTAAACGCTGCCTGGTTACACGTGGCAGGCAATGATGAAGCATACGGGGCAGGAGCTCGAGTTGTTGACTGATATTGATCAGTTATTGTTTATTGAAAAGGGTATACGCGGAGGTCTTAGTCAAGTGTGTTCAGAACGACGTGCCACAGCGAACAATAAATATTTACCGATGTATAATCCAGCCAAATCTGATGTATACCTTATGTACTACGATGTTAACAATCAGTTTGGATGGCCGATGAGTCAACCTTTACCCTATGGAGGCTTTGAATGGACAGACGCCAACATCGACGTGACATCAGTTCCCGATGATGCCTCGGAAGGATATATCTTGGAGGTGGATTTAGAGTATACAGAGCATATCTATGGCTTACATATAGACATACCATTTTGTCCCGAGCATATTGACTCGAAGACTGACCAACCACCTGTATCGAAAATTCAAAACACCAAATGAATGGCTACATTAAATTCTAAAAGACGATATGTGATTCACTACCGAAATCTAAAACGAGCTTTGGCGGATGGACATAAATTAACAACAATCCATCGAGTGCTGAAATTTAAACAGAAATGCTGGTTAAAATCTTATATTGATTTAAATAGTGAACTTCGAAAAAATGCCAGGAATGAATTTGAGAAGAATTTGTTCAAGTTGATGAATAATGCTGTCTTCGGAAAAACAATGAAAAATATCCGGAAACATTGTAGTGTGAAACTTGTGCGAAACTGGGAAGGCAGATATGGTGCCGAAGCTAGAATATCCAGCTCGTTATTTAAAAATGTTACCACTTTCGATAAAAATTTAGTGGCTATAGAACTTCTTAAATCAGAAGTTTATTTTAATAAACTTATATATGTGGGTATGTGTATCGTCGACATAGCCAAGTTAACTATCTATGATTTTCATTATAGGTATATGAAGAACGCTTTTAGAGATGGGTGCCGTATTCTCTATACCGATACAGACAGTCTAATATATAAAATTATGGATCGAGACCTTTATGAAGTCATGAGACGGGACTGTATTGGACATTTCGATACTTCGGATTATCCCTCCAATAACATTTATGGAATTCCATTGGTTAACGAGAAAGTATTGGGAATGATGAAAGACGAGAATAATGGCTGCATTATGACCGACTTTATTGGATTACGATCTAAGATGTATGTGACGAAGATTTATAAGACGACTGAAGAGGAAGCTGAACTTTCACGACTAATGGAAGAAGATGAATCGCGATCGCTTGCTATCCAAAACTTTGGTGTTATGAAAAAGATAAAGGGTGTCAAGAAATCTGTGGTAAAAAGCAGAATCACATTTGAGGATTATGTCAACTGCATAGAAAATTTTAAGGAGATGTACATACCACAAAATTTAATTCGTCTGCTAAACATAAAGTTTACACTACCGTTCAGGAGAAGATTGGTGTAAGTCCCGGGGACGACAAACGTCGCTTGATTCCCGGTTCATATACAACTTTACCAATTGGACACTATTCAATCATGGACGTTGAATAAACTGTTATATAAAATATTTATTGTAAATGTAGATTTAGGAAAATCATATTACTATTATGTAAATACTGTTTAATAAAATTTTTTTATTCTTTATTTTTTTTTATTGTAATCCATTTCTATTTTTATTCTCGACCGCTAACCCAGGAAAGAAACTATGATCTTAAAATTTAGCTTGGCGTTAGTTAGGGTCTTGGGATGAAATTTATATGGGAAAAATGAATTAATTGCTCCTTATGGGAATTCCTATAGTAGGTCAAAAATGACCAGAACGGACCTTAGATTTTCTTATGGGTAAATACATGTAAAAATGGTCGATTTTGTCCTCGTACGAAGGTAGCCATTCTACTAATATCTTGTTCTAATAAGTCTGCTACTTGTCTGTCAGCTTCTTCCTGACTTGCCTGAGGTAGTCTGTATGCTTCAGTAAAGAGCGGTTTGTTATCCGTTAGTTCGATGTTGTGTTTGACTGTATTAGCGAATGTTAGGGGTATTCCTTCACAATGTTATACCAAATTTTCTTTACTGGTAGGGTATAAATAGTTAGGGGTTATTTTTATATTCCCAAATATGACCAGTAACCGTTGATGAAGGATTCCCTTAAAATGATGGAACGCAATTCTCTTCCGACTATGCTAGGGGTCTATTCCTTGGGCAGAGCTTATGAGGATTGGTCGTGGTTCTTTTTACAAAGCATTATTTTATTGCTAGGGCTAGATTCTCGACAAAACAGGGGTTTAAACAGGGCACCACCAAGTCTGTAATTTTAAACACAGGGTTTCCTTAGGGGGGGACTTGGGCGTCCTTAAGGAGGAATGCCGTATTAACTGCTGACGCAGGAGCTGTAAAGAAAATCTAATTAAATATACTAAAATGAGGACATAAGAAGATTTCTTTTGCTACCTCATCTAAAAAAACATCAAAGACCAATCAGGCAACAATAATATGAACACAAGTTTTGTTCTTTAAATACTGAAAAGGCTATTAAAGCTCCTTATTAAATTGGGTTTACCATTTTACTCTATTTGGTCTTATTCTTTGTCACCTTACTTCTGAACATACTTGTTCAGAATAAAACAATTAATTAAGAAAATTAAATTAAATGGCAAAAAGGACAATCATTTACTGACGCTAATTTAGACTTCGACATGACAGAAGATATTCCAATAATAAACGAATCAGACGAGAATGCTAAGAATTTCTGTCCAAGTGTCCACTATTATTATAAATTTACACATATGCAGTAAACCATATAACGTAAAATTTTGACTAAAATAAATACTATTTCTTCAATACTTTTAAATTTTGGCTAAACTACACAAATAGAAATTTATTTTGTTGTGAAATAAACCGATTTGTCGTCTTTTTTGAATTAATTACAACGCTTACACGCTTTTAGGCACAACTAAAATATTTAAACCAATTTTTGAAAGAGAAATACGCCCATTTTTAAAATTAACCCAATTAGACCCATTATTGACCCGCAAACAATTTCTTCCCAGGGACAATTATTTTCGCATTACGCAGAAATGACAGATTTCTAATTTTAACAATATTTTGCTACCGACAACAATTTTGTCGAATTTATAATTAAAAGGACACAAAACCAGTTTTATTTTCTTAAAGCATGAATGCAGAAGCAAGATATTACTTTTAAAAGAATGACACATCAATTATTTACTAGAATCCTTTATCAGATCTAACCTGACTCAACTTAAACTGACCTAACACAACAAAGCTCTGACGTATAGTTTTCTTAAACATTAATACTCACCATTGAATTTATTTTCAACCTTTAAAAACCCAAAGTATAGACACAAAAAGTTTTCATTTATTCTACTAGAATATTATTATTTCGAAAAACAACACAGAATAGCACTTTCTATAAAACTTTGTACACTTCAATGCAACGAGTTTCAAACTATAATTATTTATAATTATAAATAACTAAAGGAAATACATCCGCTGAGTTAGACTTCCCTTTTCACGTATAGTTATTTATTTAATACCATAAAAAATTGTTTCGAGTATACGAATTTTTATTTTTATAGTATTTGAGATAATATTAATCTAAATTCAATTAACCGACTAATAACATCGTGAATGAAAACAATTTTATATTACCTTGCAATTCCTTTTATTCGCACGTCCATTATAAACACTTGTAACAGCTGATATTACCCGTGGCGGTCAACAAGGGAGTGTCACCCCAGATCCTCAAATACAGTCGGGGGGTACAGTGCCTTGCCAATCGCTAGGAGAAGCTTAAAATGAACACCTTAATTACCAATGGACTACTACATAGTTATGATAATTTCTTATAACTACAACAAATTTTACTGCATTATCTTATCAACACGTAGACATCTTCGAACTTACCAGCCTTCTTACTCATTTTGGTTACTCACAATTTCCTTGCACCAAAGATAAAATACACATACAAGAATTTACAAAGATTAACGGTTCAATATCTTGTAAATGACTCACAATCAACGACTAAAACGAGAATAATTTTCTATATGCGATTTTTTTCATTCTTATCTTATAGCAACTAAAATTTTTTACCTGAATACCAAACTCCGAAATTAACAATCTTAGTATAATTATACCTGCATAAACAGAATAAAATAAAATGTATCCTTCCTGTTTAATTTTATAAGCTATCAAATTTCGAAAACATAGGTTTTACAAACTTTGCATTTTTTTCCAATAATTTCAATAATTAGCTCAAACATATAGTTTCGATAATATAAAAGCTTAAACAAGCAGATTTATTTGGAAAACCACTTTCTGACAGTCATTAGATACTGCTTGAACAGAAGCCACTTCTTAAAAAGTTTAAAGTTACATTTTCATTTTTCTAATGTATCTCACATTTGTTTAATTTTTTAACGTAAGAATTAGCCATTGTAAGCATGGCCAATTTATCATTTATTGGAATCAGTTATTATTCCAAATAGGATATTTACGTTCATATTCAGAAAATTATCTTTTTGTAACTAATTTCGTAGAGTTATCCATACTCAAGGGTTAAAGCATTTCAAATACAATTGTTGCGTATTATCTACCAACTGCGACTTTTATCTTTTTTGACAAAAAGTCTCGACTTTATTTTTTCATATTTCCTGTTTTGCCGGTATGAGCCAAAGCCACACTCATGCTGACAGTTATCATGATAACTATAAACTAATTTTTTTTATTATGAAGATATTATTTATTTTATACGGTCATGAATACTATGGCTGGAAAGACCTACCTAACCTTTCCAGACTCTAATTTTGAGCAACCTTAACTGCTGGAGAAACCTAGCCAACTTTTTTGGATTTAAACAGTTTTGGAACCATGTTAAGCCAAAATCATAGTAATATCGAATCTTTTTTTTCTTTTGTCAAAGCCCTACCTAACTAAATAAATCATTCACCGACAATTATTTTTTTATATTGAGAACACCTATTTTTTTGTTTAAAGTCGTTACTTTTAAATTTTCTTTTGATGACTTATGAGCAAACCTTTTGCTTTAGCTTTTGAATTTTATTTTAATTTATATATGTACAGAACGCGTGCTATTTTTTATTCAATAATTTGTAAGACTCAATAGGATAACGAGACGTTCACGTATTCCGCTCTTTGTCCGACTGAGTCATAATTATTTTTCTCTATATAAGACATTACCGAGGAAATACAGTTTTTAATGATTATCATAGTTGATTGATACTGAATATAGAACAAAAAATAATCTTATCTCAACTAGGAATTAGAACAACGACAATTCTTTTCCTCCCTAATCCTTTTTATGTGGATTACAATTAATTAATTTTCATTCCACATGAACATTTTACTTTAATATGGCACAAACCTAAGTGATTTTTGATTTCATTTATACATTATTGTATATTATTTTTTCCTGGAAAGTATTAAGTCCAGATGACTAAGTATTACGAATAATTACCTCAGATGATTTTGCTTGTTCCAACCAAATTTCTTTAAAAGACTATTTAAGAAATTTGAATGGAATTTCTTATTCACACATTCCTTTATGTTTGAATACTCTTGTGCAACTGACAGCGAACCGATCTCTTTTTTGCTGACAGCAGGATTTGAATCCGCGATTAGTTATTAAAAAACTTTATGCAATTTTATGTATATTTTATTGTTTACATTAACAGTTAAGAAATTTCTTTACGAACTACTATTTCTTATTTTTATTTTATTTACAACACTAATTTGTATTTTTTATTAAATCCCTTCAAATTTTTTGCGAGATTTCACACTCTTCGTCAACCAAATCAGAGAATGCGACAACACAGTCTAAATACTAATGGCAGCAACTCACAATAAATAACGAATAGCTAAAGAATGGCAAAAACTACTAATATTATTGACTTAGTCATGAAATCCTAACCTAACATCACCACCCAAAATGACGCTGTTTTAATTTTGGATGATTACTGATTTTAATTTGATATTTTACTACTAACTGTAATCCAATGCAAACACATGTTCCATTTTATGTTCACTTTGGACCATACACTGTTTTATCGGAACTTATGAATGTGAAACAACGCAAAACATCGGACACGGAATATGATATTAAGTGGTCGCGAACACTTAACTTCACTTTTCTACGTCTACAACCAATTATTCGAAGATACATGGTCCAATGATTACTTCATCGTTCTCAGCTTTATAGAACCACCACTAGCTACAGCTTGTCGATCCTGGGCTTATTTGCCCATCTTCCAAATGCAGCATTAATTTAATAATTATGGCTGCCTTCTAGATATCTTTATTTTCTTTTTCTTTTTGTTTGGGCGATATTTGCCCGTTTAATGGTTACTTTTGTTTGTAGACGGTTGGTAAAGGTGGAAGGTGGAATTGTAGAGCGGTTAATGGTTGGCTACTGATGCTTGGTGAGTGGATGGTGATTGATGCCTATTGATGTTTGCTGGTATTTATTGAAGTGTTTATTTCTGCTTGAGCCTCTTATAATTAATTTGATGGTGTTTTTGTTTGTGATTGTGTTTGTGTGTGAATAGGGAATGTGAATGTGAGAATGGTACAAACTATGAGAAGTATGTTATAAAATGATTGTGAGATTATGAGAGATGATTGTTGATTGGTGATTGATTGATGGATTGATTGATTGTTTTTTTTTTTTAAATAAGGACTTGCTAACCGACGTCTAGTATGTGTCGTGGGTGTGGCTTTCTTTTTGGTTTGTTTAAGTTGTGTGGATGTGGGGTTGCAATGTCGCGTAGGTGTGCTTGGTCTGTGGTGTCTATTGTGTTGTAGGTGTTGGTTGCTAGTTGTGTAAAGTAGGTTTCTAGTGTTGGTAGTTGTAGGTCGTGTCTTAGTGTCTCGTTGCGTACGTACCAAGGTGCGCCTGTGATAGTTCTCATGGTCACGTTTTGTAGTGTTTCCAGTTTGCGTTTGTTTCTTTGGTTGATGTAGGTGTACCAGGCCTCAGTCGCGTAGCTAAGAATAGGTCTGAGGTATGTTTTGTATGTCTTTAATCTTATGTCTAGTGGTAGTCCGTTTTTGTGAGTAAGTATGCCGTGAAGGTAACCTTTTGCGCGTCTCGTTTTGTTAAGCGTTTCTGTTACGTGTTTGTTGAATGTAAGTTTTCTGTCAATGTGTATGCCTAAGTACTTTATAGTGGAGTTCCAAGTCAGTTGTTGTCCTCTAATTCGTGGTGGTTGCTGTGTGGTTGTCCTTCGTTTGGAGAAGCAAATTGTGTCTGTTTTCTGTACGTTAAGTTTGATCCTCCATTGATCAAACCAGCTTAGTAGTGCGTCGAGCTGTTTTTGTATTTTGTTCGTGGCGTCTTGGGTGTTGCGTCCTTTTGTCATAATTAGAGTGTCATCGGCGTAGATTGCGTAGAACGAGTCAGGTTGTTTTGGTATGTCGTGCATGTAGGCGTTGAATAGTGTCGGGGAGAGGCAGCCTCCTTGTGGGACACCTGCGTTAATGTTCGTCAGTGGTGAAAGTGCGTTCTCAACTTTGACCTGTATGGTCCTGTTCGATAGGTAGCTGTGTAGGAGTTGTATGTATGATGTCGGTACTTTGTGTGTAGTGGCTAGTTTGAAAAGTAGTCCGTTTGTCCATACTTTGTCGAAAGCGTTTTTTATGTCTAGTGCAACTGCTACTGTGGCCAGTCCTTTGTTGTAGTTAGTAGCAATGTGGTTGATCACTCGGATCGCTTGTAGTGTAGTGGAGTGTTGTTCCTTAAATAAGTACTGTTCATGTCTGTCTTGTAGTAGTGGTTTAAGTCTCGTCAGTAGGATTCTTTCGAAGATTTTTGAGATGGAGTTTAGTAGTGATATAGGTCTGTAGTTGTTAGCGTCTCTTGTGTTTTTGTCCTGTTTCGGTATCATCACTACTATTGCGGATTTCCAGTCTATAGGGAAGTGTCTGTAGTTGATAATACTGTTGAAAATTTTTGTTATTAGTGGAGCGTCTTTTTTGTGACGTGTTTCCATTGCGATGTTAGGTATTTCGTCCTTTCCAGGTGCCTTTGTGTTGCTTTGTTTGTTAATTGTTTGTTTTACTTCTTGTGGTGTTACGTGCTGTATGTCGTCTGCTGGTAATTGTAGTATGTGGTTTAGTGCTGTGTTTACGAAGTTGGTGAAGTTTTTGTGTTTAGTGGGGTTATCAGAGTGCAATTCTTTCAGTACGTTCGCAAATTGTGTCGCTCTGTCCTCAGCTGTGTAAAGCATACCGTGTTGTCCTTGTAGTGGAGTGGGTTTCGGGTTCTTTTTTGATAGTAGTTTTCGGTTTAGTCTGTATAGGTTACCGTCGGTCTGTAGCGTGTCGTGTATGTGTTTTGTCCATGATTCATTGTAGTGTTCTTTCAACATAATTTTAATTGCTTCTTGTTTGGTGTTTAAAGTGCGTTTTATGTGTGGGTCACGTGTGTTGTGCCATCGTCGTACTAGTTTTTCTTTGTCTTTTATCGCTTGTTTAATGTAATCTGGTAAGTTCGGTCTTGTGTTTTTAAGGGTGATAGTTTGTTTACTGTATTGCAGGGCTCGTTAGGTTTTGAACGTGAGTGTCTATGTCTTGTGCGTTGTTTATGTTCGGGTTGCCGTCCATGATCATTCTTTGTAGTGCTTCGTTGAATTTCCTCCAGTTGTGTCTGTGTCTGGGTCGTACGTGTGTTGTCTGGGATTGTGTTTGTAACGTGGTGATTGTTGGTAGGTGGTCCGAGCTTAAGTCGTGTATTACTTCAGTTTGTATTGGGTAAGGTATGTGTTGTAGTAGGGATATGTCTAAAACATCTGCTTGGTTTTGTCTCGTTGGGGGGATTCTTGTCGGTTCGTTAGGTGCGATTACGTCAAAGTGTTTGTTCAGTGAGTGCAAGTGGAGTATACGTCCGCTCGTGTTGTCCGTTCGTGCTCCCCATGCTTGGTGTTTGGCGTTTAGATCCCACTGATTATTGTCGGGGTGTCGTTTTGTAGTAATTTGTCTATATCTACCGTGCTTAGGTGAGGTATATGGGAGTTTCTGTAAACTGCTAAAATGTTTAAGTATTGTCCGTTTGTTTTAATTCGTGCGCCTACAACGTCTAGGGTTGTGGGCTTTAGGTGTAGTTGTTCGTGTAGAAGTCTTTTGTGTATTAGGATGGCTACCCCTCCAGATGGTGGTTGTCCAGGTGGTGTGTCGCGGTCCTTTCTGTAAGTGCTGTAGTTTGCCAGATTTATTGGTTTTTTGTGTTTATCCTAGTTTCTGAAATAAATGCTATGTCAACGTCATGTTCCTGTAAAAAGTGTTTGAGTTCTGTGAATCTGTTTTGTATACCGTTTGCGTTCCAGGATAGAAGTACTAAATTCCGTGTGTTAGTCGTGTTATCCATTAAAGGTCTGTATAATGTCCCATAGTGCAGTTAGTATTGATGCGGCCACAAAAGTCCCTGCCATGTAGTTGTTTATTAGTGTCTTTGCCCAGTGGATAATTTTATTCAGTACTTTACTGAGTTTGGAGATGGCGTCGTGTGTTGTTATGTCGACGTTGGACGTTGTAGGTGTCGGTGTGCCTGTGTTGTGTGGTGTGCTTGTTGAGGCTACGGCGACTTGGTTTGGTGTCGTAGTTTGTGTGTTTTCGATTTTCGTTTCCGTTTCATTCGTTTTGGTAGTAGTCTTGTTTTTGCGTCGTCGACGTCGGGTTTTGTCTTTATGTTTTTGTCTCTCACTTTCTGTGTCAGAGTTCGAGTGTTCGTCGCTGTCGGAAGTGTTGTCTACTACCATTTTACTTGTTGTTGCGACTGAGATGGCTGGTGGGGGTCTGTGTCGTCCGTCTTTTGAAACGGTGAATCCTTCCTCGTCAGTTTCAGGTAGTTTAAGTCTGGTCATGACTGTCGGTTGTGTTGGTGGTGCTGTAGTCGGTTTTCGTTTTTGTAATTCGTTCTTGTATGCTGGGCAGTTTCTGTAGTTGGCGGGGTGTGCCCCGCTGCAGTTAACGCAAACTGGTGCTGTGTCTCTGTTTTTCGTACAGTTGGCTGCTAGGTAGTGTCCTGTGCATTTAACGCACCGTGGCTTGTAGCCGCAGTTTAGGCTCGAGTGTCCGAATCGTTGACAGGTGAAGCATTGTCCTATTTCGACTCGGGACTCGAACGCTACTATTTTCAGTTTGCTACAGTAAAGCAGGTTGGTGTAATTGTAAATGTTATGTGACGTGGGTGTGTTTTCCAGTGCGACCATTATTGTGTTAGTGTATGTTTTCTGTTTATTTTGTAGTTTTGTTACGTATTTCACGTTAAATCCTAAATGTGTCAATTCAGTCTGTACATCGTCTGTCGTGATGTAAGCCGCAAGTCCTTTGATAACTACTTTAAGTTCACGTTCTGATTTTAATGTATAAGTAAAATATTCAATTGAATTTACCTTTAAGTAATTTTGAATGTAGCGGTACTCGTTGGCATCTTGGGGCAGGATTCTTGCACCTAGCCCCGAGGCTCTGATGTCGACGTTTCTCTGAAGAGCGTTTTGAATTTCCCTCGCGTGCGTTAGAAAGTTTGGAAACACTTCAATTAGTATGGGCGGAACTCTTGCGGTGATAGGTTTTTTCTCACTTGCATCAGTAGCTTTTCTTGGTAATGTCGAGAGTGTTGCGGACGTTGACGGTGTTGCTATGCTAGCTGCTGCGCTAGCATAGCTCGTTGAAGGTGTTGCTGGTTTTGAATTTTTAGTGCGTTTTTTCTTAATGTCCTTTTCAGACGAAGAAAGGTCGTCGTGGCTCCGACGGTATTTAATTTGGTCAGTGTCCATATTGTCCATGATCTTGATTGTTGCGCGAGTTGTCTGTTGCGGTTGTTGGAAATTCTGTGCATCGGGATCTTCCATCCCGGCTGGATACCAGCGCGTAACCGAATAAACAATTTATAGGGTTACCACTTGTATGATACGAACGGAAGCACGAAATTGGTTTGCAGAAAATGGAATTCACTCTATTCACGTACGTTAGCTTCGGTGTTTAGATGAACACTGCCAGAACCACCACTGAGATAGTGCACACCTTTTATAAGCACAAGAAGCATAAAGAGCACATATTTCCTGTTCAAAAAATTTATTTTCTTTTTTCATAAGCTCCCATTCCTTATGATATGGATACATCGTCCTTGTGACTACACACTATAGTCGAACAGTCTTTCCTTGTTTTTAAACTATTGTTTTGAAACGAATTGGAACTAATATCTTGGAACAAAATCATGTACTAGTGCTTTCACTTAAAACAATATGGAACCAATTATATACTACAACAACCAACCATTAATTTTTTCTCAACTTGTGTGAACACAGACATCGTTTCATCAATACCAAGCATACATACTGCTTACATCCAACAGCAGCAATCATCCTGAGACTTCTTTAGTCACTAGCAAGCCATTTCTACCTCTTGTCACCAGTGCACACTTGTCAGATACCAATATTGTTCAACGGAGATTGTATATGTTTGTGAGGTGACCCTATTGCGGGTTTACACTTGTCAGATACCAATACTGTTTTACAGGGGTTGTTAATATGCTTCATCATCTTCATTGGATCTTCATCTCAAAACTGGTTGGACACGTACCTGCACTTATTTATATTCTGATCTAGCCTACATAATTCTCTGAAATTCTCACACAGCATGTATATAGTTCGTTTCCCTTCTATTGCTTTCTAATTTTATGCCTTATTTCACCGAATTCATTCTTTGCACGTTTCCGAAGCTCAGTATTCAGGTAAATGTAGGACTTTAACCAACAGTTCTGCTTAAATTTAAGTACCCTATGAATGGTTTTTAATTCGAGTCTGTTTAACAACACCTGTCTCAGATTTTTATAATGGATGACATATTTACATTTTGAATTCAACGTGGCCATTAATTTAATATTTTGAGCTCTCTCTACAGGCGGTTTTCCAGTCTTCGGGTCAATGTGCTCAGGACAGAAAGCAACATCCTTATGTAGGTTATGGATATGTTCGGGATACTCCAAATCGACCTCCAAAATGTAGCCTTCAGGAGCATCATCAGGAACAGATATCACATCGATGTTGTTGTCGGTCCATTCAAAGTCACCATATGGAAGACGTTGATTCATGGCCCACCCATACTGGTTGTTTATATCAAAATACATTAAATATTTATCAGGTTTGGATGAATCATAAGTGGGCAGATATTTATTGTTAGCAGAGGCACATCGTTGTGAACACAGTTGACTAAGACCCCCGCGTATACCCTTCTCAATGTACAAGAGTTGATCAATTTCCGTTAATAACTCAAGTTCCTGGTCTGAATGCTTCATATAGGTAAAATCACCACAACGCTATGCTCTCAGCTACCTAGTTTCAGCTGCTTTTCCAAGGTCTTGGTGATGTCATAGCCTTTAATAAATAAAGAACAATGTAATACTACTATAAAATTTTTATTTTGTATGCTAGCCCCTCTTCTTCTGTCGTAGTTCCAGTTACATGTGTTATACCATCCAAAAAATTTTCGTAAAAGTTTTGGAAACTTCTACAATGTAAGTGATCCATCTTATAAGACGAGTCGATGGATCTCAATTGCACGTGAAATTCATCGTTTTCGCGCAACAACACGATCCTTGTAAACGATATGAATCGTTCCTTGTTGTTGGGGATGACATCCACTAGTTCTCTATCGCCCCTAGCTCTTTAATGATGAAGTGGCTGTCATAACCACTCAGGTTATGGAATACGATGGGTATAAAATTAGAGACCTCATACTGGATATTACATTGTGGATGAGCAGCAAACCGTAATTCTCCTGTAAGATGGTCATCGTCCTTTACTCTGCCATTACCAAGGGGTTTCCTGCAAAACCGCAATCACCCATCATATAGAATAGCAACTTGTCCAGAGATTTCAATGGTTGCATGGGCATGTTGGTTTTTAATATCCTGCCGTCTTTTAGCTTCCTCCTTCATCATTAGTATAAAAACTTTGGCAACATCTGATCATCTATATGCCTCAAATTTATTGGGGACGCGAGTTAAGATTCGTGGCTTCGAGCGGTCCTTTTTAAAAAGACTTCTTTGATTCTTAACACATTTATTTAAGTTTGTACAGAAATTAAATATTAAATTTAGACAATCTTGAATTATTACTCTAAGTCCCAAATTATTAATTAATTGTACAAGTGAGTTACCGACGGACTGCAATGTGAAAGCTGAACGTTGATGAACTGGCTGAGAGTGGAGCTCCCGGTCGTTTTATAATCTCCCTACCTCTTTACAATTCTGTGGAAACCTGCGGACCTAATGTCCGCTTACCCTTGACTCTATTCATAATACTTAGTTACTATCTTAAAAGCTATTCATAATTACAATGTGCAGGCTTATTCTGCATAATCTCGGTACGTGACTTCCTACGACCGTCTGTGACCTGACATCTGCAGTGTCACTTATCCTTGTGCTACTTTGTAGCGTTTTCACTCGTGGGAACTGAAATAACGGAATTAAATTGTAATAAATTGTTGCAATTTGTCTTTTATGACGTTGTTGCACTTTCCTAATATTTCCTAATATTTCCTAATATCTTTATTAGTTTCATATGTATAACAAATGGGGGAACACATAACTCCTACCAACGTACATTAAAAAATATGGGTTTTTATCTTGTCTTGATTTTTAATTAAATTTGTTTTCGTTTAATCTCATTTAAAATTCATATTTTCTAGGGGTACATTTGTTTCTTTGGGTTTCTTAAATCTAAAACTGTTTCCTTTATTATGCTTATATCTAATACATATTTTGTACGTTACATAAATGATCAATAAAATAGTCAATAAAATCAATACAATTGTCCATACACTAATATTATCGTAGTCTTGATCTCGTTCAGGTGTTCTTTATAATCTTCGATGAGTTTCATGGCGTGGTTTAGGTTGTCTAATTCCAGGTGTTCCAATTGCATTGGTTTTTGAAGTGTTTCTTCATCTTCTTCTTGGGTAATCTTGATTTGCAGATCGGGTAGATTTGCTAATTTCTTGCTTTGTACGGCATCTTGGTAAACTCTAATTATTTCGTTTTTTAATTTTAAATAACAATTTTCCTTAAGGGTGATTAATTTACTTCCGGTTAATGCTAAATTACTTTCATCTTGGTTGCAATACATTGTTGCGATTACTTCGGTGGGAAACATAGCTATCCATTTATTTTCCGTTACTTTCTGAATTTTCATGTTCGTGATTTGTACAGGTTTGGCTTCACAATTTTCATAGTGATTGGTAAACTTTAGTAGTTGTACTTCGCAAGGGCTGTCTTCTTGAATTGTTGTTGTTGTCAATGATTGACATAAGTATTGATTGGGTGTGACTTCATTACATTTTTCGTTCGTATAACCATGTCTTTGTTCATTTAAGGATAGGAATTTGGTTTTTGGAATAATAACTTGGTATGTCCTAGTCATTTTCATAGGAAAAGCAAATAAGTGATAATAATTGTAACTGTTAATCTCTACTATCGGTATTTCTATTAAAAATGTTATATAGTTATTTTTTACATAGCCTTTAACTGTGGCTATTTTTTCAAATATTAAAATGTTTGATTCTAATACATCGAAATGGTAATTTACTATTAGTTATAAAAGATTTTATTCTCAATAATTCTTTTAATAAATGTATTGGTTCTATTATACTTGAATGTAGGGTATTTAATTTTGCAAAGGTTACTGCGTTTTCTAATGTTGCTAGGATTTGTTGAATTAAAGTTAGGGTTGATATTATTTGGTTGTATATCGTGTTGAATCGGATTAAATCTCGCATGCCTAACATGGTAGTTCGCATGTTATTTTCTAAGGTTTCTATTCGATTGGCTATACTATCTTGATTTCTAACTAATTTTCTGAGGGTTTCATTAAATTTGATGATCGTTGATTGTGTTAACGATATTTGATTGTTTTAGTCGAAAATAATTATTTTTGATTATTTGAAATTCTTGTTTTAGCTCGGTTAATTCGAGTTTTTATACAAAGGTCCAATAATCTATAGTGTTCTGCATACTGCCTAATTTTATTGGTAGTATACCGGAGTTGTTCTTTATGTCTTCAATTATAATTTCTGAGTCCGTTCTACCTGGGTGGAGGTTGACGGTAAGGGTGACGTTTGTTCATCTGAAAGTACCGGGTGTCTTAAATTTTTGAGGTGAACATATTTTGTTATCTTGCCGTCGTCTATCGCGACTACGTTTTTATCGGATATTCGTTTGATCTTAAAAGGTCCTAAATTTCTCGGTGCCGTTTTGTGTCTTTTACTTTGGTAATTTTTCTCGAATACGGTTTGTCCTATGGAAAATTTGTTTATGTCTGAGTTTTTATTACGGGTCGCGGTAATTCGCTCTTTATCGTTATCTAATTTGTCCCTTACTTTGTCATAGGTTATTTTTAGTTTCTCTTTGTGATTTTTAGCGTATTGCTGATAGATTTCTTTGTTATAATGTATATCGTAGGGATTGCGTGAATCTGAATGTCCTAAGGTTAGTTCTAAGGGTGTAAAATTTGTAGTTGAATGAATCGTATTATTATACGCGATTAATGCGTATGACATTAAGTTCGTTATGTGTTCTTTCTTGTAATTTATTCTTAATAGTCTGATCTGTTCTAATAGGGTTGAATGTAGTCTCTCAATTAGTCCGTTTGATTCAGGGTGGTTTTCCGTTATAAAGTGAATTTTTATTTTGTGTAATTCTAAAGTGTTTTGAATTGTTTCGTTTTTGAATTCGCTTCCGTTATCTAATGTTATTGTTTCGGGTGTGCCGTAAAATGTAAAATAGTGTAGAAATCCTTGAGTTACGTCTATACTATTTTTAGAAGTGATTGGTATTGCTTGTCCTATTTTCGTAAATGCGCCCACGATTGTTAGGTAACTTTGTGCTTCTACTACTAGAGTATCTGAATGTAATTTTTGGAAAGGTTTGTCTGGTGTTTTAGTCAACATTAAGGGTATCTTTGGGGGTTTTCTGTCATATTTGGCTTTATCGCATAATTCACACTGGTTGATAAAGTCTTTAGTTAATTCTTTCATGTCCTTGAAATAGTAACGTCTCATAATTTGTTTTAGGGTCTCGTTTATTCCTCGATGGTTGGTCTTTCCTTCGTGTTGGTTTTTTATTACATCGTTTATTTCGTCAGGGTCGTCTAATGTTATTAATTTTCTTGTGCATCTTATAAGTTCGGGGCCAGAATTGTTAAATAGTTTTACATATATTTCTGAAAATCGTTTGTACAAGTTTTCCGTGTTAAAATAAAAGCAAATCGTTTTTTCTCGGGGGTGTATTCCTTTAGAATTTTAATTATTTGTGACTCGTTGTCGTCGTTAGTTATTTGAATTTGGTAAATTTTTTTATTATCCACTTTCGTGTATTTTACAGGGTTGGGGTTGTTTAAAACTTTCGTGATTATAAATTGATTGGGCTTCATGTCTATAGCTGCGTTTAAAATTTTTATTGCGGTTGGGGTTTCTACTCCTTGTTGAAAGGTTATGTGGTTTATTATTCCTAGGTTATTATTTGAATTTACGGGGATTCTTATTTTTTTTCTGTTCGGGGTTCTAATGTATGTTTTTCGTCGATTTGGGTGTTTTGAAATTTGATGGGGATTCGTCCATATTTGGTTCTTAATAATCGGTTTTTGATATCTATGTTGGCTCCTAATTTTCTTAGAAGGTCCATTCCTAATAGTCCATCATATTTGTCATTGAATTCAAATATGCAGAATTTATGTTTCATCTTTACGTTAAAGGTTTTTGGTAAAGGTATGTTTGCTACGAATTGGCGTAGGGTTGTTTGATGGGCGGTTTTAATTTTGAAGGGTTCTCTTTCTACATAGTTTAGATAATGTTTCTTTACTGTTCGCGGGCTTATTAATGTTTTTGAAGATCCGGTATCGATTAGTAATTTAAAGTCAGCGTGGGGTATTTCGATATATGGTAATACAAGGTGATTCATATTATTTAGATTTATTACGTTAGGTCGTTTATAAAATGGTCCATTTGAAAATTTGAACATGTGTTCTCTTCGTCGCCCTCCTCGTAATATTCGTGTGGTTCTTCGCGGTCATAATGGTTTGATTGATTCTGTTCATTATTCGTACACGGTCGATTGTTATTATTCTGGTCATCTCTTCTACTTCTTGATGAAATAGCTCTTCTGAAGTGAAAGTGCGTTTTTGATTGGGGTTTGGTCTTATGTGCGTTATTTTTGTGTTGGGTCTGGTGTTACCAGATGAAGTATCCATTGGTGTAGGTTTGTAATAGTTATTGGGATTATTGGTGTTTATCATCGGCGAGTTTCTATTAGGATTCGCGTTAAATGCTGGTCTTTGTTGATTTATATTTTGGTTAAATCTCGGTTGAAATGCGGGTTTTGAAAAGTTCGAGTTAAATGTTGGTTGAAAGGTGGGTTTTGAAAAGTTTGAGTTATTAAAATGTGGATTATGTGTTCGCGTTTGGTTTGTTTATGCATTGAAAACTTAAATTTTTGTTGTGGATTTATTTGTCTTGCGGGTTGTATAGTTTTCATTGGCGTATAGCTTTTATTCGCGTTGGGATTATATAGTCGGTTTCTATAGTACATTACGTTTTCTTCTTCGATTATCATGTTCATTGCTTCTTCTAAGTTTTGGGGATGTTGAAATCTAATTTTATCTGAAAGTCTTTCGGGTAGTGCATTTAGATAGGTATCTAATGCCATTTTGTCGTACATTTTCGTTTTTAAAAGTCTTACGTTTGGGTCAGTTTCTTCGATTTTGAGTTTTGTCAAGATTAAGCTTCTTATATCTTGGCATCTCATTACAAATTGATAGGGTGACTGGTTGTGTTCCATTCTTAGGTTGGTAAAATCCCTTACTAAACATTTTAGGTTATGTTGGTCGCCGAAATATGCAATTAATATTCGTTTATATTCGTCCCACTGGTCCACGTCCTCGCGGCTGGCTATTAACGTTAGTGCCCTTCCGGTTAGTTTACTGGTAATAAGGCGGATAAGCAAAGTGTTTCTGTCGTTATCTCCCGGCTTGTAAAAGGTTTTTAAGAATATTTCGGAAGCCGAAATATAGTTGCTGAGTAAGCATTGGTCATTGCCGTTAAATTGGGGTATCATTTCGAGGTACAGTTTCATTTCATTAGTCATCTTGGCTGGGGTAATATTTGGGTAATTTTAAAAAAGTAAAAAAAATTATTTTTTTTTTTAAATTTTGATTTATTATGTAGTTTTTGGTGTTATTTAATGAGTTTTACGCTTGGTATTAGTTTGGTTGAGTATACTTTTGATTTGCCGATTTTTAATTTTAATTTCTAAAGTTTCAATAGACTGAGTTATTTTTGTGGTAATTTATCGGGTTTGAATGTTTTGCGTTATTTGCGTCAGTTAAAACTTCTCTAGTTTTTAATTATGTCGATTTTATTTAGGTGCGTAATAATTATCTCGTTGGTTTATGCGATTGTAAGGTGTCTGCAATGCTTACAATGTTTTAATCGGATATAGGATGTTGTTAGTTACTTAGTTGCGTTTGCGTCTCTATTATAGGTTATTTTTACTTTTACTGTGGGTGTTATTTAGTGCTCGCAGTGATTTTATACACTGAAATTTGTGCTTCGTTAATTTACTGAAATATTTTCATGTTTGAATAAGGTTGTAATTTGCGTTTTAGTACCGTAATTATTTATTCTCTTGAGTAGTTTAACATTGATACTTTAATAAAGTTTCCGATCGTAATTTTATGTTGCTTTAACTTTCACAATGCTGAAAGGTTTCGCTATGTATTTAAATATCTTTTGTACTGTGATTTATAATTAGATTTATGCGTATTTATTCAAGGTTAGCTTTCATTCACTCTTGAAGATGATATATTTGCGTTCAATTTGAATTCGCGCTTCGTTATTTCTTGTATTAGGATGTGGCTTTTAATAATAAATCTGTAGGTTGTATATTTATGGATGGCATTCGCGTGTGAATAGTTGCGCAATTATAAGGTTTTGGTTTTTAATTGCTCGTGGTTTTAGCTTTCGCGTTTTTATTCTTGGTGTATTTAAATAGCTTTTATGCGCCAGTTAATTCTCGTATTGTGGGATTAGAAATTTGTTTCTTGCGTTAGTTAAAATTGTAGAATTAGAAATTTTTAAAAATTTTTTTGCGTTAGTTAAGATTTAATTCAAAAATTTTAAAAATTTTTGTGCCAGTTAAGGTTGCTGAATTAGAGGTTTGGTTTTGTTTCTAAGAATTTTTCTTACGTTAGTTAAAACGTGATCTAGTCTCTTGTGCGATTTGCGACTTTTTTAATTGTCTCTAGTTTTTTTGTTTCAGAATAGTTTTTCTCAGTTCTTAGTCTCAGAATTTTTTGTTGTCTCAAGTTTTTGTAAATTTCTCATATATACAAGTAAAATAATAATAAAATTTCAATAAACGCTTGAAGATAATCTCTAGCAATTGCTAAGTCGATTATTTTCAAAAAATGGCATAAAATATTTGTAACCATAATCAATATATACATAGATAAATCATAAAACTAGCAAATATCAAATGTCTTTGTTAATAATAAAATAAATTTCAATTGGTTTAGGAAAATGAACCTACACTAGTTGCTTTGTTGCTTTTATTGATTTGTTTTCTTTGTTTCTGTTTTTCTTTTGGCTTCTTGGATTTGATCTATGCTTGTATCGCCTCCAATTTTTTCTTTTTGTTGAATTCGAACTATGCTTGTTTCTCCTTCAACTGCTGGACTTGAACGATGCGTGTTTCTCCTCCAACTTTTGTTTTTGTTCTGCCAAAATCGGAATTGAAATTCCCGGACCACCAGTTCCTCGAAGTTGGATTCGCTAGTGCCCTTTTGACATCCTACCGCCTGCGCCAGTTAAGGTTCGTGGCTTCGAGCGGTCCTTTTTAAAAAAACGTCTTTGATTCTTAACACATTTATTTAAGTTTGTACAGTAGTTAAATATTGAATTTAGACAATCTTGAATTATTACTCTAAGTCCCAAATTATTAATTAATTGTACAAGTGAGTTACCGACGGACTGCAATGTGAAAGCTGAACGTTGATGAACTGACCGTGAGTGGAGCTCCCGGTCCTTATATAATTTCCTCCCCCTCACAATTCTGTGGGGACCTGCGGACCTAATGTCCGCTTACACTTGACTCTATTCATAATACTTAGTTGCTATCTTAAAAGCTATTCATAATTACAATGTTGCAGGCTTATTCTGCGTAATCTCGGTACGTGACTTCCTACGACCGTCTGTGACCTGACATCTGCAGTGTCACTTATCCTTGTGCTACTTTGTAGCGTTTCCACTCGTGGGAACTGAAATAACTGAATTAAATTGTAATAAATTGTTGCAATTTGTCTTTTATGACATTGTTGCACTTTCCTAATATTTCCTAATATCTTTATTAGTTTCATATGTATAACAAATGGGATCACATAACTCGCGTCATAGGAACATTTAATATAATAGCCAAAGCTATAAGCTTTATGTTGGTGAATGCTAGTGGCAAAGAATGTTTCTATAATTGGGGGTAGCAGAACTACTCGGTGTGAGGGTACCTTCGAAGTCTGCGTACACAACAAACGGTTCTCATCTGTTTATGCTCGCTTGCAAACTCCAACACGTTGTTCAAATGGTTCGGCATGGTTATAGCTATGTGATTGCAGTCGTGCTAAGCGTGTTTTCGAAGCTGACCTTCTGAGCGAAATAAAACTAAGCAACCGTTGCAGGCCCATTTATGTTGATGATGTTTTGATATAATCAACTTCCGCAAGTCCTTTATACAACAGTAGTGTTTATTTTCACAGTCCTGAATGTACAGCAGGTTGGCATGTCGGATTCGTTTTTTCTCAGTGAAGTGTAGCGGACCGACTATGGACTTGCTTTCTGCCCCAAACACAATAACACTAATATCATTTAACTTCTCAAATTTGGAGATATCCTTCATTTTTACAGGGAACTTCATGCTAGCAAAGTTAAGAACGGTGCTGTAGTGAGGGTAATTAATTATCCGGTGCGGATTGTCAGTACTGGGATGAAGAGCTGCTACCACGCTCCAGGCAAACCATGCGCTGTTGTGATTTTGTATATTGATGACAGCTCTCTTATCCCTTATGCATTTTGGTAATGGTACGTAGGAAGATCCTCGGATGGGCGTGTATTTATTAATATTAATTTCTAAGTAAAGCACTTGCTTTAGGGTCCACCCTAAAACAAACGCATTTACAATCTATTAGTTATTCTACTGAAACCTACCCGAGTCTAGTTCTTGAAACTCATCAGACCTTGCAGACATCGCCTCCATACAAGTGTTGTAGGCCTTCCCTAGATTACTGGAGGAGGTGATAACCATGTTTCGGGTGTTGAAAGATTTAACATACTCTACACCCTCTGTCACACCCATCTTGATGTAACTGCCAAACACCTCCAAGTTGACCTTGAGGGATGTGTGAATAGCCAGTTGAACTCTGACTAAGACTATTGATACGGAATGGGGGTCTACAGCAGATGATGTTACAAAAGCGTTTTGTAACGTGGGGTTACAACATCATTTGTAACGTCTCCAACAAATGTTACAGAATAGGTGCCTTTACCAAATGTTGCAAGGGGGGTTTAGCTTCAGAAAGGGTTTAGGGATCGTAAATGGGGGTTTCGATTAACCAGGCGGCTCCGTGGCGTAGTGGTATGTGTGTGACTACTACGCCCAAGGTCCCGGGTTCGAATCCCGACACGGTCCGCTTGAAAAATGTTAGGCGAGCATTTTTCACAAAAATACACCCTCGTTCGGATGAGAGGTAAAATGGAGGTCCCGTGTGTGAGTGTTGTCACGCACGTTAAAGATCCCTACCTTGCTTGGAACAGCAAGGGTTCGGCAAAATTCCAAATTTTCCAGGTAAAAAAAACTCGCTTCCTGGCCAATGTAGTACCTTATGGTGGAGCATTGGAAAATTACATGTAAGGTTTCGATTAACCACAATACACACACGTGTACAATGATTTAGACACTGAGTTAAACAATACTTACATCTATTAACAAAGCAAATATAGTTTTTTATACAATAAAGCCTTAAATCTGAACATTATTACGTTTTGCCTTACTAAAAGGGTTTATTTATTAGGTTTTTACTCTTATGTGACCAGCTGAAAGGCACAAGGATGTTTGACGAGGATTTCCCGGAAAGTGTAAAGAGCCCACGGCAAATTTCGGTGGAAAACGGCTCGTAGATGAGGAGACCTCAAAAGGCTAAGCGGCTAGTCGAGCTATTTGCTCTGGGTAGAACATGAGCTGTGGGTCGGGGTTGGACTGCGACCAAAAATGTAAAGAATATGGCGCCACCGAATTTTTGTATACGAAGAAGACCTTACGTAAGTCTCTTGTATAAGGCGAATGCGGAAGCCTTTACTCAATTACCGCTATACAATATATTACTGAAACACAATTATTAAAGTTTCTTACTTTATGGCTCGATATTGACCTCTATAGATGCACTGCTACACCTGTAAACAGATTAAAACAAAGATAGCACTGTTTGTGCCTTAATATCCAAAATTAATGATTAATTCGAATCAACCCTCATTCGTTCCAATTAATAATCATAGTCTTGACCAAATAAAAATCTATTCCTTCAGTTGCAAGTAAATTATTTACATGACATCTTCTTTTAATAAGTTTGATTAAATAAAAATATGGAAAGATATATACATATGTGCTTGATAATATCAGTATTTCTCACAAATAAAATATAATAATTTTATATTAGCAAGGTCTAGCAAAATATATCTTTAAATGATTGAGTATGAGTTTTTTTTGAATGTTTAACTTTATATTACAACTTCTGTTGGTTTGAGTACCACTACTGTAACCTCACATTCTATGGCAAAAATATTCCACTTAAATAATTAGTGCAATGTAAACTTTAACAATTTAATTCTTTAAGATTTGCATAAATTATGTTTCAAATAATCACACCAATTTTTATTAAATATAGAGCTTAACCTTTCCTGTCTTCATAACGACATCTACCGTATATTAATAGTATTAATAAAAAGATTTAAAGTGAAATTTTAAAGGTTCCTGTTGCCTAATTTAGAAATAGCTTGTTTGTCATTCACTTAATGAACTTGAATATTATCACGTGATCAAACAAAAAATTATTTGTCTGCTATATCTAATGCTACAGCTGACGTATAAGAAAACAAATTACGTACCAGATGTCAATCCGATGATAAAGTAATTGCTAGGTTTAAGGACCATACTCGAAATTATAATTTATAATCCTCTGGTTTCAGCAACTACGAATTTAGGAATCTCTAAATCCATACAAACCAATCAACTGCATACTGAAAATCCTACACGCCATCACGGCGTCCACATTAAACAATTGAAGCACGCCAATTTGACTTTCACATCGTTACTAATAAATTTTCATTTCGTGTCCAAATAAATTAGATATATTTCTTAAATTCCAAAAGCTAAGATGTACAAATTATCCTAGATTGTACTAAAAATATCAATTTTAGTAACGCTATACACTCGGTGATACTTACTGTTAACCAAAGGCCATTAAAACAATTTAACGTCTCGTCAATTGCGAGCTAATTCCAGCCAGTGTGGACATAAAAATGCGCGTCGCCGAGACGATACCATTTCAAGAAAACAATTTTTAATTTTTCCGTGCTTCCAACACCTGGACTGCAACAACGTCATGATTCTTGATTTCAAGGAACAATTGACCTCCTCTAACGACAGTTCAGTTGGAAGTGATAAGATGACGTGTGTTGCCACTTGACAAAAAGCTCGATATCACAATCATCTATCGGAGGGAACTTTATGGTGACACTAACAAAGGGCATCTTTTGTCACCGCGTAATTTAAAATTTTGCACTTTCAATTCGAAAGCTAATATTGTTTTCAACAATATATTATATGTATTTCGTAGATTGTGTAGCATTATTATACTTAAGTTGGTTATTAATAAATTAAATAAGTTAGATAGCTGTGACAATATTGACAGAAAATAAAATTGTTACAACATGAAAAGATAGAATAATACTTATATTGTTTTGACTGATTGATAACTAACTATTCACTATTAACAATCCACGATTACCTATTTTTGATTAACAATTTACAACTTACAATTAAATGTTTAACTATTAGCAATTAACTATTAATGATTAACTAACGATTACATATTGAATATTGCCCCTTGACTAACTAATGTCTTGGTTATATACAGTTTCTTATCACAACTGGGAAGAGGAAGCTTACTAATTCAATTTCGTATAATGTAAATTCCTGTAATTTACCGTGATCTAACTACTACATGACTAATTAAACTTTGTTGGATATTTTAAGATTGAAGGAATTATGAAAATCGTTGCTTAAGCCCTATTTGTATCGTAACACTATGAACTTCTCTCTTTTATTTTGGAGGAAGTCTAAGATGTTTTTCATGTTTTAAAATATACGTACCATCAGAATCATTATTTTTTAGTCTGTACGTGGCTATCCTATTCTTAAGTGCGGAGGCAATAACTTGTACTCCATCATCGTACACTTTAGTTGTAACCGCTTTGTGCGTGTTGGAGCGCTGGTGGGCCACCAAGTTGACGGCTTCTACCCAACAATCCTCGCACTTGGAGCTGCTCGGTACCTTAGAGGTAGACCTCTCGACCGCTATTGGAACAGGTCTTAACCCCAGATGGTCCGGCAACTGGGGTCACCACACCATGCTTTGCATCCTTGTGCCGTTTTAGGTCGTCACACCTAGAAAAGGATGCCGGGCACACCTCGCAGACAAAAAAGTCCAGGGTTTTCGAGACCAATCCATGCTGCTGGAGCTGGTGCCTCTTCAAACTATCACTCCTCGAGAACGTAACCCCACAGACATCGCGGATGAACGAAGACATTTTACTGTAAATAATAATTAGCAAATCGTATGGTTATGTTACCAATTTCGGATACACTCAGTGGATAATATATAACGTGGTTAGCTCTTTCTCCAGATTATACCCAGGTGGTACACACAGACTGAATTCAAATATACTGAGTCAGTAAATTGTTTCTGAACGATCCGGAGGTGATATTATTTTCCACAAAAATGTTTGATACTGAATTTATGTTCATTTGTTGGTCTGTGATATGCAAGACGTTTGCAGAAAGTTTACGGTTGGTAAACCCCAAGAAGCTTCCAATACTGTTTTCACGGTTTGTACTAAAATCGATCGGTAGACTGCTTCGTATAGAACACTTTAATGTATTAGTGTTCGTACTTAGTTTGAAATATTTTTCAATGTTCTCGTTGATACCTGGTACACCGTACTGAGCCATTTTTTTGAAAACCTCTTATATATATATATGCATTTATTTTCTCCAATTCGTACGATCTCGGTTCAATAATTATTTTATGCTGCTCTGAATCATCAAAATACAAAAGATTGTTCCCAGAGTGCACGTTCTGCAGAGTGTTACAAGTATACAGACCCACTAAACTAATAAAATAAGGGCTTCTATACATACCTTTTATTTACTTAGAAACATCTTCATTAAAAATTACTCATGATTTACAAATCTCTTATTGAGTCCAAGATAACATATACATTGTTGGGCTGGGGCTGCCTATACAAAAATAATTTACGAAATCTTGATATAGTACAAAAAACAATATTGAAAATAATATACAAAAGAACCAGACTCTATCCAACACAACAATTATATAACGTAAACATTAATAACATTCGCTCTTCTATGCGTTAAATCTATGCATTTATACCAAGAAAAAGGGAAATCATGATTATGTTGAACACAGATATTTCACAAGAACAAAAGCGAACAAACAATTAATAGTCCCATATAAGAGGAAAAATAAAACACAGCGTTGTCTGAGTGTCTTTGCTCCGAAATTTTATAATATTCTTCCCAACAACATCACCTCCATCAAGAACTTAAAGTATTTTGCCAAAATGGTAAAAAAATTCTTTTTTGACAATAGCCACATTCCTAAAAAAAATTTTTTGGTATAAAAAATTTCTTGCTAACTCATTTTAATTGATTAAGGAATCTAAGGGTCAACTAATTATCTCTATTACATTTTTATCAAATATAAGAACAGTCTCACAGATTTGTCACAAGTATTAGCCATAATTTTAAAGCACTAACGGGTCTACCTTGTGCTTTCTATAATCAGTTGCCGACACTCGCTCGAAAAATACAAGCAGCTTCTAAACAGTATGCGCAAATCAACTTTAGGAACTTTACTATTATTAGTTGTATTTCATGTTCTTATATTAGAAATGTTAGTTACTGAATATGAAATGCTTGTATGACACAAAAAGAAATGTAAAGAAATGTAATTTGTTTTAATATATAATAATAATAATAATATACAGTCCCACTAAGCCCAAAGCATATACACCATTCTGCTTCAACTTAGTTGGAGGGTATATGGGACCACTTGTTATGATATTACCATACCCGAATACGCTCACTGTTTTAACCATAATTACTAAGAAACTTTAATACTAAATACCCACAATTGTAAGTGTTGCAAGTCTGTTCTGATAGACTGTTGTAGTAAATTTTGCAACCTCGAAAATATCTCTTCGCTTCTTCTAGCGGTCTCAAGTCTCCAAACGAATCGTAGTATAACACACTATTTCCAAGTTTTCGGTACCCTACCCAATGTGTACCTGATCCTTTTGTGGTATCCAAATTACTCACAACCGACTTGATGACTCGCGGTCTAATCTTCTATAACTGATCTCTATACAAGACGCCGCGAAAATGAGGAATGTTAAATGCGTAGTTCCTTATATCCACGTCGGTGACAGCTCTTCGAAGTAACTTGCTTAGTTTTTTGATACTTTTTTACAAATGCCACGCCCCAGTTTGTACGGCTTCAAGTATAATGCGGCATCTTTTTTGTATGGTTTTAGAAACATTCCATTTCCTTTTTTCCCATGTCTTCCATAGATCTATTGTGCCGTTCACTCTCCTTAGCTGTCTGTTGACTGTCTTAACATCATTTACTGCTTCAGGTATCCCCGCAGCTCCACCTGTTAGGGCTCCTAGAGCACTTAGTACTGCGAATATCGGAATCAATGGTAGAAAACCTCCTTCTTGTGGAACAGGTATAATACTTTAATTTTGCTTCTCCCACCAGCTCTTTTTATGATTTTTTTTACCAATTAGAATACCAAACTCTAGTAGCTTTTTCAGGTTGTCAGAACCAACTCGGTCTATTGCAGATCGTATTTTCTTCAAGAATCCACCTTTGAAACTTATTTTCTTCTTTAAGCCCATACCCATTTTTCTCTTCGCTTACATAGCGTTTGTCACAAACCAAGCAACATCCCTTTCACCAAACTTTGCGTCCTTGGAGTTAACTCTCCTCCAGGCTTCTTCTTCTAAAATTTTATCTGCTCGATGTCTAGCTGGGAGATCGTCGGAGTACTTAAAGTGTGCAATGTCGTGGTCCCTGCACAAGCGATCCAACTCGTTAACTCCTTGGTCATCTCTTGCTAAGCTCTCTTTCGTACCGGGACCGCAGTACTGATAACCTGGAATGTGCAGCTCAAACGGTAGCCTGTTTATAGCGCTGTTGATTAAACCCTGCCCAGAACAGATAATCGCGTGATTACTCAAAAAAATCTCAAACTATACTAAATAAATAAACAACGATGAATCTATTTTTACTTTTTCAATTTAGCTACAAAAAAAATTTACCCTATATTATAGTCTCACAAACTACTTAAACAATATATTTACATCAACATCTTACGTCTCTTGAGCGGTGGAAGTGGCCGCAGTTATTGTTCGTTCGTTACAGTTGTTTCCTATAACTGCAAACAGGCGTGAAAACATAGACTTCACACCAATTTCTTTGCTGTTGAAACGCAATTGAGCAAAATTCTTTACCTGCAACCAAACCCCTTAACAAAAAGGTGCCTCTCTACCGGGAGATGGTGGCTTATGTAAGTTAGAAGAATATTCTTAATGTAACCCCATTCAGTTTGAAACAAATATCGAATACGATCCTTTGCAATTGTTCGCAAACTTGGTATTAGACGGTTATACATTAACTACAACTGTTTATAATTGTTCACAACTGTCTTTTATAAGATACCTCCTCTAGTTATCACCATAACTGGAATCTTCAGAATTCCACCAATTTTCTTGTACGTGTCACGTTTTGCACAAATATATCTGAAAAACGTATAACCAACTCAAAAGCATTTAGCGCACTCTGATTCAATTCGTTGTAGAATAAAATATTGCCGATTCGAACTTCACCTTCAACCATGGTTTTAATTCGTTTCTCTCCTTCAGTCAGAGTAGTAAACCGATCACCATCGTTTAAATTAGAATTAGCGACAAACCCTACTAATTCGCTGTATAATGCTGGAAAGTCGCGACTTTTCAACTGCTTAAATTGATACTCAAACAGCTCTCGTATATGAAATACTTTGCGGCACTCTAATTCGTTTATAATTATCGAGCTATTCCCCATTATTGTTTTTAACTGGAACATTTCATCCTCAGTTGATCGAGACAATGGTGATAGAGAGATAAAAAACAGGTCTCCTAGTTTTATGTGTAGATTTTCCATTTCGGGTGCGTCATTTAATCGACTGTTTAGCACATCACGAGAAAATACGTTAATTTGGAATTCCATTTGAAAATTAATATAGGCTATCCAATTTTCGTATGTCAATTCCAGAACATGGTTGATACAATATTTCTTGCTATACACCAATCGTAATGAGGGTTTTATTGTCTGGTTTACAACAAACCCAATTTCCACATCTTGAGGGTGTTCACCCAATTCATTTAAACTATGCCGAAACTTATTAATCAGATTTTCGGTATACGAAATTTGTGCATTATTAACATTTAGAGACTGCATTGCTTCACACTGCTTTCACCGAAATGACTGAGAAAGGATTCTATGCAGATCATCCTTTTATATATCTGGTTATTGTTGCGCATGCTCCGATTATGGATGGACTTAGAAGGATGAATATTTGAATTATATTAACATCTTTATTTATACACTTCAAACATACAATACATATACAAAACTTTTACAAAAATTTATAAATTGTGCATTTACAATGATAATTTTTCTACATAGTTCAAAAATCATTCGATAAAATCTCGCAATAAATTTAACTCTTCAAATTTATCTAGTAATTCACAGTAATTTATTTAATTTTGGTCGAATTGGTCACAAAGACCCCATGCTTGTTGCAGCTTTATCCACCTGGAGTCGTCATAACATGATCCAATATCATTCCCATAAATATAACCACGTTCGACATTCTAGCATCACTCAAACTCCTCCGAAACGTTACTATGCCGCCTTTAATAGGTGAGGATACCATTGTATCTACTTTTAGGATGTATTTTGTTGTTACATGCCGAAATTGACGTTACGATGATGGGAGGGGGGAAGAGGCATGAACAAACACGGTAAGCTCAAAGGAACGAACTAAACCGCGGCTCGGCTGGCTGCAGTGGGGACGGGCGGGGTAAAATGGGGAGGTGAGTGGAGAGTAATAATAGTTACCTTGACTAATCCGGTGAATTCTGGGCACCACCCTTATTTTAGTAGAGTTCTGCCTAAAGTGGCATGGATTCCCTGTCTTTTATAGGAGAACGGCAAAATGAGGGAAAACTTATTCTTCTCGGACAAGAAACCCGTATGACAAAATATTGGAATGACACTATTTCAAGTTATTAGCCAAGTTGTTGTACACCTCCTGGCTGTTTAAAAATGATCAATAACAATAATGTAAGTTTAACACTACTTGTACCTGTAATAAAGTTATCACTTAAGATATTCTGAACTAGGGGGATTGAGTCTTTAAATTAAATATATTTGATCTGAATCCCTGTTCACAGTATTACTTAAACTCATAAAATTATAATTTTAGGACGACGGAATTTGTTCTAATATAACCATATAGTAGTCTTTAACTGAACACCAAATCAATATTCACACATCTAAATTATACACAACCTCTATAACATGTTTCTATTAATTATTATCAATATTAATGTGTCGAGCAACAAACAATTCATGTACATTTAGTTTTCATTAAATCCTTCTACCAACCCTAATGGATCCTCCTATCGCTGTATCAACAATGATTAAATTTACTAAATAAGTCAACGTAAAATGAATATTTTAAAATAGTTTTATCCGTACGAAATTGAACATAATACGGAATTGTAAACAAGTTCAGTTTATAAAATAATATGGCAATTATAACTTACAGTCCAGATGGTGAAACTACCGCAGGAATTCAGTTTTCAGTCTTCAGTTTACCTTAATCGATTGCGAGCACTGATATACTCCAGGACGGTACATCAACTAACGGCTTAGAAAGAAGATGAATTTCGAATCAGCACCAAGAATCCAGTGAGGTGTCCGTTGATAAAATGAGCTGCAATTATCGAAGTTTACCGGATTAAACTGGTTCGAGTACCTTTGGGACAGCCAACAAAGAATGAAATACGTTATGGTTCGCTGGTCCAGTTCCGTGAATTTTCGGGTTAATAATTATCACTCAACACACATTAACTTCTCTGATAAGCACTAAACTTATTATTAATCTTATGACGATAACAGTTTCCTAAATTAACGTAAAAACTAACTACGCGAGTCCGTCGGGCTAGGGTTATATTTCTTCACAAAAACAATCTCAATGCAAAACGCCTCCGGTGCAATTTAAATATTCCGTTACTTACTAACAACTAGTAACGTGCGGTTTTACAACCCGTTTATTCAACGTGCTTAAAATCCTCCTTAATAAGAAATCGGAGCAACTATGTCGTAAAAGAAACCATTTGACTTTTACCGACCAAACAAATTAATTATGCACGTGAATGTTTATTGCACTTCGCGCCTAAAAGAGCTTTCTACAATTACATCTCGCAACCCTTCGAGTACCCAACGTGAACTGAACTTAAAACGACGACGAATACCTTCTTCCCCTATCTTCGCAAATTATCGGTAAGTGAGACGAAAGTATCCCACTATTATATTGAAGGAAGATAGCAAATGCTAAACTATTTGAAAACTAACATGCAGGTGCTACGTGTTTTCTTGGAAACCCAAGCGACCACCTGCCTTATAATCAACTATTTTTCAAGTTTTAACAGGTTTTAAAATATTAGGTTAAAATACTATTATAAGAATATAAATTTTAGCATGAAATTATGTAGGGTAGTTAATGCGTATTTATAAAATAAAACCGAAGGTTACATTGTACTGAACATATAATAATTGTGACCGTATTTTATATAACTGAAAAAATGTCTACACCGAAATTATCAAAACTTTCTATCGCTTATTGCGAATGGTAACCTTCACCTCTTTTCATTATTGTTTTCATTTTAAAAAAAATCCAATTTCGAAATTATTTGATAAACGTTTTAACTTGTAGTACATCCTCGACTACTTTATCTGGGAAATTGGTAATAATTTCCATCATACTGTTGGGTAGCGTGCCACCAAAGATTTGGGAAACGTTTGAGCCAAGTTGGGGGTGGCGTAGCTAGATTAGGAATTGGGTTTAATGATGGTAGAGCTAAAAGGGTAATGGGGGTTTGGCATTGGTAATCAAGTCGTTAGTCAATACAATAGCATTTACTAATATTGCGCAGACAAAGACATCAATTGAAAAGCACTTTAATCTAAAATGAATAAATGTTATCAAAAAGTACTTACATGTTTCTTGCACTAACTACTTTGACTCAAGACTTTAACTGTGACTATAACTATAACTGCAACTGACACTGACTGTTTTGGATGTCCCCGAGTTGAAGGCTGCTGCTGTTTTTATAATCTTTGATTGACGTCAAAGGTGATTTACCATTAGCAACAATTATTCTGGATTTTTATGATACATCAGAGTAGATAAGCTACGTTTGTACGAGCGCAAAAAAACCGGTTTTCTTATGGGATTTAACATGGGAAATTCTAAGGTCCAAAAAGACCATTTTTGCCATGTACAAAGGTCATGCACCCCGAGGTCGTCGCAAATATTCCCACATCTAGTAACAAAAATCTGTACAATAGTTTTCTTCAACTAAGCATTTTTTAGCTTCAGGCATGAATCTCGATCTCGACACCCCGATCAGAGTACTAGACCCCACCCCCACCCCCATCCCAAAAACGCCACCGCACTTGCAAAAATTCGCACATCTGGTAACAGCATTAAATAACATTATCATCTTAAATTTGCACAATAGTTTTCTTCGACTAATCATTTTTTAGCTTACGGGGCATGGATTTCACTCTCGGCACCCTGATCCGAACCACCACCACCACCACAACCACCACCCTCACCACCACCCCAACCATCTTGTTAGAAACTATAAAGCTTATTTACATATACTTTTCAAGACAAAGAAACATATTACAAGAATCATAAAAGTGTTTTATTACGCACATCTAATTGATGCATACACATTGCTCTTATGTCTAATACAAAATTTATTTAGTTTTACATATATTTATAACTATATCATTTACTTATATCTAAATCAACATATATTAAATTAATATATAACTAATGATTACAATATTTATTTATATCTAAATTAATACACTGTATTGTAAATTTGAGCTTATATACTAAATTATAATACGACAGACTACCATAGAAAGTTTGTATATCATTAAATTATAATTAGAGTTTTCCACACAGTTTAACATTACTGTTTATCGATACATACTTGCACCTATATTGCGATATAAATTAACATATAATTTAAATTTATAAATCTATTATATCATGAGGTATCGGCTAATCAACATCCATACTATCTATAGAATAATGACCAAGGATTAATGAATTATAAGATCTGGGGATCAAATACCGCATATTATCGTGTGGACTTAATGCTATTTTATCTTGAATGATGGTATGAACTTGATGTTTAGATGAATGGATTAAATTTTGAGTTATAAATTTTTCTTTGTACTCATCCACACAGTGTACAAAGTCCTCAAATGTGATTTTGTTTTTAATAACAGATTTCTTTATACCTTTAATCTTTTTAGTTACACCAAAATTTGAAAGAACAATAGGCAACGGTGTGGAATTATCTTCCACACCCAAACGTACTGATTCCTCCACTTCTGATGTTTAAAAATCTTTATAGCATACATTTTGGATCTCAGTCCGATAAAGTTTGTCATAATCCGTCCATTGTTCTCATCTTTCATCATCCCCAGTACTTTCTTATTGACTAAAGAAATTTTATAGACGTTATCTTGTGGATAGTCAGAAGTATCAAAATATTTATGACAGTCTCGCTTTATAACACCATATGGATTGCGATTGATAATTTTGTAAATAAGACTATCAGTATCCGTATATAAAACACTGTAGTCGTTTCTAAAGGTAGTACTCATGTAGCCATAATGAAAATCATAGATCGTGAGCTTGGATAAATCTAAGACACACATGCCTATGTATATCGGTTTATTAAAGTATATTTCTGATTTATTTAATTCTACCAAAACAAGATTTTCATCAAAAACTGTAAGATTCTTAAACAGAGGATTGGATATATGAGCTTCGGCACCATACCTACCATACCAATTTTGAACGAGCTTAACATTACAATGATTTCACTTGTTCTCCATTGTTTTACCTAAACAGCGTTGTTCATCATTTTGAACAAATTTTTTTCAAACTCGTTCCTAGCATGCTTTCGGAGATTTGTATTTAAATCAATATATGATTGTAGCTAACAGCTTTGTTTTAATGTAAGTACTCTGTGAATAGCTTTTAATCTAAGCCCATTTGCTAACGCCTGTTTTAAATTCCTGTAATGAATCACATATTTTTGCTTAGAATTCAACGTCGCCATTAATTTTACGTTTTGGGTTCTCTATACAGGTGGTTTTCCGGTCATTGGGTCAATGTGCTCTGGACAGAAGGGAATATCCATATGTAGGTCGTGAATGAATTCGGGATACTCCAAATCTACCTCCAAGATATAACCCTCAGAACAATCATCGGGAAGCGGAAACTGTCGATAAAACGGAAGTTTACCAAGTTCTCTGGAATAAATTTAGTAAAGGAAATATATTATTCTTTAGATGTAGGAAGTACCTCCACACGACCTTCCAAATTAATAGCAATATCTTTGATGATAAAATGGCTGTCATAACCGCTTAAGTTGAAAAACGATAGGAATTGTTCGAGAGTCTTGGTGATTTATATTACAATCCGAATGTGCAGGCCCTCATAGTTGTTAGTTAGTGTAAAATGGTTATGATCACGAACCTTAATGTTATCTACTGTAAATGGTTTATCACAAATATAGCAGTGTGTTGCGACTATGAAAGCAGCTTCCTGTTGTAGTGTTAACGGGTCATATTATACGGACATATAAAAACAGTCTTAACATCTTCTGACAATTCTTTAAACTATTGTAGTTCCCCCGAAAACCACTTTATGCAGTCTTCACCACGATATGACCTATAAAACGATAACGGGTCATCGTATTGGCACCTTACATAGTACCCAACACTGATGGTATGTGTTTTTGGAACTTTTTATCGTCTCCTGTAGGCTTCAAAAGACACTCTAAATCTGCGTATGTAGTAAACGGAACCATAACTTTGTTTTTAAAATTTTTGAAACGTATGATTTTCTCATTTTCTGTAGGCAATCGAGGTACCCCCAATTGTTTCATTTTACAATTTTCAACATGTTTATTTAATTTTAACTGTGTAGTAAAATAGTGGTGGAAACGATCACAAAAATGTTTCTTTGAATGATTAGAATTAAGTTGTGATGACACTCATGTCCTTAATCCAAACATAATGAGAGTTAAAAGGTTGAATGGTATCGTTTTTATAGGTTTCCAAATCTTCATCATAGTACTGCTTATGAATCATCAAGAGGTTAACATGTTTGTTTTTTCTATTATCCGATATGAATAAAGGAACGACTAAAAATTTACGTTTGTTTAGTTTAAGGGTATAAACATTAACGAATATTTCATTCTGAGATTCAAAATTAGAAGTTGGTTTATAGTCATCGGAAACTGGATTCCTTTTAAGTTTAATATGGATGAATAATGAGGATAATTAGAGAGCCTTTGAGGATCACGAGCGACGGGGTAAAGTGCAGATACTATAGACCATGCAAAACATGCCTGGTCATTATTCCTTACATTAATACATGTCTGTTTACATTGTATTTCAGGTGGCAGCTCGATATATGGTGATCCCCGCATGGGGTTAAACTTATTTATATTAATACCTAAATTATAAATATTAATCAATGTCCAGCCGCTGTCACGTTCTTGAAAATCTTCTAACTCAGATGTTATTGGTTTCATAACATTCATATCAAACCAGTTGTTTAGATCGGTGTTCTTGAATATTGGGACGTTTGACGTCGTGAAGTACTTATATTCTCAGATAATTTTGGAACCAGTCGTAATCTTAAATTCACCGCAAAAGACGGTATTAACTTTAACAGCTTCATTGTTCTTCAGTGTAAGAGTAGCTGAACGGCCGCGGAAATCTTCAAAAAGTAGGGTCCAATGATTCCTTTGGTTGAAATTGCAGCCCAAACAGTCACCTTAGGAGAGTGAAGTGGCCTCTCGTGTTTTGGAAAATCTACATATACAACTAGGAGCTCCGTTCTTTATCACTCTGGCACCAGTGTCTGGATCAACCAAGGACAAGACTTTCCAGTTAAAAATAATAATGGGTAATAGTTCAATAGTTATAAATGAATTGGAGTGCCGTAAACTATTCCATATGCAAGAGCTGTTGAAGTATCAATTTAACCAGTTGGAAAGTCGCGACTTCCCAGCATTGTACAGCGAATTAGTAGGGTTTGTTGCTAATTCTAATTTAAATGATGGTGATTGGTTACAACTCTGACTGAAGGGGAGAAACGGATTAAAATCTTGGTTGAAGGTGAAGTTCGAATTGGCAATATTTTATTCTACAACGACATGAATCAGAGTGCACTAAATGCTTTGGAGCTGGTGATACGTTTTCCGGATATATTTGTGCGAGACGTGATGCGTACAAGGACATTAGTGGAAATGTTTAGACGTTTAAATTTGTCGGAATTTGAAGATTCTGGTTATGGTGATAACTAGACAGAGTATTTTATAAAAGACAGCTCAAGAGACGTGGGTGTTAATGTATTGTTATTGTAAATATATTGTAAATTTTTTTAAAAAGTATAAATAGACTCGTTGTTGTTGTTTAAAATGCCAAATTAGGCTCAATCGATATAGTGGACTGTAATAATAATCGCTGTGCTTAATCACGTTTATTAAACAAAAGATCACACTGGAATGCAAAGCTGATATACAAGTTATTGTAATAGTAATCAAGCAAGGTAAATTTACGTATTAAACACACAACAGATGTTGACGCGTTGACCACTGTTACCCGACTCTCGGGGGTTGAATCCGCGCATGAACAATACCCTTAGGCTTCTTTAGAGTAAGCACGCTCCTTCATCCTGATGTGGCACGAGTTTGCAGGTGACAAACTAAATCCAATTCAAGGGCACTGGATTCTTATTTAATTTATCAATAATAATTGTCCAGTTGTTTATTTATTTAGTATAGTTTGAGATTTTTTTGAGTAAACACATGATTATCTGTTCTGGAGAGGGCTTAATCAACAGCGCTATAAACAGGTTACCGTTTGAGCTGCATATTCCAGGTTATCAGTACTGCGGTCCTGGTACAAAGTTGAATGAGCGCTTAGCAAGAGGTGATCCTGGAATAAACGAATTGGATAAATTATGTAAAGACATTGCATACTCAAAGTACCCTGACGATCTTCCAGCCAGACACCGAGCAGATACAATTTTAGAAGAAGAGGCCTGGGGGAGAGTTAAATCTAAAAACGCAAAGTTTGGGGAAAAAGCTGCAGCTTGGTTTGTGACAAACGCTATGCAGGCAAAGAGAAAGATGGGTATGGGCTTAAAGAAGAAAATAAGTTTCAAAGGTAGATTCTTGAAGAAAATACGATCCGCAGTAGACCGAGTTGGTTCCGACAACTTGAAAAAGCTGCTAGACGTTGGTATTCTAATTGGTAAAAAAATCATAAAAGGAGCCGGTGGGAGAAACAAAATTAAAGTCCCACGTATTATACCCGTTCCACAGAAAGGATGTTTTCTACCATTGATTCCGTTATTTGCTTGGACTAAGTGCCCTAGGGGCACTAACAGGTGGTGCTGCAGGGATAGCTAAAACAGTAAATGATGTCAAGACAGCCAACGAGCAGCTTAAAGAGAGTGAACGGCACAACAGATCTATGGAAGCCATTACCGTTGGGAAAAAGGAAATGGGATGTTTCTAAAACCATACAAAAAAGGCATAGCATTATTCTTGAAACCGTACACACAGGGGTGCAATATTTGTAAAAAAAAGTATCAAAAAACTAAGCAAGTTACCTCGAAGAGCTCTCACCGACGTAGATATAAGGAAACACGCATCTAACATTCCTCATTTCCGTGACGTCTTTTCTAGAGATCAGTTACAGAAGATTAGACCGCATGTTAACGAGTCGGGTGTGATTAATTTGGATACCACCAAAGGATCAGGTACACATTGGGTAGGGTACTAAAAACGTGGAAATAGTGTGTTTTACTACGATTCGTTTGGAAACTTAAGACCACCGGAAGAAGTGAAAAGATATTTTCGAGGCTGTAAAATTTATTACAACAGTGTGCCGGAGCAGACTTACAACACTTACAATTGTGGGCATTTATTGTTATAGTTTCTTAGTGACAATGGCTACAACAGTGAGCGTGTTCGGGTATGGTAATGTCATATCGACAGGATCCATTTACCCACCAATTAAATTGAAACAGGACGGTGAATATGCTTTGGGTCTAGTGGGACTGTACACTTGTAACACTGTGCAAAACATACATCCAGGAAACAACATCTTATACTTTAACGATCCAGAGCATCGCAGAATAACCATTGAACCTGGATCATACGAATTAGAAGAAATAAATGCTTATATACATGATGTTTTCAAAAAATGGTTCAGTCAAAAGCCGGACATCAACGAGAACATTGAAAAATATTTTAAACTGAGTACCAACAATAATACACTAAAGTGTTCTATACGAAGCAGTATAACGATTGATTTTGGGACAAACCGTAAAAACAATATTGGAAGCATCTTGGGGTTTACCAACCGCAAATTGGCTGCAGATACCGTACATATCGCTAATCAGCAAGTGAACATAATTTCGGTCTCTAACATTTTTGTGGAAACCAATATCACCAGCGGATCGTTCAGAAACAATTTTCTTACCCACAGCATATTCGAATTCCGTCTATCTGTACCACCTGGGTATAATCTGGAAAAGGAGCCTAACCACGTCATATATTATCCACTGAGCGTAACAGAAATTGATAATATTACAATCAGACTAGTCGATAATTTGGGTGAATTGGTAAACTGTTCACCGGAAACATACACCTGTGTGAGACTGGAAATAAAAAGTAGTTGAAAATGCCTAGCGATTTTGTATATAAAGCATGCTACAACACCCCTAGACAATCAGAAGTGAATACGACGTCAAAGCGTCAAGTTGTCGACAGACTTACAGCAGAAGAAATACGTTTCTTAAAATCTTTGGGATTAGAAGTTATAAATGATGGGAGGCAGACGTAAACGCAGCTTAGATCTCCACGGTGATGAAAACGTTAAACTTGGAAGGCTTAAATATGAGGACGTACCCAAATTGGATGTGTTTGGAGGTTATAAATTAGACGAAACCATAATAAATTGAGATTATTATACATATCTTCCTTTACATTGAACGCAGAAAACAACGATCGAATTTCAATTGAAATTCAGAGCAGTAATAATATCTCATACCCCATGAAAGTTTCATATTTATAAGGGGTACCTATAAGCTTACCGAAACATTAGTAGAAGCGTCAACAACTGTAGACCCGATTAGAGCAGCAGAACTAGATCCTAAAGCTTACGAATTTACTAGAAATGCCCCGTATTTTGTGTTTAGGAAATTCAATACAAATTGGGTAATAATCAAATAATAGATGTCTGCAGAATCCCTGGAATTACAAGAACTATTAAAGGTTTAGTATCCATGGAATAATGAGAAACAAAATCTATTACACATACCGAGTGGAAGCCCGATACCATATTCCAAGATGGACGGTTTAGTTGTGCTATACCGCTAAAAACCATTTTTGGATTTTTTGAAGATTACAAGAAAACTATCGTCAACATGTCTCAAGAGCTGATTTTAATCAGATTCAAGTCGGACGTAAATTGCTACAAGTCGATTGGAAATACAGTAACGTTCAAAATACAACGTATTTCATGTGAGGTTCCGCATATAACATTAAGTGACTTCGCCAAGGCATCGCTGCTTTCGGAAATGCAAAATCAATCATCTATAATGGTTGCATTCAGAAAATGGGAACTACACGAATTACCGTCTCTAACACAATCAAAGTCGCAAGTATGGAGAATTAAAGTATTGAACGAAACAAAGAAGGCTCGGTGGATATTACTGTGCTGCAAAAGGGAAAATATGATAAGAAAAAAGAAAATGCTACAAGCTTTACGAATGCCAATATAACCAATGTCAAAGTGTTTTTAAACTCTCAGGCATTCTCTCAAGGTCGATTGAATTTGGATTTCGAGCAGAACGACTACTTGCCAGCATACCTGTCTTATGCATCTTTTATGGAAAAATAATATCCGAACAAATCGTCAAATAAATGTTTAATGGACTACAACAGATTTAAGGAATCACCCGTCTTTGTAATCGACTGTCGTCATCAATTTGAAAGCATCAAGGATGCAACGGCTGATGTAAGAATGGAATTAGAAGCTTTAAGAAATTTTGAACCGTCGATGAAAGCTTATGCTTTAATTATCCACGACTCTATGTTTGAATATAATCCGTTTACAGAAATTGTTAATAGATTTATTCGCAATTAAATATTTTGTATATGTATATTTTTAATAAAATGGTATAAAAGCAAAGAATTAATTTGTTTCAATTAGTCTACTTTTATCTGCCGAATGGTGAGCATCTCCCACTCTGTACATAAGTTCTAGTTATTTTAGAGCGAATTTACCTCCATCAGAATAGAGTGAAATTGCCCCCATAGGGTGAAATTACCCCATAGGGTGAAATTACCCCATAGGACGAAATTGCCTCATAGAGCGAAATTGTCTCCGCCAGTATTGGTTAGCATGGTTCGCAATTACATAAGATACAGTAAAGAAGCGTTAGAAAAAGCTATAGAAGAAGTTCGACTGGGTAAATCAACTATTTACTCCATCAGTAGAAAATATAATATACCGAAAGAGACGTTAAACTATCACCGCAAGCAGCAGCAAAAGCAGGCGTACGCTCGAAGCAATATGGAGACTGCGAAACAAAAAATTACAATACCTATACACAATTATGATAACTTTGCTATTGCTGGTGCAAGAGAGGATGGTAAACATGGACCTTTGTTCCCGTCTAACATACGACCTATATTCGCCGGGGACCATCGAGTCTTGGGAAGACTAACGCTTTAATATCACTGATCCTGCACGAGAACGGTCTTAAATTCCAAAATGTGTATGTATTTTCGAAAAGTTTATATCAACCGAAATACGAATTGTTAAGAAACGTTTTTACACCATTAAAAGAAGAAATTGGGTACCATGAGTTTGAAAATTACGATGATTTGATCGAACCCGGAGATACCAAAGAAGATTCAATTATGGTTTTCGATGATATACCTGTAAACGTGTCACGTTATTCGTGGCAGCCCTGTTCGGGAGCCAAATTTTTACTACGTTGGCTCGTAACCGTGCGTAACACAAAGAAAAATCAAAGAAGTGACCGGGCTCAATCGTTGATTACGGGGGTTGTAGAAAGTGGATCAACATATAAGGTACGCGGCTGTAAGGAGTTAGGAACCATACCTGCAAAAAAGAAAATTAGAATAGCAAACCTGCAATAAAAAAAACATTAGTCCTGCAAACCTGAAATAAAGAAAAAGCATAGCATGCTGATCAAGCATAGATTGTTCAGTACTTTGTAGAATGAAAAAAAAACTGTTTGGATAATCTATATAATATAATCACGATAAAAGCATTACAAAAATTTTTATCACAAAGTGAGGTAATATTGGGGAGTAGCAGAAACGTTTCCTCACACACCAATTAAACATAAATCAGACAAAATGCTAAAAAAAAATTAATAGGTAAGACACAATTGATATGAGTAATTCAGTAGTATTGAACTTTCTTTCTTTCTTTTTTTTCTTATGTTTTAAAATATCATGCAAGTCTTTTGTAAAAGGTATCAGAACGACAAAGATATGGCAAAGCAACGGATAGACATTCAAAGCAACAACAAGTAGGAAATAGTTCAACTTACAAAAGTCCTTCAGCAACACTTCCTTGCAACGGAAGTGTGAGATTCACGATGTCCTGCACTAACGAAGCACTTCACCCTTGACTGCGAGGGTGTTGATGGAACTTATCACACGTCACACTAAACACACATACGCATCTCACTGGGGTTAGCAGCAGACATTATCACGCGTCGGAACTATGTAGCCTTGATAAATTTCTTGGTAATTCTATTTCCTAAGACAACAATTTCGAAATATTCTGAAGCACTAGTTTAATTTCAACTGGGACCAAAGGTATATTATTTTCATAAACATCCCAAAAAGCAGTGAGAAACTTCAACCAATACCTTTGTAAGCCAGTAATCTGTTATATTTCACAAATAACGAAATTTGCGCAAACAATGATCTATTTTAGATTCTTTGTTGTTAGAAAATTCAGAAACTACAGTATCACTGTATTTAAATAATCCAAAGTATGCGCTACTCTGAAAAGAAAAGAAACTAGATCGCACACACAATTTAAATATCAAAAGACAAAACAACTAAAAAGAACCATAATGGGTAAAGCACGTGTATCACTCAAGCAAGTCCGTCAAATGTTCCTTAAAACATTTATCTCACAAGAAAAACAACTAAAAACAATTAGTAAGACACGCGTAAGCAATAAAATCGTCCGTCAAATGTTCCGTAAAACACACGTGCCTCGAGTTTAACAAGCTCTCCTACTTTTATTTTCAACAGAAAATCAACTAAAAACACGGCGTGATTGTTCATAAACAATACGAGAATTGATACCACAGTAATTCTCACTATTCTCAAAGCAGAAAGAAGCCGTATTTTTAACGTACTTAATATATCGGAACACAGAACAGAACTCCACTCCTTGTCTGTTTATCTCAATTCCTCGCTATTACGACCTCTTATCGTATATTATCTAGACTTGTATATCCACATAAGGAACAAAATTTATATTTACGGCAAGACAAGAACGATGCAATCTATTCATTATAATACGACGCATTCGTCAACGAGTTAATAAATATTAAATATAGAAATAGTAATTTGTAGAAATTAGTCGTTTGGTTTCAAAACCAGCTACATCACAAAAACTTTTCTTTTGGGAAAACCAAAAAAACTGTTATTTTCTAGACCATTTAAAATTTTTGATCAATTTTTTTCTATATGTGATAGATAGTTGGCTTTGTCCATGAGCATAATTCCGTCTATCTGTACCACCTGGGTATAATCTGGAAAAGGAGCCTAACCACGTCATATATTATCCACTGAGCGTAACAGAAATTGATAATATTACAATCAGACTAGTCGATAATTTGGGTGAATTGGTAAACTGTTCACCGGAAACATACACCTGTGTGAGACTGGAAATAAAAAGTAGTTGAAAATGCCTAGCGATTTTGTATATAAAGCATGCTACAACACCCCTAGACAATCAGAAGTGAATACGACGTCAAAGCGTCAAGTTGTCGACAGACTTACAGCAGAAGAAATACGTTTCTTAAAATCTTTGGGATTAGAAGTTATAAATGATGGGAGGCAGACGTAAACGCAGCTTAGATCTCCACGGTGATGAAAACGTTAAACTTGGAAGGCTTAAATATGAGGACGTACCCAAATTGGATGTGTTTGGAGGTTATAAATTAGACGAAACCATAATAAATTGAGATTATTATACATATCTTCCCTTTACATTGAACGCAGAAAACAACGATCGAATTTCAATTGAAATTCAGAGCAGTAATAATATCTCATACCCCCATGAAAGTTTCATATTTATAAGGGGTACCTATAAGCTTACCGAAACATTAGTAGAAGCGTCAACAACTGTAGACCCGATTAGAGCAGCAGAACTAGATCCTAAAGCTTACGAATTTACTAGAAATGCCCCGTATTTTGTGTTTAGGAAATTCAATACAAATTGGGTAATAATCAAATAATAGATGTCTGCAGAATCCCTGGAATTACAAGAACTATTAAAGGTTTAGTATCCATGGAATAATGAGAAACAAAATCTATTACACATACCGAGTGGAAGCCCGATACCATATTCCAAGATGGACGGTTTAGTTGTGCTATACCGCTAAAAACCATTTTTGGATTGTTTTGAAGATTACAAGAAAACTATCGTCAACATGTCTCAAGAGCTGATTTTAATCAGATTCAAGTCGGACGTAAATTGCTACAAGTCGATTGGAAATACAGTAACGTTCAAAATACAACGTATTTCATGTGAGGTTCCGCATATAACATTAAGTGACTTCGCCAAGGCATCGCTGCTTTCGGAAATGCAAAATCAATCATCTATAATGGTTGCATTCAGAAAATGGGAACTACACGAATTACCGTCTCTAACACAATCAAAGTCGCAAGTATGGAGAATTAAAGTATTGAACGAAACAAAGAAGGCTCGGTGGATATTACTGTGCTGCAAAAGGAAAATATGATAAGAAAAAGAAAATGCTACAAGCTTTACGAATGCCAATATAACCAATGTCAAAGTGTTTTTAAACTCTCAGGCATTCTCTCAAGGTCGATTGAATTTGGATTTCGAGCAGAACGACTACTTGCCAGCATACCTGTCTTATGCATCTTTTATGGAAAAATAATATCCGAACAAATCGTCAAATAAATGTTTAATGGACTACAACAGATTTAAGGAATCACCGTCTTTGTAATCGGACTGTCGTCATCAATTTGAAAGCATCAAGGATGCAACGGCTGATGTAAGAATGGAATTAGAAGCTTTAAGAAATTTTGAACCGTCGATGAAAGCTTATGCTTTAATTATCCACGACTCTATGTTTGAATATAATCCGTTTACAGAAATTGTTAATAGATTTATTCGCAATTAAATATTTTGTATATGTATATTTTTAATAAAATGGTATAAAAGCAAAGAATTAATTTGTTTCAATTAGTCTACTTTTATCTGCCGAATGGTGAGCATCTCCCACTCTGTACATAAGTTCTAGTTATTTTAGAGCGAATTTACCTCCATCAGAATAGAGTGAAATTGCCCCATAGGGTGAAATTACCCCATAGGGTGAAATTACCCCATAGGACGAAATTGCCTCATAGAGCGAAATTGCTCCGCCAGTATTGGTTAGCATGGTTCGCAATTACATAAGATACAGTAAAGAAGCGTTAGAAAAAGCTATAGAAGAAGTTCGACTGGGTAAATCAACTATTTACTTCATCAGTAGAAAATATAATATACCGAAAGAGACGTTAAACTATCACCGCAAGCAGCAGCAAAAGCAGGCGTACGCTCGAAGCAATATGGAGACTGCGAAACAAAAAATTACAATACCTATACACAATTATGATAACTTTGCTATTGCTGGTGCAAGAGAGGATGGTAAACATGGACCTTTGTTCCCGTCTAACATACGACCTATATTCGCCGGGGACCATCGAGTCTTGGGAAGACTAACGCTTTAATATCACTGATCCTGCACGAGAACGGTCTTAAATTCCAAAATGTGTATGTATTTTCGAAAAGTTTATATCAACCGAAATACGAATTGTTAAGAAACGTTTTTACACCATTAAAAGAAGAAATTGGGTACCATGAGTTTGAAAATTACGATGATTTGATCGAACCCGGAGATACCAAAGAAGATTCAATTATGGTTTTCGATGATATACCTGTAAACGTGTCACGTTATTCGTGGCAGCCCCTGTTCGGGAGCCAAATTTTTACTACGTTGGCTCGTAACCGTGCGTAACACAAAGAAAAATCAAAGAAGTGACCGGGCTCAATCGTTGATTACGGGGGTTGTAGAAAGTGGATCAACATATAAGGTACGCGGCTGTAAGGAGTTAGGAACCATACCTGCAAAAAAGAAAATTAGAATAGCAAACCTGCAATAAAAAAAACATTAGTCCTGCAAACCTGAAATAAAGAAAAGCATAGCATGCTGATCAAGCATAGATTGTTCAGTACTTTGTAGAATGAAAAATGGATAATCTATATAATATAATCACGATAAAAGCATTACAAAATTTTTATCACAAAGTGAGGTAATATTGGGGAGTAGCAGAAACGTTTCCTCACACACCAATTAAACATAAATCAGACAAAATGCTAAAAAAAAATTAATAGGTAAGACACAATTGATATGAGTAATTCAGTAGTATTGAACTTTCTTTCTTTCTTTTTTTTCTTATGTTTTAAAATATCATGCAAGTCTTTTGTAAAAGGTATCAGAACGACAAAGATATGGCAAAGCAACGGATAGACATTCAAAGCAACAACAAGTAGGAAATAGTTCAACTTACAAAAGTCCTTCAGCAACACTTCCTTGCAACGGAAGTGTGAGATTCACGATGTCCTGCACTAACGAAGCACTTCACCCTTGACTGCGAGGGTGTTGATGGAACTTATCACACGTCACACTAATCACACCTACGCATCTCACTGGGGTTAGCAGCAGACATTATCACGCGTCGGAACTATGTAGCCTTGATAAATTTCTTGGTAATTCTATTTCCTAAGACAACAATTTCGAAATATTCTGAAGCACTAGTTTAATTTCAACTGGGACCAAAGGTATATTATTTTCATAAACATCCCAAAAAGCAGTGAGAAACTTCAACCAATACCTTTGTAAGCCAGCAATCTGTTATATTTCACAAATAACGAAATTTGCGCAAACAATGATCTATTTTAGATTCTTTGTTGTTAGAAAATTCAGAAACTACAGTATCACTGTATTTAAATAATCCAAAGTATGCGCTACTCTGAAAAGAAAAGAAACTAGATCGCACACACAATTTAAATATCAAAAGACAAAACAACTAAAAAGAACCATAATGGGTAAAGCACGTGTATCACTCAAGCAAGTCCGTCAAATGTTCCTTAAAACATTTATCTCACAAGAAAAACAACTAAAAACAATTAGTAAGACACGCGTAAGCAATAAAACCGTCCGTCAAATGTTCCGTAAAACACACGTGCCTCGAGTTTAACAAGCTCTCCTACTTTTATTTTCAACAGAAAATCAACTAAAAACACGGCGTGATTGTTCATAAACAATACGAGAATTGATACCACAGTAATTCTCACTATTCTCAAAGCAGAAAGAAGCCGTATTTTTAACGTACTTAATATATCGGAACACAGAACAGAACTCCACTCCTTGTCTGTTTATCTCAATTCCTCGCTATTACAACCGCTTATCGTCTCTTATCTAGACTTGTATATCCACATAAGGAACAAAATTTATATTTACGGCAAGACAAGAACGATGCAATCTATTCATTATAACACGACGCATTCGTCAACGAGTTAATAAATATTAAATATAGAAATAGTAATTTGTAGAAATTAGTCGTTTGGTTTCAAAACCAGCTACATCACAAAAACTTTTCTTTTGGGAAAACCAAAAAAACTGTTATTTTCTAGACCATTTAAAATTTTTGATCAATTTTTTTTCTATATGTGATAGATAGTTGGCTTTGTCCATGAGCATAATATCAAGGCCTTTTGATCAATGGCCACCTTACAAAAAAATAAATCAATTTGGATGTAGCTACTTTTGCAACTAACTATTGGATGTAGCTGGTTTTGCATCTAAATTTAGTGATGAGGTGGGTACAAAAAATAATCAGACATTTATTACTTTAATAAGAAGTTTATTAGATTAATTATCTGAATGAAAAATTACAAAATTATTATTTCTGGCATTGTATTGAGCCTACTAATGACACCTCTTTGGCCTATACACTCAAGTCTGAAATTTCTTCAAAATTTTCATTGCAGTCTCTTTCTTCGGTTTCTTCCTCTTCTTGGGCTTCTTCTTCGTTGGACTGAAGAACATTCCGATAGAATTGCAGGTTGTCTAGATTCTGCCATCCCTCACCAAAATGTTTCATTAACAAGTTCATGACATCCCGAATTTTAAGAGCTGGTAGTCTTACCCCTGGTGGAATTAAATCAGGGTGAGGCATTTTTGATACATTTTCTCCTCTTAGTGTGACACGTTGATACTTTCCTAGGTCAAGTCTATAGTTAGGTTCTCCTTTGATGAGTATATTACTGCGTTTAGAATTTACCTTGAAACTGAATCTTTACTCATATTAAACTGAAAATGCCAGTTTCTAGGGGGTTTGAATATTTCCAAGCATCTCTGTTTCCAGTCATACACTAATCCTGCCAGTGAACGAACTGTGCCAAATTGAGAAAAAATTTCTGTATATTCTTCTGGTTTAATAATAACACTTTCTTTACGAATCACCTTCTCAATACGTGCAAACACTCGGTCTGGAGGCAAATAGGAATGTCCAACAACTGGGAACACAAATTCAATCTTCTCTACACTAACTGGTGCATTATTTAACAACCAGTAGCTCAACATTCCCATCATTGACGTGTTTTTATTTTGTCCTGGACATCCATCAGACACAAGACGAAGGACTTTTACATTGTTGGGAATGTTAAAATTATTCAAAAAATGGTAGAGAGCTGAGCTTATTTCATTGGAGCCTTTCTTTTGCTGTGTTTCATCATATTCGTAAATAAAACAGTTTTCTTTTGTTTGCTTATCTGTTGAACTTCCAACTACTATAGTGAAATTGAATTTGTACAACTGCCTCGAGTAATAAGCACTCTGGTCAGGAACCTTAGGCAATATCTGGTTTTTGACAATCAAACGATACTGTCATCAGATCATCACGTTTTTCTTTAAGGCGTGAGTAAAAGCTTTTGCTTTCAATTTGTGGCACCTCTGTTTAGCCATTAAATCATTTTTACATCTGGATCATTGCAGTGTTTTATTTGCTCACTGAAAGCAATGCAAGTTGAACATTCATCGGTTCTAGGGCTCCCGAAACCAATATTAAAGTATGTTCTAAATATATGCCTGAAATATGACTCTTTAACTTTGAGGGTCTCATCGATTGTTTCTGCATTGTGAAGACGCCACAGCCTTTTTATATTTAAGCTCGATGGAAGGTACTTCCTACTGGCCGTTTTGCTTCTGCAGTAGTGATTCTCTAATAATTTCAACTTCTTTATAAATTCAATAACATTTTTTCTTGTTCTCATAGGCTTTTTCCTTCCTGTCACCACCCCTAGATTCCTTTGGCATAATGCCACTAGTAAAATGCCTTTTAACAACTCCTTTGACGCGATTTTTTGTAATTCTCAAAGTATCAACAAATGCCTTTTGGCAAACCTGAACTCTATTTTTTGTTGAACCCTTCAATATAAAATATTTAACATTCATGGACTTTTCACCCTTTCATCATTACAGATTCGACTTCTTTTGGGTACACTTGTCTCCGTATATTTTAAAATGTAACAGTCTTGCCTACTTTTCAAATCATTTGCTTTTCCAGGGTCGTAGAATTTTTCATGGAATTTGGTCTGATCAGCAAAGGTTATTTCAGAGCAACGATAAACTTTTCCTTTCTTTTCATGCTTGCAGGTTATTTTGATTGGTCGTCCAGGAGGGCCATATCTGAAATCAAAATATGACCAGACCTGAGCGACTATAATAGGGCCAGTTCTAATAATTATCTACCTAAAATAATATATCCTACCTACTTATCCTACCTACCTAAAATAAATAACTTTGCATAAGAGAAAGGAGGTTACTACTATGGGAAATCATAACTATTATTATAATACTGTAATATTGTAAATCGTAACCCTACCTTTGGTTCTTCATTCGAGCTCTTTGCCAGGTTTGTTCATCACGTTGTCTTTTCCGTGCATGCTCGCGATTTATAGATGCAAAACACTCCATTTATTGTGAAAAACTTGAAAATATCACAGGAAACTCAAGATAAATCTTATATAACTGGATTAGAAAGCATTAATCAACACAATGTTGTCATAACCTCAATGTTTCATAGCGCGAACTGAAGCGTGAATTGATGGCAACAGCTGATGCAGCTGCACGCATGCGCGGATTGGTGGATGTAGTTGCTTTTGAAACGAATTTTGTCATGTAGCTGGTTTTGCAACTAACCACCAACTTTGCATTGAATTCTATATGGGATGTAGTCCATTTTGATTCGAAACAATGTCATATGGACATGAGTAACTGTTCAAACTCTCAGATTATGGACTTACTTAATTTTTGGAACAAAATGGATGTAGCTGGTTTTGAAACCAAACGACACAAATGTATTTATAAATTGGGAAACAGCGTAAAATGTTAAAACTACAAACTACAAACGAGCAAAGTAAAATCACTCAATTTTTCTCGTTTGGCCGACTTAAAGCAATAGATTCGTTCTATCTATGTCAAACTTACGCTAGTGCCTTAAAAGAGATAACGCCAATATAATCGCATTATGGAAACAGGATGATACAAACCTTCGGCATATCTTTCTTGATCATATAAGCGGTGACATGACATATCCGAAATTTAAAGAAATGTGTTTACTGTGTTGGGGTGACTCAAAACATAATTTTATAACTGTTGTGAAAGATTTTGATTTGGATAAGGGGCGGTATCGGAAGAATTTCGACGAGTATATAAATATTTGACATTATTCAAAAAAAGTTAGTTCCCATCCAAAGTTTCATGATGACGGACGTTAACAATTTTATTGCGAATAAACGCAGTCTTCATCTTATGCAGGATGCTGTACGAAAAAAGTTTGTAGCGTACAAAAAGGGAGACGCTACATCACAGCAAAAATTCAAAGAGGTGCACAAACAATTGATCGATCCCTTGCAAATAACCGCTTGCCAGTTGCAATCGATCACCAAAAAAATCCCCATACCTACAACAAAGGTTAAACCCGAAGACATGGACGTACCTATAAAGAAAATTAAGCAACTCATTCCAGAAGAACCGTTCCATCTTTACTATGCGGATGTGTTAGCTAGAGACGAAGACGAAAATATTGACAAATCAATTTATGGAGTAAAGTATAATGTGGAAACCGATACATGGAGTTTGTGGAAAAGTGTATTGATAATTAACCCGGAAACTAGTGTTATAACATTAAATAATGTGATATATCTAGGTACGAGGGGTTTATACAATCTGCTGGTTTACAAAGACATCAGCCCCGAAGATGGCGATTTCAATTTGCATGAAGATTTACCGAATTACTTGGAAATGATCAAATCTGCGTCGATTTTGAGAAGAAAGTTTAACCCATTTGCGGTGCACGATTTAAGCGGATTCCCAACAAATAACAAAAAGTTTAACAAATATATGCAAAAATATCTCACAGAATTTCAGAGGAACCCCGAAAGAAAACAGCCAAAGAGAAGAAAACAGTCTAAGGGAGCGGGTTTGGGCTTTTCTAGTCGGTTTTACAAAAGTTTAAATTCAAAGCCGGTGCAATATGTCTACTGGAATAATGTACATGAACTCGTGGATCGGCTGAGATTGTTGAATGCATCCAACCGAGCTGGAAATACAAGCGAGGAAAACATTAACGAGATGGTATCCATAATAGAAGAGTTGAGAGAAGAAGGTATAATACAGTAAAGGTCAGTAAATAATTACACAGTTTTAAAATGCATATCGACCGCTTCGGACGTTCAGAGCGTAAAGATGCTGATAGTCGGCGCGGTCCTCCAGGTCGAGGATTTGTGCTAACGTTGGATGGTGATGGGTACGATATGCAGCAAAGAAGGTTAGTGAATTCATCAGACCCGAAAGAAGATAGTGATTGTGTTAATCAGAGGAGTACTATAGTATTCAAGTCTGGAGAAGAAACAATTACTTTTCGTAAAAGAAGGTTAGTCGATGTAATGGATCCTAAAGACGATAGTGATTGTGTTAATAAGAAATCTGTAATCAAGCTCGTGAATCAAGCCTTTTCATATTGTCTAAAAAGTTCTGATGATATACAACGTAAAGATAAAGCCTTCAATGCAAGAAACCAGCGTATCGCAATGCTTGCTCAACCAATTGAGCCATCTGATGCAGTTAATAAACAATATGTAAATGAAAAATTGGATAAGCTTGTATCTGACTTTAAAACGTTTATACAGTTTTTTATTAATTTGACTGCAACTTCTGAGACAAATGAGAAGGAGCTCGGTCTTGCAATAGCATCGATTTACGAGGCGTCACCAGCAGCTATAAAAAACAAATACTACAAACCAAAGCTTCAGTTTATGTCAAAGGTGCAATTGGATAAAGATAACCCTATTAGTTTAGCAACAGTGTTAAGCAAAAATGAGTAAAGAAATCATCGTTAAGGAATTATTTAAACCTGCAAGAAAAAATTTTCAGCGTCGTCATACAAATCTGAAACATGTGAAACGTGATCTTATCCAATCGGATTTGTGCGAAATGTAGCCTTGCTCGCGTGTGAACAATGGGTACAGATATATTATAATAGCAGTGGACTGTTTCGCAAAATATGCTTTAGTTGAACTTTTAAAAATAAAACTGGATCAGAAGTTACAAATGCTGTGAAAAAAATATTGGACAAAATGTTGCAAGGAGAAAATAACGTAAAAATCAATCTACAAGCGGATTTTGGGAAAGAGTACTACAACCGCTGGTTTAAAAATCTTATGCAAAAATATAAGATAAACCATTACTCCACGTATTCCGCAATCAAAGCTAGTATGGTCGAACGATTGATCAGAACAATCAAAAACAAATTGTACAGAAGATTTTACTTGCAAGGCAGTCATTAATGGGTGAATATTTTGCCTAAGGTTATGGAAGAATACATTAATACACCGCATCGGGCTATCAACATGACGCCTATTGAGGCAGAAGAACATCTGGAAAGAATAAAACTTTACGCCGCTAACAGCGCTTCTAAAAGTCGCAAGAAGTTGTATAAGGTTGGAGACATTGTGCGTATATCAAAATATAAAGCAGTATTCGATCGAGGATTTCATCCAAACTGGAGTACAGAACTATTCAAAATTGTTAAAGTACAGCAAACGAGACCGATAACCTATCTGCTACAAGATTTGGAAAGTCGGCCAATTCTAGGTGCTTTTTACGGCGATGAAATTTAGCTCACAGCAGCACCCGACACGTACTTAGTGGAAAAAGTTTTACGGAAACGGAAGCACGGGCGCGAATTATTAGTGTCGTGGTTGGGGGATGGTAAAAGTAGGATTAAGAAAACAGACTTGCTTTAGTATTAGCCAAAGTTCTACATAATTACCTAGTTGAAAAAATCATAAAAGGAGTTGGCGGGGGTAAAGTCCCTTAACTGGATATATATAGGAGAGATTTGCTTAGAACCCCATTCCCATCTGTGATTTGAAGCAGGAAGCATGTGTTTCATAATCGATTTACAAGGATATCAATACAAAACTAGTGATTTCTATTGCAAGGAGATTGCCATTTTGGATGTAGCGAATAATGTAATATGGCATGAGATACTGGACATGGCTGTGGAGTATAACACCCTAAGTGATGATTTCAAAAAGCAAGTTCGGTGGTTAAAGCAAAGAATCCATAGGCTCAGCTGGGATGAGCAGTCCACAAGTGGATATACAAATGTGGGTGATCTACTGAAAGAAGTCATACCTCCCGATGCTACTGTATATGTTAAAGGAGAACAGAAAATACAGTTACTATCAAAATATTTATCAAACAACATTTTAAACATGGAAAGTGTATTCTCACTTCCAAGACTCAAAGAATTAAGAAGATTCGGTGATAGGTACAATCACTGTTTAAACCATTGTTTGAATAACGTAAGCTGTTCTAAAGAGAATGTATTGCTATTGAGGTCTTTTGTTAATGTATTTAATTTTTAATAAAAAATCATCATTCCTAATAGCACAGCAACCTAAGTAAGGTAGGTCAGTAAGCAATATTAAATTGTTATTAATTGACTTGCATTTAGCGTACTTTCCTATTGTAATAACCGCATTTGTTTGGAGAAGATATATACTTTTAAAAAGAATTTATATACAGCTTTCACATGTAATTCAGAGCGATGATTACGCCAAAAGTCGACCTTCCCATTTACATATTTAAAACACATTACATTGGAATGATTAGTTTATTAAACTGTAAATTGGTTAAAATAAATTATTAAACTTTTGTGTGCTTAATTTTTGTGTTGGTTTAAGCATATGTCATAGACAAGCAAAAATTTAGAGGTTTGAGAGCTTTAAAGGAGTATAACTTTGCAGGACGTGATCCTATTTTAAATCTGTTTGCAGATTCGGGTTGTGCGTAAAATTCTAATATTAATTGATACCAAACAAGATAGGTTTATCTCGATAGATGCATTGGTTAGACGAAGAAAACTATTCGGTTCAGAATGTTAGCGGTAAAAAAATCTTAAAATCAGGGTAGCTCTCTTGGGGATGGTACAATCTAAAAAATTCCTAGAAATTCGGGTAGCTGAGACCAAACAAGATAGGTTTATCTCGTGTGTGGAAATGTGGAGAAAGATTTATCTCGCGGGTGGAAAGAATGTGGGTGTGACGTAATCAAAATGGTTGGAGTAAAAAATTCTACAAGGCGGTCCACAGGGCGAGAGCAGGAGGAGATTCATCTCCCTCATTTCCTTCTTATGGGAATTTACATGTAAATTGGTCCACGGCGGCGGCGGCGACGCTGTCCTCGAATCCCCCCCCCCCATCCTACTATGTATAAAAATCTAAGAGGTACATTCATTGATTCAATATTACTTGTACTTAATTACTATTTTGGAACAGATACTTGTGTCACTTATACAACCTATCATTGGTTGACATTCCACAAATTTTACCATCACTTTATGATAACTAAACATGCTAAAATAGATTTTTTACAGGTATTATGGTACATTAATTAATTGATGATATCGAGTATCCTTCAAACTGTTACAAACATGATATTTAACAAAACCGAAACACATTCAGTTGGAATTACATTAGATAAACGTTATATTGAAGAACAGTGAACCAAAATGCTTCTTTCAAACCTCAAACGCTTCACCACTAGTAAATAACATTTTATCCTAGTTTAACAAGTAATTATTTATCAATCCTTATTTTATCGTAGTGTTTTAAATTTAGAATACTTTGATAGGAGTACGTATGGAGCGTTCTATTATACGGTAGTGAGACTTGGACAATTAAAGAAGTAGATAAGAAAAAGATAGAAGCTTTTGAAACTTGGTGTTATAGGAGAATGTTAAAGATTAGTTGGACAGATAGAGTAACAAACGAGGAAGTTTATAGAAGGATAGGTGAGGATCCCTGTATATGGAAACAATTGAAGGTCAGGAGAGATAGAATGATAGGGCACCAGTTAAGACACGAGGGACTATTTAGTAAACTCTTAGATTATAGACTACCAAATAAAAATAGAGTAGGAAGGCCTAGACAAAGCTATATTAGTCAAATTATTAGAGATGTAGGTTGTGAAGGGTATGTATACCTTTTTAGAATAGCTCAGAATAGAAAATAATTTAGAACTGCGTCAAACCGACTTTAAGTAAGTTCGAAAACAAAACAACATAACTCACAAATTAGTTAGCGGTCTGGCATGTTGATAGCGATTCGTTGCTTAAGCCTTACCATAACATATAATTTAACACTTTTCCTTTTTTGAAGCGGATAACCAGGTTACAGTTCATTTCCTTATAAATGGAAATCATGTAAACATGTTAGAGTTCTTTAACAACCATCAGGTTGCTAATATCTATGTAGAGCCAGGTGGATAGGAAAAAGATAGGATATAGGTAGACCTAGACCAAGCTATATTAGTCAAATTATTAGAAATTTAGGTTGTGAAGGGTTTGTAGAGCTTTTTAGATTAGCACAGAATAGAAAAGAAGTTAGAGCTGCGTCAAACCGACTTTAAGTAAGGTCGAAAACAAAATGATGATGATTGATAGGAGTGGTAAATTAATGTGTTTACCCTCAGTACTAACAACTATCTTTTAAACCACTTTATAATATCATATATATATATATATATATATATATATATATATATTGCTATGCTATTCGAAGAATTATCGTGCCCCTACTTTGGGCTGCATTATTTATTTGCTATGCTATTTACGTAATCTAAATTATTGGACCACCATCATTAATATTCACTATTAAGTGTAATTATCTCCTCCTCCAGCTGTTTTCTTAATATTGCTATCAACTGGACTTTATCATTAAACAACTCTATCTACCAATGGCAAAATTCGATACGTTACCGCCTTGCGGGTTATCACTTTCCTATTCAACTTGTGGCTCCGCCTTTGTACTATTTAAATCTTAAGACCTCGGCTAGCATTTATTTGCAATTCAGTAAATTTAGATTTTATATAATGAAACCAATATGTTATGTACAGCTTTTGAAATTATTTGTAATACATTTCTTATAAATTTCATTTATTAACAACCATCTAGTATGTACTCAAAAACCCAAAGTCACCAAAGAAAATGTATTATCTTTACCAACAAAGTGTAGAATATTCTAAACCTGTTTTCTTATTACTCATTCAATATGTATGCAACCTCTTTTGTTGACTTCTTCACAAGCATATCATATTTAGCAAATTCAATATTAAAAATAAAATAAAAATTCATATGGAAAAACAAATATCTTATAACAAAAAATCTGATCTGGTTTTATCTTCTTCACATCGACGCTTTTAATAAAAGTGATCTTCCCCAATTCTGGATTCCATTCCAATTATTACACTATGGACCACCACCATTAAATTATATACCCCAATTTATTTCAATTCTTCAAACTTAGATTTTTATCATTCTTGCCCCAGACTTAAAATTGTAGTTTGTTTCATCCCTGTACTTCAAGATTGTATTATTCTTCTTTTCCCCTTGACATTTAAATCGGATTACTGTATTTTTTTCTTAACATCAGAATCCTAGTCTATTTCCCTCAGACCTCGAAACCGTTTAAACGGCAATTGTAATCTTCATCTTCGCACTCATTTTATTTTTCACTTTTATACTTATTACGTATTACTTTATTTAATGGCAATGCACTTCGGCCTTCATTGAGTTCAAAACTCACTTTCCTATCAAGGTGCTTGCTAATATATTCTTTATTTCCCACTCCATTAGTGGGTATGGTCTAGAACTCGTCGCTTGTCTCTGACCAATCAAATAATTGCTTTTAGAGCAGTTTCTGATGCAATGCTCCACGCTTTCCCATAATCACAACCTGCCCGCAGCTGTCTTTCATTATCAACATGCTGTATTTTGATAGATTACTTGCTTTTCTATAAACAACTGATGCAACCCGACTTTAAATTTTCATGTTTACATGTGATTCACGCAATTTTTAATCATTTCTCTTATCAAAATGGTTAGATCTTTGTACGCATTTATATTAACTGCCTGAAACTCTATTTCTATATCCGTATTAATTTAATCGTCTGGAACTCTTCTTCTCAATGCGTGTCTAATTACACTTTATCATTCATTTCTCAATATACGCGTACTTCCACTGAAAAACATCCCTATTTGCTTTACCTAAACTAACTAAACTTTATCTACAGGAATTTAATATTTACTATCTACTTAATACATGTATTTCTCATTCCTACGCCAACCATGCGTCTTCCAATGTTTACCTGCGTCGCCCAAAAACTATTTCTACTTTATATACAGGGTGTTGACTACTTACTATCTACAAACTATGTCTATTTCTTAATTATTTCCTTAAATAAGTGTGGTTTTCTGCTGCCTATTCTAATTACTCCTTCCCGAACGACCTTTACTATAACGTGCACCCTTAAGCAACCCCTTATCACAGCAATATATATATATATTGTGATATTATGTGATATATGTGAGATTTGAACCTTGACGCACTGAAGTACCACTCAGATATAGACTTCTAGTTCGTAAAATGATTGATGAAGGAGATGGTGAAGGCAGTTACTTGTTAAAGAGATATAAAATGATAATTAAGAGAAAATGAAGTATTAATATTTCAAATTGGGTGTTGGTGATTTCATAAAGTAATTTTGAAAAGAATGTGCCAATGAAGTGAACTGCTGTTGTTTGTATATCATAAAATTTTGTTTAAATATTTAAAAGGAAACTTCACTGCCATGTGAATATGTATGTATAGCTAAGATTTGAAGTCACTTAGTACGTTTTCATTTGATTTGAGTTAGGTATAAGATGTTAAACTTTCACTTTCATTTGAATATGTACGTAAAGCCTAAAAAGTCAATTAATATGTTTTTATTAGATTTAAGTTAGTTATAAGATGTAGAAGTTTTATTTACTTTTCAGTATATAGTTGCAAGTCTATTATATCATTTGAATTTCACTTGTTGTTAGGATTAAAATATCAATTTATAAATTTTCGGCCAATGACATTTGTGTATTAGTTTACTCCAAATTAGAATTTGACAAGAGCAATAAGATCTATTTATGAAAAGTTGGATCATAGAATGTTAGTTGGAAAAAAATTGTAAAAGAGTAGGCTGGTTTAATGTTTTAAGGGACATCTCCATAGAGATGAGGGACAGTTGTTTTAAAAATTAAAAACAGTGGTTGAAATTTAAAAAATTAAGAGAAAAACTGATTTGAAAAGAACTGGTAAAAAGAACTTTACAAACTATAGAACAAAAAGTATAATCTTTTTTGTAACAGTTTACGAATTACCTTTTATTATTGTAATCTCCAACATAAAATTCAAAGTATGAAAAATGTATTTGTGATATTCAAAGTATAAAGGAACTGTTGATATTAAAAAGTGATAAATGCAAGAGTCCTTGTCATTGTCTTATTATTGACCATTGGATTTCTGGGAGTATTTTTGTGTAGACAGAGGAGTTTCAAAGTGGTGCTATCAGAACGCTGGAATTGTTGAACTTTTGGTGTCGAGCACGGTGTTGATTTCACGGAGCTGAGTTTCCTGATAAGACCAACGACGATAAGTATAAGTGTCTCTAAAGAATTTTTGGCGTACCTAAAACCCTAAAATAAAAGGCGTGAATTCAGTAATACAAATTTTTAAAACATACTTATCCACAGGTATTAAGAACCCACATCTGGTTCGAATCGTTGCTGTAGGCAGTGGAGCTTCATTGTTCAGCAGCAAGACGTTTCATTGGAAGTTCAGGTAGTATTATTATTATCAGTGTCATATTTTAACACTTAATCCGTTATACTCGATTGAAATCTTAAACTATTAACTAATATAAACTGTTTTACTATGCGTATTTTTCAAGTAATTGTTTACACTGTCACATTTAGAAATTGCTTTAGTAGAATTAACTAGAGGTCATTTGACTAGCAGTGTCACATACATATGTATATGGTTCAGAACTCACGCTGTATGCAGATAAAGATTTATTCACAAAATTAACCTGAGATAAGAGTTTTATTGGTCGAGGTGCAGATTTAAAGACCAAATGGAGAAGTTAGTAAATTATTAATTAAAGAAAGGAAATTATAGGGCAACTTGGTGCATTGCTAATTTGCTCCTATATTATAATTAGCAATCCTAAAGGGGGTATATTATAAGATATATATATATATATATATATATATATATATATATATATATATATATATACATATATATAATATTTTTATTGAGTCCCACGATTGGACATTATATACAAGTGCTATGAAATTGGCCCCACGATTTGGACGTATATAAAATGCTGTGATATCCCCTTTACATTAGGCCCTACGTATGGGCATGTCATAAAATGCTGTGATAATACCCCCTGTTCAATCAAGCACCTATGATGTGGAATGTTAAGTTATGGTTTTTGCCCTGACTAGCTTATTTAATTAAATAAAGCAATTCTACAATACACAATATAATGATTCAATATTTACAGCTCTCAAAATTTTCCCCTTTTCAGAATATTTACATATACCAGATTTATGATATTTGAAGTCATCAAAACTATCCTTTTTGTGTATATTTAGGGACCCTAGAACGTTCCAAGATGATTATTCCCTTTGTCATAAATTGTTAAATGAACCTACTATGTTTTGTTGACTCTTACAGATACAAAATGATAAATATTTAATTAAAAGCAGTTTTCAATAATAAATTGTATCAAGATTGCTAACCTGGAATGGTTCTGTAGTTCCTTCCTAGCCTGTCATCTGCATCCCCGGGAGTTGTTTCGTGCCAAGTCTGAATATGTCCAAATTGAGAATCGATTTTAAAAGTCGACATCAAAACCAAAATTACAATCCAGATCCAAATTACATGTAGGTATTGGAATCCAATTTTAAATATAGATATGAGAGTAACTTCGATGTAGATAGTAAAATCCCATTTAAATGTAGGTCTTAATACAATTTCAATCTAGGTATTAAAACATTTTCCATATCGGTATTAACATAATTTAAAATCCAATTTAAATACCAGTATTAAAAGCCCCGTTTTATTAATGTTAGAAATGGATTTTTAATTAAATCGTTATTACTTACGTCTATAATAGATCGGCTTATTCGTTGCACAAATTCGTGCACTTTTCAAAATGGTTTCACTTTAATTTTTGTTTCACTGGTTACGTAAGTTATTAGTATTTTCGAACATAGTCGTAGCCCATTTTGAGTGTATACTAACTCGTCGCTTCATCCTTATCGTATTTAACGCCGTACCTCCACCTGCTTTTCATTGGTTCATTCACGTGCTGGGACGACACTTTTACCTTTATCTTGTATACTTCGGGATTTTCACCAATTATTTAGTTCAAACATTCGAATGCATGCCTGGCTAGTCACGTAACACTCTCACATATCATGGTATTATTTGAGAAATTCCAACAATTTCCTTTTATTAAGTCACGTATTCGAATGTTTGTTATTTATTATTATCCAAACTTAATAGTCTGGTGTTTGTTTATATCTACATAATATTGGATTTTTGAACAAATGTGAATTCTTCGTGTCACGTGCGATTTTCTAATAATGCATAATTTAGATTGCGTGTACGATGATAATTTTAACGCAATAATTAAACATTCATATAGGTTTCTCGGTGATTTAATTTTGATGCATTTTGTTGCGTTTTCAAATCTTATCTTAACTTGTAAACTACTCTTGGATATTTCTATGTTCTTATGTATTTCATCCCATGTATTTTATATACAGTGTGCTGTCAATTAACAATATGTATAGTGACCGATTTACTCTTATAATATCTGGAATTATGTGCTTTTCTTAAACTGGAAGTTGTTTTTATTTATTCTACGACCCCTATGACTTAACCTACCTCTAAACTACCCTATAATTATAGCATTATATATATATATATATATATATTAATAAATGTCAAGTTCTATATGTATTGTTATTATTTTTTAGCTTATATACATGCCGCTTGTTGAAAGCAACAGTGAGATATCTCAAAAAGCTACATTGGCCAATAAAAACAGTTTTAGTTTTTTGTAGGTAGTAAAGGAATCATCAATTTATTCTATTTTGAATCTAATTTTGTAAGCTATGCTTTGTATTCGCCTTCTACATCTAGTTGACATGAAAAATGTGATTTTTAAAAATAGTAATAAAATGGAGCAAAATTTTGGAGAAAACCTAAATATCTCACTGTTGCATTTTATAATTTTGTTTCTAGCCCTCAAAGATGCTGTTGAGATATAATGACAACAAATGAATTTCTGCAAATAGTGGCAAATGTTTCTGCTATAGGGTATAAAAGAACAACAAACGTAAACTTTCAATATTTTATTGAAACTAATCACTGATTGCAAAGTCAAAAACCTATCTTCAATAACAAAGAGATCACTAGATTATAAAATTAAAGAGACCCCTCTTCGGTTTCATTTTCTACAACAGTCGAATTGTTAGAGGATCTTAGCGAATCAAAGAAGTTATGATGTTTCTTTGGTTTTGCGCAACTTTGACACAAAGATATTAATCCTCTTTTTTTACTGACTGTAATAAATGGAGGTTCTTTATAGGTTGGTTTGGGTTCTACCATGTTATCAAATCTGAAAGTTCTCATTCGTTCTCTAACATCAATACATTTACTAAAGTTTTCTTTAGTGTAGTCGCTTTTATGTTTATTTGTATATGGTTGATCTTAATCTATATTCTATCATTTTAACATTGTTCCAAATACATTTATTTTTGTCTGTATCAGTCCTAAAATTGTTTGTGTTTTTCTCGTAAAAAGTTTCCAATCTAAAATATCAACAGTTTTAAGCTATGCAGTACGTAGGGCTGTTCCGTTTATATTGTAAATAATTTACAGCTAAATTTATTTTCCGTTGAATTTGTTGATTATTTACGTCCGCTTTGGTATATTTAAATTTGTTAGTGTAAAACTCCATGTTTTACTTCAAGCACGCGCCAACAAGTGCCGCGAGTGATAAACTTTGCTATCCGCATGTGCAAGAACATTGTATTAACTGGGAAAACACACGAAGCAAGTATCAGTATCGATTTGTCGTTCTTGAAGGCCGCATCACTGCTTACATGTTCTACGTAGAACCATTAATTAGAAGAACCACTTTCCTTCAGAACAACCGCTATCGAAAGAAATAAATGTGCTTCACTACATTCTCTAAAAGAATAGTAGTTTTTTGGTCTCCCGTAGAAAGACGGACGGATTCTACAGTTTTGTTTACATCGGTTTTCCGTTGGCACGGCTGCGTAAACAACAGGTGAGTGTTTGAAGTAGTTGTTTTGATCTGGTTAAAATCATTAATTATATGTTGTCTGTTAATTATCACTTTTCTGTCGTGTACATGTCCACTTTTCTTTACCACAGAGCTATTCATTCACCGCAAAATTTTACAAGAGCCATTCTTTAAAATCCGCTTCTTTTCTCGTTCAATGCAAAAATGTATGGAGTCCCCTTCATTTTCCGTGTGTCCAGCAATTAAGTATTTATGCTTAATAACATTAATATCTAATACTTTTAGAGCATGCATGTACATTGAAAACAGATATTCGTTTTTATTTTGGGCTACACAATTATCACATGTAAACATGTTAGAGTTCCTTAACAACCATCAGGTTGCTAATATCTATGTAGAGCCAGGTGGTTAGGAAAAAGATAGAAGGATATAGGAAGACCTAGACCAAGCTATATTAGTCAAATTATTAGAAATTTAGGTTGTGAAGGGTATGTAGAGCTTTTTAGATTAGCACAGAATAGAAAAGAAGTTAGAGCTGCGTCAAACCGACCTTAAATAAGGTCGAAAACAAAATGATGATGAATATCACTTCATTCTTACTCCAGCAATGTTCACTTAAAAATCGAAAAAGCAGGTTGCCATTTCATTGGCACCCCTGTTAGCAACCTCCTCATGCCCTAGGTAACAATACCCTTGTCGAGTCGTTGCTTCATAAATAAATAGTAAAGTTATAAACATTTAATTTACTCTTATAATAGAAAGTGGAAATATTACCAATTGGTAGCGGTATTACCGCCTACAAATCAATAATTGCTATATCATGTAGTGTAACCAACTTGAAGGCTGACCAAACGCCCTCTATGAACGGCACACTGGGGCTCCATGATCTAACATATAGTGGCAATGGCTCGACGACACCTACGTTGTATTGTAATAATGTAACCCAAATTCACACCGGGAAGATGGCGTTAAGGCGGGAAGGTTTGAAATAAAACTACATTATTTGCCTAACTTACTTTTAATCAAAAGAATAACCACTAAATAGGTCATTCGCATGAGAATAATAGGAATTGAAATTCAAAGCAAACAGTGCCGTACTCAACCTTGACGATTGGGGAAAGAGTATGGCAGAAAAAACCCCAAACTGCCCTCACATTTCCAACTGCATTTGGCACATCTCAACAAGGACGGGTAACGTACAAGTACCCAGATCACCGACATTGAATTTAACGGGATGTCAACTGTTTCCCACACATATCTCACGTGACAACTGAAAAAAACGTTAGTGTAAACCAGCTAGTCTTTTCTGGTAGGTACTGAGGTCGGCGAGGCCAATACTACCCAGCTAAAATTGAAATGGGGGGACACTAGAAAGATGACTTGCACCTTGACTACCAATGTTCCTCCCCGCACGGGCATAAAATGTTAGTAATATTCAACAAGGCTCGATCACACGCGCCCACATACATACATTAACAGTTTCCAGCCCGTGTTACAAAAATATATCACAAAGGCTAGCCGACTTACTATCATTTGCAAGAGTACAACTACAAGTACATTGACAAGACGACATGAATCGCTGAAATGAACTTATGGTATGATTGCGCATAAAAACAAACCCAGAATCAGACGTTAAATATTTATATAAAAGTAGGTTAGTTAAAATATATTAAATGTAGTGAGCAAACGTTAGAAGTTATTCATTATGATTGCATCGGTTAAAACATAACTTTTGAAAAACTTAATACGTGGCATTACAAGTTACAAACAAAAAATATACACAACTTTGTGATTAATTCAATAAAACTCAAAACAAATATAACATAGTAGTATAATACTGTTCGTATTCAAACCTGCCTAACGATTTGATTAAATATATCTAAGAAAATGACATTGGTACCTTTCATATATTCTCGTAAAATCACAGTAAAGGTGCATTTATACTATTGGTACGGCAATAAAGGCAATGCTAAGTTTGAACTCTGTATTAAAGACTAAAGAAACCATTTCAAATAAATAAATATTAGTTTTACTCGGATTTAGATACTAAATAAACGATTCAGATAAATAAATATTAATTTTCAGTTGTTAAATCAAACCACACTCATTTATACATAAAACAACCGGCATCAAATTCTATGACAAAAACAACAGGTATCACATAAATATTTCCTTCAATGATTAAATAACTAACGGTTTTACAATAAATATCAACATCCATTCAAAACAACGCTCTGATTACAAAGATGTAATCAGATTACCCTAAATAACCACTACACTATCAATTTATAAAACATTATCTTTAATAAAACCAGCCAAGTGGAAGCTTTTTCGAGCTACCATTTTGAAAACTAAAGACAAAGTGCTTTTCAAACCTGTCGACTGTCTCAATTACCCATACGCATGTGCCTGTTATGATGTCAATTCTGACATCCCGGAAGGCGTTCAGAAACCTGAAAGTGGTCACGGAGCTACTAACAAATACCTTCGAATATCGAAATATACATTGTAATATTTGTAATAATTATCAACCAATGAGAAAATGACTTAGAAACACTACGGAACACTTCAAACAGCATCATTTTCAATGCGGCAAAAATGTTATCGTTTTCTTTTCTAAACGTGAAAGACAAACATTTTCTTTATGCTGCTCATATTGTTAAATATACTTTAATACCCTTGGTTACGAATATTGGGGCGTAATTGAGGTAGTGCGTTAGGCGGTATTTAACTCAGGTTCCTTAGAACCTGGGGATCTTGCGATAATGCTACCTATACGGGTTCTTAGACTCACTACTTAATCGGCGTTAAGCATAAAATATTCAGTACATAATCACTTTATTGTAAGACGTTAAGTTCAGCAGCAGAATCACATTAATAGCATATTATTCAACTAGGTTAGTAAGCTAAATTGGACTTACATGGTTCGTTGGAGGTGTGTAGTGACAAGATGGGGTGTGCTGGATGTAGCTGCTTACTGTAGTTCTGGAATACTGAGGCCTGACGAATTCGAGGTTGAACAGGAGTGGTCTCTTACTGACCGATTTGCTATTACTATGGGCACTTCGGACTGCTATTCCTGACCTGAAAGTTGCCTCTCTGATATATAGTCGTCTGGGCGGACATTCGAGGTAAAGATGGAATTCCAGAACTGTAAGTCAGGAAGTCCTTGTGATGCGGTGGACCGCGTGAAACGCCAAACCGTAACGTTATCCAAGGTTTTCTTGGATCAACGGATACTTGATAAAGTAAATGTGTGCAAAACAGGAGATTGAAGTTTCCTCATGAGTGTGGCAGTTACAAAGTAAGAACGGAATAGAGTCACTAAAATGCACCGAATACGATGCTGAGGTTTCCGCGTTAATAAAGTAATTTAATTACAAAGTAATGAACAAAGCGGATTAGCTAAAATAAACTGTTCGTGAAATTTAAAGTATACAAATGTAAAAATGCAAATTATTGTATTCATGACATAGCCTACGGGGTTAAAAAATGTGGGCTCTACATTTGAAGCAAGAAAAAGGGTTCGAAAGGGAGTAAGAAAAACAGAGAGAACTCCAGTGCATGTAAATCCAACCATAGTGTACAAGTTAACTAATTATATAAGAAAGCATGAAATATAAAAATTGAATACAAGCAAGTAATAGTATTAACAAAAAAAAGTTCTACTAACAAGTTAAAATAAAAATACAAATACCAAGATGAGTTAGTAATGACTATAAGTAAGGATAATTAGAATCCTGTAAAAATTAAGATGGTTGTACAGAGCATGGGAGGTAATCAATTGGTTGTAGAGACTCTAATATACGTAAGAATTAGATAAAAAAAAATAAAATAAATTGGATTAAACATGTACTTAAAACTAAAGCAGTTTGTGGATTACCTAAGGTTTTGGTATAAAACTTCGTCTTTCAGTATAAAGTTTTTGCGGATTTATTTTTAGCTATAGTTCCTTTGTGCTGGTCTTTCAAAATTTCTTTTAGTCGTCGTAGCTTTACATGTTTTACTTGTTCCCGTTGGATATCGCTAGGAGTGAGCAAAAAGGTGTTGCCATTAAAACTGGGTTCCTTGATAGACAATCGGCAGCGGAATGCGGTTTGCCATTGACATGTTGAATGGTACAATCAAATTCCGATAATTTTAGTGACCAGTGCGCCAGACATCCTAACGGGTGACTGATGGTTTTAGAGAACAAATAGCTTTATGATCGGTCTTAATATGAATTGGCCTGCCCCAAATAAGTGGGCGGAGGTACGTTAAGCTCTAGATAATGGCTAACGTTTCCAATTCTATGATGGTGTAGTTAGCTTCAGCTTTTCTGAGACTTCTTGAAATATATGCTATGGGGTGTAGTTGGTTATTATGCCTTTGAAGTAGAATTCCTGCTAAACCGATCTCCGATGCATCAGTACGCAATTCCTTTTCGGCATCAGAGTCAAAGTGAGCTAAGACTAGTGCCGTTATTAATTTGTTTTTAAGGGTATCAAAAGCGTTTTGGTGGTCATTTTTCCACTCATTTTAAATTCTTTTTAAGTAATTGATTCAACGTATGTGCTGTCAGTGAAAAACCTTTAATAAATTTCCTATAGTAATTCGCAAGTCCTAAAAAACTTTGGAATTTTTGACTGTTGTAGGGCGCGGAAAACCTTGTATTGCCTTTATTTTGATTTTGTCCGGGCTTAGTCCTGCACTTGATATCTTGTGACCTAACATGGATATTTCTGATTGCGCGAATGTACATTTAGACGGTTTTAGCGTTAATCCGGCGTTTCATAAACGAGTGAACGCATTACGTAAACGTCTCAAATGTTCGTCAAATGTATCTCTGTAAATATATACGTCATCAAGGTAGATTGATAACTCGTGCCACTTGAGATTTTCAAAAACAGTGTCAGCTAAATGCGAAAAGGTTGAAGGTCCGTTACATACGCCAAACGGTAACCGCTGAAATTCATATAGTTCTTCAGGTCCCATGAGGGCAGTTTTTGCTTTGCTGTCTTCATCTAAACTTACTTGGTAATACCCGCTTAATAAATTTAAACTAGAAAAATATTTAGCGTTTTTGAGATACAAGAACATATCATCAATGCGTGGTATGGGTAAGAAGATTTTTTGGTTACTGTGTTACGCTTTCTATAATCTACACAGAATCTATAAGTATTATCCTTCTTTTTAACTAAAACAATTGGACTAAACCAACTCGAATGTGATTTTTTAGTTATTCCATTTTTAAGCATTTCACAAATTTGGTCTTGAATAATGTCTCGTTCTTTTTCAGAAACTCTGTAGGGCCTACTTCGTACCGGTTATGATGTGTGTCCTAAAGTCTCAGATGTATTGCTAAAAATATCACTAAATTCGCCCAAAAGATTTTTAAGTTTTAACATTTCAATTGGTAATAGTTGTTTGTTCATATTGAAATTAAATTTTGGGGTTGATTTTCGTGTTGATATTGTAGTCAAGAATGGTTGTTCTAGCTTTGGGGTTATTATCCCAATTGTAGAATCTTGCATCAATTTTAATTTTTCGTGTACATGTGAAACTACGTTTACTTTCCAACCTTCGTTGCTATGATATTGGCCTTTTGTGACGGATAAAGTTTTTTCGGTTAACAGCTTATTATTTAGTAAAAAGAAGAATTGATGAGGTATGTTTTTACATGATACTTCAATTGGAAGTTCTTCATTTCGGGTTATAATTAAATCATTTGATAATTTTACCTTTAATGGCTTACAATTATAGGTAAGATTACTCGTCAAGGAGTTAGTGTGTGCTAAATACTCGTCAAATAAACGTTTTGAAGTAAGTTCAACTGATGTCTTGCAGTGGTTATTTGTAAAAGTAATTGTCCCGTTTTTAAAGTTCAATATAGCGTCGTTCTCCTGCAAATTTTTCAGACCTATTATTAAAGGTACAGGAAGTTCATGGATTACTATGCTAGGAATATTTATTTTTTGTCTATCCATGATAACATTAATGTTTGCCTTACCTAAAATTGGTATTTTTATATTATTTGCTGTGGTTAATCTTATGTTTGCCTGTCTCTGTAATGGAATATCAAAGAAAAATTTACGTGAGGCCACGTTATAATAGCTTCCGGTATCAATTAAAATGTCAATCAGTCGATTTTGGTGTAGCACCTTACTGTATACAATTTTTTATTAGTACCGTCTAGAAAAATATAATTGTTGTCTTTAAAATATCTTCTGTTACTGTTATTACGATAGGCCTTTCTGTTGGATTTCCTGAATAGGCAATTAAAATTATTCGAGTCCTTACTAAATCGTTTGTTCTAACCATTAACATTAAAATTATTAGGTAAGTTTGCTCTATAATTAGTATATTAAATGTTAGGTTTAAAATATTTAGTATTAGGTTTATCATATCGACACAATGAAAAATTATTTTGAAAATATCTATCATGTTGGTTAAAATAATTGTGTTTATGGGCATAAAGATGACTGCTTATTGCGGGGTTTCCGCTCGCCGTTCGCGCCGAGAGGCAAGCCTTTCCTGAAAATTTTCAAAGGTTGTGGGTGGTTCATTTCTACCAAAACGATTTGGGCTTCTACTTTCCGAACGTTTTCTAAATGTGACAGTTCTTATCAGCGTCATACTTCTGCGATGATTTCGAAGATTTCCACCGTCTGAGCTTTGTGGGATTATTGTTCTACATGACGTTGCATAATGACCGAACCGATTGCAATTAAAGCACTTCGGTTGATTATTTGTTGTGCGTTGATTATAATAGAATACAGGTTGTCGTAGCAACGGTCGAGAAGGGGAACCATAGTATCTCTGAGAACGGAGAGATTTTCCTCGACGTGGTGAACTCAAGTTAGGAATATCACGAAAATTGCGCCTATAGTGCGTAGTATTTTGCCTAGGATTGGATCCATGCTGTCGCCTATTTTACGAAATTGCCAATAGAGTACTTTGTTGTGTAAGCGTATCTTGCACAGCATTATATTGGATTTCTGAAAGGCTATAAGCGATATCTTTTAAGCTTTCGTCAGTAAGTTCTCTGTTCGCGGCCAACATAATGAAATTATTACGTAGACTGGGTAATAAGTCCGGCTTCGTAATATTCTCTAAGTTCGTTTGTTGTTAGAGCAGGGGCTGTCCGCAAGTTAAGGTTCGTGGCTTCGAGCGGTCCTTTTTAAAAAGACTTCTTTGAACAAATTTATTTGATTTAAGCAGATTTGAACAATGGAATTTTACAATCGTGAATTAAATTATTCTAAGTCGAAATCTAATTACTTAATTGTACAATGAGTTATCTACGAACTGCAATGTAAAAGCTGAACGTTTGATGAACTGACTGCCAGTGGAGCTCCCGGGCCTTATATAATCTCCCTACCCCCCTCACAGTACTGTGGGAACTTGCAGACCTAATGTCTGCTTACACTTGACTCTATTCATGATACATAGTTGCTATCTTAAAAGCTATTCATAAATACTTTGTTGCGAGCTTACTGCTGCGTAATCTCGGTACGTGACTTCCTACGGCCGTCTGTGACCTGACATCTGCAGTGTCACTTATCCTTGTGCTACTTTGTAGCGCTTCCGTTCCCATGAACGTTTATAAACTGAAATAAATTGTAACAAATTGTCTTTTATGACATTGTTGCACATTTCCTAATATTTCCTAATAACTTCTTAAGTATTAGTTTTATTAGATATAATAGATGGGGATTACATAACTCGCGTCTCTAAATTTTTCAACTCATAATAATAATTTACCGCGGTTTCGTTTTGTAATTGCCTATGATTTCTCAATTTAATTTTTAATTGTTTAACTATGTTTAGCCCTCCGTAAAATTTCAAAATGCTGTCTTTTATATCAGTCCATGTTTTGTCTCTGTTATTGGGATCTACTGTAAATTTTTCCAACCATAGCCGCGCACTTTCCCTCAAAAACCTCGAAAAATATTGAATTTTATTTGCGTCACTCCAACAGTTCGCGTTCGCACAGTGGTCATAGTCCTGAAGAAACTCGTAACATCCTGTTTTCCCAGGTGTAAAGGTCGTTGGATTGGTATATAGTGGTTCGATAGGATTAAGTTTCAGATTTTTAACTGATTCAATAGTAGTATCGGGCATGATTGGTACTGTGGGGTGTTCTTGAGCTAAGTTGGTCGTGGTTGTAGTACTGGATTCTATATTATTTACCTCTACGTTTATATGAAGGTTAGTATTGGGAGGAAATTGGAACTGTGTTGTGTGTGGGTCTTTTGACAACTGTTGTGGAGATCTACGTAAAACGGATGTAGGTATAAATACGTTATCGTCTTCGTTTTTGATGTTAGTGCGATTAAAATTGATTGTGCTTATTTGTGGTCGTTTATTATTACTACGAGTGTCGTGAGTATGAACAGGAGTACTCGAATTAGTGGCCAATAATTATGACGTATCTACAAAGAAATAACCCATTAAATTTACAAAGATCATAAAAGTTTGCATTGCGTCTTCTACTACTAAATAAAATTCGTATGTATAAGTAGTACTAACAGAACCTGATTCAGTTTTTAATAAATACCAACAGCGAATAGTTTTTAATAAAAGTTTTGCATATTCCGATAAATAATTGCTAAGCGGTAAGTGATTCTGATGTGCCCAATTCAAAAATACAGGAATGGAATGGTCTAAACGGGTTTGTCCAGGTTGGTAATGTAAAGATATCCTTGTTGTTTTTTGTGTAAGATCCACCATAATTGGAAAAAATAAGTTATAAAAATAAAGAAAATTCAACTAACATTGAAATATTGGAATCTCTTGAAGTCCAAAAAGAAAAATAACCCCTTAATCGCGTTAACCAAATGTAGCCCTAAAAAAAATATATAGGCCCGTGCGTCCGACACCATGTGTTAAATACACTTTAATACCCTTCGTTACAAATGTTGGGACGTAGTTGAGGTAGAGCGTTAGGCGGTATTTAACTCAGGTTCCTTAGAACCTGGAGATCTTACGATAATGCTACCTATACGGGTTCTTAGACTCATTACTTAATCGGCGTTAAGCATAAAATATTCAGTACATAATTACTTTATTGTAAGACATTAAGTTCAACAGCAGAATCACATGAATAGCATATTATTAAACTAGGTTAGTAAGCTAAATCGGACTTACATGGTTCGTTGGAGATGTGTAGTGACAAGATGGGGTGTGCTGGATGTAGCTGCTTACTGTAGTTCTGGAATACTGAGAGCTGACGAATTCGAGCTTGAACAGGAGCGGCCTCTTACTGACCGATCTGCTACTACTAGGGGCACTTCGGACTACTACTCCTGGCCTGAAGGTTGGCTCTCTGATATATAGTCGTCTGGGCGGACATTCGAGGTAAAGATGGAATTCCAGAACTGTAAGTCAGGAAGTCCTTGTGATGCGGTGGACCGCGTGAAACGCCAAACCGTAACGTTATCCAAGGTTTTCTTGGATCAACGGATACTTGATAAAGTAAATGTGTGCAAAACAGGAGATTGAAGTTTCCTCATGAGTGTGTCAGTTACAAAGTAAGAACGGAATAGAGTCACTAAAATGCACCGAATACGATGCTGAGGTTTCCGCGTTAATAAAGTAATTTAATTACAAAGTAATGAACAAAGCGGATTAGCTAAAATAAACTGTTCGTGAAATTTAAAGTATACAAATGTAAAAATGCAAATTATGTTATTTATGAGTAGGAGAATACAGGCATTTTGGTGCAGCGCCTCACGCCTCTCTAACCTAACCTAGCCTAACCTAACCTAACCTTATTACCAGCGCCTCTCAAACCCCACCTAACCTAATCTAAGTACCAGCGCCTCCCGACGACAACTATCACTTTGACACATTTTCCATCAGCCATTTTTGCTTACGTCACGCCCGCCATCTTTTTTCCACAACTATCACTTTGACACATTTTCCATCCGCCATTTTTGCTTAAGTCACGCCCGCCATCTTTTATCTGCGTCACAAATTCTTAAAGGAAAAAAAGTCGGCTATTGCGGGATTTGAACCTGGACCTCCTGGGTACAAACTCATATTCTAACCACTAGACCAATCTGCCACATGATAATAGCAGTGTAAATGTGCTATTGCTACCTTTAGGATTTTGGTGTTGTAATCAAAAGACTATAAATACATAAAATAATACTTTATTTAAAAAATAATGAATCTGCGTGTTGTTGGCTAACTAAACATTTCTTCGATGAAATATTTAGTTGCTCAGCGAGCACCGCGAGAAGGTCATACACGCTTTGCTCGCCGGGGTAAGAGTGTGTAACAATTTTATTTTAGCAGTAAAAGAACCTATTCATTAAACGTACAATGAATATTGAAATACCTTTATTAACTAAAATAAAGATTCGAGTAACAATTAAATTTTTATAGTATTACTATATCTAGGATTAGTAGTCTATTTGTTTCGGAATTCGGTGCAATTCCACAGCCACTGGCGCGCGCGTGAGAGGTTCGAGAACCCCACTTATGATCCTCCCACCATGCAAGAACGCAGCGAGCGCACTCGTCGATAGTTAAAAGCAGCGTGAAGATGCATTCAAAAAGAATGGCGAGTGACCTCCGAGTCGCTTTATTTTTGTGAAACACTTCCTGAGTAACGGTTAGTACTTAATCCACATTTTGCATATTCGTTATCATATTAGCTAATTTAAAAATTTATTTAGCGCAAGGATAAATCAGAAACCGCAACAATACGTCAGAAATTGCAACGATAAATTAGAAACCTTAACTTATGGACTAAGCAATGAAAGATTATTCTTGTAAATAAAATTCGACAACGGAGGAGTACGCTATGAAGTAATGCTGCCGTGAACCAATGTGAGAAATGCGCTTCGCTCCTACATCTGTATTAAAGCATGGAAAACAAGCATATTTAGCCGCAGGCCCCGCACTGCGAAGTTGTTTCCATTGCAACCAAAGACGACAGCTGGTTTTGGGTTCGTAATAGAATTAAGAATTTCCTCAGTACTTCTTTCTGAAAGTACATTATTTCATTTTGTTTGTTAGATGTACAAAATTGTTATTCAGTTTACCTGTGATTAGGCTGGTTTTCCCCAGTATCAAATTTGATTTCACTTAGTTCCGTAAATATGTGACTACACGTGGCTACAACGTTAATTAACAGCTGCTATTACGTCACCTGTTTGTTTGAACAATGCCGTCAACAATTGCACAATGGCTAACAGATGTTTAGCATTACAGTACTGCCACTTTTGATAAAATTAGAGAATATCTTGGTGATTCTTTTGACTTCAGACTAATTTTAATTTTGTTAAATTAATGAGAAAATTTCGTAAATTCATTTGTAAGTGACCTACACAGATCTGGTTGGGTTATAAAGAAACTTAATATTGTTAGTTACACTGAACTGTAATATATTTGAGTAAGGATCAGTTGATAAACCTTACAACAATTTTGCAAGAATATCAAATATTTATTTTATTTAATTATAATGAAATTTTATTTACTGAAACAAAGAAAATTCTTTCTAGTAAATTAATAATCTACATTTAAAGTTTTTTATTCTGATCTAGTTTGATCAGACCTGATAAACAAAAGACAGCAAGAGTTAACTTTTTATGATTCCAGTATGTAGGAAATATTCTCTATGCATTTTAGGTATACTCGAGGGACGCAAATAGTGTTCCCATTTTTTTTAGGTGACTTAACTATTATTCTTTCTTACAGGAGCAGTGTCTTATTCTGTTAAGACAAGTTTGTATGTCAGCGAAGGCGATCTTTTTTTCTTTGGGTCTCCAAGTCCGCCCTTAGAAATTTGCTATGCCATTAATATAAATTAATCTGGACTTGGTGGCGCCTGTTTGTTTTAGTTTGAGTGTGACCCCCCACAGATTTCGACTTACCCCCCCATTGCTCATAGCTCTACCCAAGGAATAGACCCCTAGTTACGTCGGAAGATTTAGTTTTGCAGATACCTAACTTGCAGTATGGTGTTAATGAAGTAATAGTGTCAGCCCTAGCAAAAAAAAATATGTAGCAAGTGTGATATATATATATATATATATATATATATATAAACTCCTCTATACAAAAATCTTAAAGCTACTATATACATAAAGCTTAACTTAAAAGGACTTAAAACTAGGTGAAATAAAAATCGTCTATTTTGCGGTGCCCCCAGGCATACGTATTAACAGTTCCGGGGATAATAAAACGTTTATCATCATCCCCGGATAAGCTAATCTTATTGATCAGTTTCGTATATAGGTCGTGTTTTCTACTTCTAATACTGGACATGGTATGTCTGACGACACCTACATTATTAAGGGCAATGTTCTTAAAACTACTAACACTTATGTTCTTCACTACACTATGGCTGACGCCTTTAATTTTTCTAATAATGTCTTTTTCGCTTATAATACAATACGATTTGGCTCTAGTGCCTACAAACTCTAGAACCAAATCCCCGTTAAATTCATCCTTAAACTTACCCAAAACTTTCTTATTAACTAAGGGGATAGCGTATTTATTGTCTATAGGATAATCACTGGTATCAAAATAGTCTAACTTATTACTAATATCTAAATGTACGTCGTTAGTTTGTACACTATAAACTAAAGAGTCCGTATCTGTATACAGGAGTCGAATTTGGTCATCATACATGCGTCGCATAACATTATAATGAAAGTCATTCATTAAAGTCTTAGATAAATCTAAAATAGAAAATCCCGCGTATATCGGTTTGTTGTACGTCACTTTCACTCGATCCATTTGTATGATGACCAAATTCTCACTAAACACTGTACAGCTATTAAAGTTTGGGCGGGCTATTAAACTACTCGCGCACAATTTTTTTCCCTCCGGTTCCCACCGAGTCACAATTTTCACATCGACTCGTTTGTCCACATTCTCCATAGTTTTACCGAATATCGCGTTATTCATTAACTTAAAGAAGTGTTTTTCAAACGCATTTTTAGCCAGGGTTCGCAGCCTGGTATTTAAGTCAATGTATGGTTTCAACCATGGAGACTGTTCGAATTCCATGACCCGGTGGACCGCTGTGAGCCTGAGACCGTTTTTCAAGCATTTTTGGAGGTTTCTATAATGAATAATATATTTATTCTTATTTTCCAGAGTGGCGAACAGTTTCGTGTTTTTCGAGTTAGTGTATGGTGGAGTTTTTGTTTCGGGGCAAAAGGGTAAATCATTATGGGATCCGTGCAGTTCTTCAGGATACTCGAGATGAACTTCTAATATGTAACCCAAGTCGCAGGTCTCGGGTATATCATTAATTTCCCGCTTGATGCGGTCAATTTTGGTATTGTTCAACCACCTAAACCAGTCAATGGGAAGATGTAGGCTCATAGCCCATCCGTATAAGTTGTTAGCATCTAGATACGTCAAGTAGCGTGGGGGTTTGCTGGCATCGTAATTCTCCATGTACTTATTGTTCGCCTTGGCGTATCTTCCGCCGCATTGCGTGAGACCTCCCCTTATGCCAGACCTTACAAAGTTGTGCATGTCAATATCTGTCAGTAATTCCAATTTAACGTTTGTGTATTTTAACATGGTGTCCCAACTCAGGCTAGGGGCGGTCAGGTACTGGCACGGGTCGAGATCGTAGGTGTTAATGCATACGTTTCTGAAATTTTCAAATACGTCGGCTAACAATAAGACATCTGTTTTTAAATATAGATCACTGTATTCCCCAAGGGTTTCCATCTGGAAAGTTTTTCATACTTTCTGGGCGCGTCCGTACTCAGCAAATGGGATGTCTGAAGAGGTTAACTTGTTGTAAAATGCCTCTTTTGCTGGTAACGACCTCTCATCCAACACGGATGCATTCGTAATATAGTCGTACGCAAACACGCCTTTTTCCTTTACCAGTTTGAATTTATCCTCCTTGGGGAAATACGCAGTTCAACAAACTTATCGAAATCCAAATTTTTTACCAGTTTGTTCAGGGACGACGCCATGAACCGGAGAGAGTCAATGAATCGAAGTTGGATACAGCCTGCATCATCTTCGTTATCTTCCATGTTGTAATCATCCAATCTAACATTTTTAGTGAATGAGATGTACCTCTCCTTGTTGTTTGGTATGACGCTAACACTTTGCTGGTCGCATCCCAGTTCCTTGACTATAAAATGAGCATCACCCACTCAAATTATGAAAAATCACCGGGATGAAATTTGGTACAGTGTACTTTAAATTGCAATGGCTATGAGCCGCGTAGCGGAATTTCCCGTTTAAGTGGTTGTGATCTCGCACACTTTCGTCTCCTAAAGGCTTTTTACAGATGCCGCAGTCTACTGCCGCGTAAAAAACAAGTTGGTCTAATGGTTCCAGCGGCGTCATAGGAACATTGGTTTTTAGAATTACTCCTAATCGTCGAGCTTCCACTTTCATTTTTTCCATAAACACTTTCGCCGCATCAGGACCTCTGTATATCTCAAACGTTGATAGAGCACATCGTAGCTACACTTAACAGAATACGCGAAGCTATAAGATGTATGTTCCTGCATGTTGTTGGTGTATGAAGCGGCAGCGTCGGGAGCAGTGGAACTAATGGGTTTCAGCAAAGATTCAAAATCTGCATAGATTGCGAACGGCGTCCGCATCTGTTTATGCATATTTTGAAATTCAAGGATATTATTAATTGCATTCGGCATCTTTGTTACTACGTGGTTGCACTCATTCTCCGAGTGCTTCCGAAGTTCCTCGTCGGTTCGGAAGTACACCAAACAGCCATCACACAACCATTTATGTATGTGTTTCCTAGATATTTGTCTACCAACTAATCTCCCCAGATTTTTGATCCAGCAATAGTTGTTGTTTACGCCATCTTGGATGAATAATAAATTGATATGGTGAGTTTTTTTGTTCTTGGTGAAATGCAACGGGCCCACAATCGACTTACCTCCCACCCTAAAGGCATTAATGCTTATATGATTTAACTGCTCGAATTTGGGTATATCCGACATTTTGACTGGAAATTCAATTCCTTCCAAATTTAGAGTGTTACTGTAGTGCTGGTATTTGGATACTTTTTCCGGATTCTGATCAACAGGATGTAAGGCAGCCATCACTGACCATGCAAAACACGCCAAGTCATTATTTTGGATATTAACTACTGTCTTTTTATTCTTTATCCATTTAGGCAGCTCGATATACGAAGACCCTCGGAGCGGCGTGTACTTATTAATGTTAACTTCTAAGTACAACACTTTTTTCAAAGTCCATCCAGACCCCTTTCCTTGAAACTCCTCGGACTTTACACCCATTTCTCGCGTCGTAGACTTGTAGACGTCGACCAGGTTTGATGATTGGGTAATGATCTGGTTCTTCGTGTTAAAGGACTTAACATCGTCAACACTTTGACCATCGCCCATTTTGGTGTAAAGCCCAAACAGTTCTACGTTGACTTTAAGGGCATCGTGAACTTCCAATTGTTCGCCCACCAACCGCGCAAAACAATCTTCTTGTTGCTCAAGAAACTCGCAAACTCCAGCAACGTCATGGATATTTTTCAAGCGATACGTTGCAATCCTATTTTTGAAAGCGGTAATTACAGTTTCAACCGCAACTTCAGCTGCGTGTACACGACTAGCCACATATTTATGTGCGTTGCTGCGTAAATGTGCTGTGTACGCAGTTGTAGACACTTCTATGTCGCATAAATTGCACTTGACAACAGCGATACGTGGTCGTTTGGATGTAGAAGGTCCATTTGTACACGGGACCGGGTGGTTAACCCCGCTCGATGTTGATGCATTTTCTGCGGTAGGAGCTGAACACTTAACACCGCTTGATGGTGCCAACCCATGTTGGGTACGCCGATGTCGAATAAAATTATCCTTTCGGGTAAATTTGGAATGACATACCTCACACGCGAACACTTCACTTTCAAGTTGTACCCCAACTGCCGGCACTGCTACTGGTTCTACTATACCATGTACGCAACGACGATGACGAAGCATATTGCTTCTTCTGCTAAATGTGGAGCTACACAAGTCGCACGAAACTCTTTTGAATTCCATTTCTCTGTAATTTCAAAACTGTTAAACAATTCGAAGTAAACTCGATGGGATTTGTAACAAGACTGACGATTTGATGGTAAGCAGCGCCTTATATACCATTATGAAAACGCGCAATAGCATAATTATAAACTTTCGACTTTAGACCTGTTTATTTTCCTATCGATTCTTGTATGAGGATTCCAAGAATTAATACGTCAAAGACAACTAGTCAAGTGAAAGTTAATGAGGTTTGTTTCCTATCGAAACTTGTATGTAAATTCTTGGAACGCTGCAGGCGAAGGTTAAAAGTTATATTATACCTTGTTACTAATTAGCTGTGCGTATGCGAGTACCGGTATATAAAGACGAAGGAGAAACTCTAGAGCCTTAGTTCACGAAGCACCATCGAGTTAATCAGAAGTACAAATTAGATAAAATGGATGTTACCGGTATTGACGTCACAAGTGATGTACGGCTACCACAATTAGATCTCAACAGACTGGTCGGTAAGACTACCTACGCGTTTAGTGATCCATGTTCGCACTATCACAATGTAGAAGTGGATTTTGATTTACATGGCGGCGTGATACCTGTTCTACAAATTGTTTGCTGCAGGGGCATGTGCAGAGATTATGCAATAAAAATGCGTGTCAGCGAGTCGAGTGTGATTAATTTGGATACCACAAAAGGATCAGGTACACATTGGATGGGATACCGAAAACGATTCGTTTGGAGACTTGAGACCTACCTTACATGTGATTTTTCAATGCTCCACCCGAAGGTACTACATTGGCCAGGAAGCGAGTTTTTTTTACCTGGAAAATTTGGAATTTTGTCGAACCCTTGCTGTTCCAAGCAAAGTAGGAATCTTTAACGTGCGCGACAACACACACACGGGACCTCCATTTTACCTCTCATCCGAACGAGGGTGTATTTTTGTGAAAAATGCTCGCCTAACATTTTTCAAGCGGACCGTGTTGATATTCGAACCCCGGACCTTGGGTGTAGTAGTCACACACATGCCACTACGCCATGGAGCCGCCTTGGAGATTTGAGACCGCCGGAAGAAGTGTAGAGATATTTTCGAGGTTGCAGAATTTACTACAACAGTGTACCGGGGCAGACTTACAACACTTACAATTGCGGGCATTTAGTGTTAAAGTTTCTTAGTGACAATGGCGAAAACAGTGAGCGTGTTCGGATACGGTAATCGATGGGATCCATTTACCCCCCCAATCAAATTGTGAATATGGTTTCAGCTTAGTGGGGTTGTATACTTGCAACACACATCCAGGAAAAAACATCTGATACTTTAACGATGCAGAGTATCGTAGAATAACCATTGAACCTGGGTCGTACGAATTAAAAGAATTAATGCATATATACAGGAGGTTTTCAAAAAACGGTTCAATCAGACGCCGGACATCAACGAGAACATTGTAAAATATTTTAAACTGAGTGCAAACAATAATACATTAAAGTGTTCTATACCAAGCAGTCTACCGATTGATTTTCGGGCGAACAATATTGTAGAATTTTAGGCTTTACCAGTTATTATAATCCCGTAAACACCGCACAAAAGACAGTTGGTAACGAAATTACATAAGGTGGAAATTAGCGCGCCAATTGTCAATGATGTCACACAATATGCAAATTAGGGCGACGCAATTTTAATATATACCAATTGTACATGACCCCTATGGGGTACTTACCTGAACAAGTAAAGCTTCATTCAGAATTACTTCCTGATGGCGGCTCGTGGCTTCCTTCAGGATTATTTCATAATGGCGGCAGCTTGCATCCGGATCACTTCATGATGGTTCTCGGGTCGTGGGCTGCTGTTAGGCCAGGTTGCGTCCAAATTTGCTGGTCTTCTTCCTATGTAGAGGTACGATAAGGAACGGGTTGGGGAACGATAATCAAAAAGGCAAAAGGGAATCTACATACAAAAAGATACGATAAGATACCAGACCAACTCCTCTTCTTGGCGTTTCGAAGGCAAGTCCCTCGGCGTCTCTCGTAAATTCTCCGCTTTTCCTGCCGCCACACGCGTCGGCGCGAAGTCTCGCGCAACGCCCTTCTAAAGTGACGGAAATACGCGCAACAAGTCTTTTAAATTTATAGCGCGAAATTCCCGCATATTAAAACTATATAAATGTTAGTGCCAAAATTTTTGGCACGTAACAATCGCGACAAAGCGATAAAAGAAAAAACTTAAAAACAGAAAAAGACTGTTAGCACAGTAACATCTTAAAATCTAAATCCTAACCACCCTACATAAATCCTAACTTAAATCTTCCGGATTACCAGGAAACGGAGTATGTAGCCCCATTGTCCTTGACTACATTTATAAGTGGGCACACGAGTCTTTAATGTGGCGCAGTTATAATCGACAGCATAAATTTGTCGGGAAGCATGAAACACTACTTAATCTAAAACAAATGCGACAAGTCGCCTAACCTATATACTAAACTAAAGCTAACATTACCGTTTCTTACATGCAGACGCACATGAGCGTTGCGTCTAAACTGTTCTTTGTTGGCAAAAAAGTGCCCAAATTTAAAAATGTTCATGAGAGTGAGTTACTCTACACTCTAGCAAATTTTTAGTTACTGGTACTCTGGTTTAATAAGCAATACACATCAAAACTTGTCCATGACATGGTTGTGAATCAACAAATTTACCAAAAGTACCACCTTAAATCCTTACATTGCTAACCTAACAAATTACATTTCTACCATCAGGTTAGCTTTTTCACTTAATATTAAAAAAAAATAATTCCCACGTCTGGTCATAAATACCAAACGTTAGGAAGATAAAAAGATAAAACATGATCTCAAATTGTTATCGAAGATAATAGATAGATAACGATATTGAGCTTAAGTTATTATCAAAGGTAATAGATAAGATAATGATATTAAACTAAAGTTATTATTAACGGTAGTCGGTAAGATAACGATATTAAACTAAGATTATTATCCAAGATAATAAATAAGATAAAGATATTAACCTAAGTTATTATCAAAGATAATAAGTTAGATAGCGATAGAGTGGCTCCGTGGAGCCGTTAAATGGGAATTTCTCGAACCCCCTAAAAAGAGCAACCTGTGAAGAAAGCCTGTTTGCGATAAACGGTGCGAGGGACCGGCAAAGGCATTTGGGTGCATCCCTGCACCCGGCGTTAATTGATATCGGTGATGTAATCACACGACATCCACACGATATATCGATACATAGATATTCTCATGCACTCACACACTCATACATACCTTCACTGTTAGCGCCCATGTGCGCTGACAGCGGCACCACATGATCTCACGAAAGATTCCCAGAGACGTGGTCCAGGTGTCTGTGAAAACCTCCTGCGCAACCACACGGTGACTAACGGAAATGAACAGGCAGTAGAAATAGGAACGGTAGAAAGAGGGATGTAGGTGTTTGGAGTGCATAGGAGGCACTTCCAGGTAGAAAAAATAGAGGAAGCGTTCGCATTGAGCTAAAGAGACAGAAAAGGTGGATAGCAAAGAGCTACTCAAGCAGCCAATGTAGCCAGTAGCTCGGAGTGAGGGAAAATCACTCTTATGTGGTAGACGGGTGTTCCGGGACAAGAACAGGTCCACCGAAAGAAAGATAAGGCAGAAACGGAGACAGCAGGATACGATAAAGTAGAGTTTTTGGACAAGCGTCCGAGAGAAGGTAGAGAGTTGTCCCTGTTAAAACACAGATCGGTCAGAAGGACCACCTGCGATATTAATCCGACAAGTTAAGGTATATCATAAGTTAAAAAATTCACTAGACTCTTAAGAGAACTAGTGCGATCATTTTCCTAACGAGTGCATCCACTGCGATAAGAAAATCAGACAAAAGTTGACACAACAACTTAAAAGTATCACTACAGATACATTCACACGAAAACCCAACTGTTTCAAGGTAGTTTTTTAAAACGGTAACGCCCTAAGCACACAAAGATGCCTAATTATGAGCAATTAAATACAGACACGCTGTCCCAATATGCTAAAACAACCGAAAATTTGATAAGATATCAATAAAAACCAATAGCACCTCACCACAAAGTTCAATAAAAAACAACGAAAAAAATGTTTATAAGTTATGGTGATTTAGTAGGCAAAGAAACAAATAATAGTCTAGGATAATGTGGGCGACTGTAATAATTCAGAGGAAAAACACATGGAATAGAAAATCCTAGTTTTTTTGCAACTGCGAATATGAACTATTTCTTACAATAGCATAGGCCGCGTCTCCTATGTGAGCCCAAAGAAAAAAGCATCCACTCTAACATCAGCTCAAACCAATCATAAAAATTCAATGAGTTATTACAACCAAAGTTACGACACTTACCACACAATTAAACAATGTAAAAAAAAACTAAAAACCAAATAATATGCTGTAGGAAAAGTTCGAGGATTAATTAAGTGAAGCGACAGAGTTATACTAGGGAATCTAGAGAATAAAGCGATATATAAGTAACGGTAAGTTCAGGGAAAAGTCAACCAGAAGCAAAAGGTTTAAGGTAAATAAGTTAAACGTATAAGAGATAGGTGTATAAGAGAAGGAATAAGTAATTAAAGATACTAATTGATGGTGAGAACAAAAAATATCAGGTAAATCGTAAGGAGAATGGAACGTGAAAAACTTAAGTAGCATTTGGGTCAGCACAGAATGGCTTAAGATCTTTAATATGGCACCTTCCTTGGCGTTTTCCTTCAACGTCTTGAAGTTCGTAGATAAGGGGACTAACGACCTTGCAAAGGATGAATTTAGGGACTAATTGTGAGGAAAATTTCTTAGATGCATCCGATAAGACATCATTCCTTTTCCAAACTTGTTCGCCCAAGGCGAAGGAAATATTTCGTTTACGTAAGTTATCTTGGTCCTTACTCTTTTCGTAAGCTTTTAACAAATTTTTTCTAACGTCGTTAAAGATAGAAGGTAATGATTGTTGGTCTTTGTCCCAGCGTACTTTATCGTCAACTTCAATTACGTTAGTATCGTCAGGAACTAAACCATAATAACTCCCATCGATTGGGGTATATCTTCCAAAAGCAAGAAATGACGGAGTGAATTGGGTTGATTCGTGTTTAGATGTACGCAAAGCTTGTGCAATTTTAAAAATATTTTCATCCCATGTAGTATGGTCTGAATCAATATAGGAAGAGATAGCGGTAATTAAAACTCTATTTACTCTCTCGGTAGGGTTTACTTGAGGATGGTATTTTGCGTTAAACCAAAGTTTTTGTACTTTGTAACTCTTAACAAAATTTTGAAAATCTTTAGAGATAAATTGTGCGCCATTGTCACAAAGAATAATCTGAGGAACACCGAAGATAAGAAATACATTTTGCTCTAGGAATTTACTTATAGCAGCAGATGCATCCTTACGTAAGGGTTGCACCATAACAAATTTAGAAAACCAATCGGTGACAACTAAAAGATATTGGTTACCTTTTTTCGATCGAGGGAGAGGTCCTAATAAGTCGAGCGATATTAATTGAAAGGGATAAGATACACGTTTAAAGTTACCCATTAAGCCAGAACGAGCGTCTTGTGAGCTCTTATGAGAACCACAAATTTTACAGTTCCTAATATAGTGACAGACAGATTGCTTAAGTGTGGGCCAGTAATACAATTCAGATATTTTAGCGAGAGTTTTTGTAACACCAAGATGGGTAGCTATAGGATCATCATGACATAATTTACGCACTTCACTGCGGTTAGCGGTAGGGACGACAAGTTTCCATTCAGGGATGTTAGATATTTTGTGGGGTAAAGAAGATACAAATTTATATAATCTATTGTTGGTTACACGAAAGGTAGGAAATTTATCGGGATTATCAGAAACTTTTTTAATCATATTAAGATACCAGGTATCAGGAATATATCTGGAAGGTTAAGAGAAACGACATCACGAGATAAGGCATCAGGTACGATATTTAATTTGCCAGGCCTATGCCTAACGTCAAATGTGAATTGAGAGATACGCAAGTTTCATCTTGCCAAACGACCTGCGGGTTGTTTTAAGTTATTTAGCCAAGTGAGGACCGTACAATCGGTAATCACGGTAAAATGTGTACCTTCAACATATCCTCTGAATTTTTCGATGCCAAAGATAACTCCCAATAATTCTCGTTCGGTAGCTGAGTATTTTTGTTCGGCAGAAGTTAAGGCGCGACTTGCATAAGCAATTGGGTGCTCTAAACCATTGCTCACCTGGAACAACATTGCACCTAAACCAGTAAGTGAGGCATCGGTTTGTATATAAAATTTTTCATCGAAATTGGGCGAGATTAAGATAGGTGCTGAAACGGTTAACGTTTTAATTTGTTCGAAAGCCAGTTGAGATTCTAAATTCCACTCGATAGTTTGGGACTCCTTTTTATTTTTAATTAAAGCGGTAATGGGTGCAGATATAGTTGAAAGATTGGGTAAAAAGATGCGATAATAGCTAATCATTCCAATTAAACGTTTGATTTCGGTAACAGTTTTTGGTGTTTTGAATTTAGTAATAGCGTCGATTTTAACAGGATCTGCTCGTAAACCAGTTCCATCGATAATACAACCAAGAAATGTAAGAGACGAACAACAAAATTGACATTTCTCACAATTTATCTTAAAACCTGCTGCATTTAGGCGTTCTGCCACTGCATTCAATGTGGCGATATGTTCATCAAAGGAACTTGAGATAACTAAAATATCATCTAGAAATACAAAGGCACGTTCCTGATGTAAGATAGGACCTAACGTTTGATCCATAGTACGTTGTAGGGTTTGTGGTGCGTTACAGAGACCAAATGGCAAAAAATTATATTCGAAAAGACCTCGGCCTGGAACACAAAAAGCAGTTTTAGGGCGGGAAGGTAAATCGAGGGGTATCTGATAAAAAGCTTGTCTAAAATCGATAGATGAGATAAATTTTGCGTTTCGAAGCCGGCTTAAAATCGAGTCAGTTCTTAGTAGAGGGTAAGCGTCAGAGACAGTTACCGAATTCAACTTTCTGCCATCAAAACAAGCACGCCAATCGTCATTCTTCTTACGAACTAATACTACGGGAGACGTCCATTGTGAATTTGAGGGAGAGATAACACCAGATTCTAACATTTTATCTATTTCCGAATGCAAATGCTTTTGTAATGCGATAACGGATATTGACGTTGCTTAAAAGGGAGGGCATCACCTGTAGAGATAACATGTGTTGCAGTAGTAACGCAACCAAGTTCAGAGGTATTAAGTTTACGAAATTTATCGATTGTAGAGTTAAGATTTACATTTTGGGAATCGGTAAGAGAAATTTTATTAGATATTCCTGCAGATGCACAGGAATTTGTTTTAAGAGAAGTTTGCCAAGAAAAATCTTGGAAGTAAAGCGACAAATTAAAAAGTTTGCAAAAGTCTACACCTAGTAGGAATGGATAAACCAATGTAGGTACAATCAAAAATGGAACCTCACGTTCAAGTGATTCTACTCGAATTTTTAATTTAAGGGAACCCGTTACATATATTTCATTATCGTCAGCTAAATTTATGGAAGTTTTTTCGGGAACAACTTGAATTTTAATATTTTGTTTAGATAATTGTTGTAGACCTTCGTTGTTTATGAGGGCGCATGAGGAAACTGTGTCCAGTAAAGCTATTACATTTAAGGAACCAATCGGGATGGGTAAATGTGGGCGGTTATCGAAAGGTTTTTTAACAAGTTGTAAGGCAGCAGACTTTTTATGGTAAAAGGAATTAACGGTTTGTAGCCAATTAGACCATTCTGACGGGGTAGTATAACATAATTCTTTTAATGAAAGTAAGGCATTTTGTAAATTCAAAGTAACGATATTATTGTCAGATATATTTAATAAAGGTACAGCGTTAAAGGTAGTTTTATACTTTAAATTTATTGACGTCTGGGTCCGTTGAATGATTGGTGTTGAGGACGATTTTGATACCTTGAGATATTTACGCCCTGGGTAGGAATATCTCGACGAGAGTTTCCCGATACGTTAGAATTACAATTTGTACAGTTACATCTATAGATATTAGCGCGACCACAGCCATAGCAAAAAGTATTTTTGGGGTATGTACAAACGTTGTAATTATGTTCACTTTTCTTACAATTCCAACAGGTAAGTGAGTTATTTGTTGAGGTAGAAGGAATATTAAGGGTAGATACTTTACGAGAAGATTGAACTTGACACGCTAAATCGGATTCTAAAAGGCCAGATTGTTTTTCTGGAGGAGGACGGTATTTATCCACCCGCAACTTTACTTCTTGGAGCGAACGACATAAATCTTTGAATTGAGCTAAGGAAGAAATGTGTTGTAACGCTAGACGTTCGGTAAAATAAGGATTTAAATTTCTACGCAACTGATCGATAATTTCAAATTCTGATGTTTTATTATCAAGTCTACTATATAAGGCTTCTATTGAGGTAATAAAGGAAATTACATTTTCGTCAGGTCCTTGGGTTCGATTTCGTATCTCATTCCAAAGGTCGATAATATAACCATGCGGTAAAAAGTTCCGTTTTAAACACGTAACTAATTCCTCCCAGGTAGAAATCTTAGCTCTAATGTTACGGTACCAGATTAACGCAGAATCAGAGAATAATTCACCCGCTGAAACAAATAAATCCTGGTCGGTACAGTTGCGTGAAATCCTGAAATCGTTAATTCTGTCAAGAAAAGACATTAAAGAAATTTGGGAGTCAAAACTCTGAAAAGTTAAACCCTATTTATAAACAGGTATGGATTTCTCCAATGGTGGAGCTTGAGAAATTACGAGATTTGATAACGGTACAGATATATCTGTGTCTGCATTTGGATTAAGTCTATCAAGAACTATTCCTTCAAGTAACAAGATATCTGATAAGAAAGTTTGTTTAGCTTGGTTCGCTTCATCATTGTCAAATAAACACAAGTCTATTCGCTGCTTAAGGTGTATTATGCGGGAAACAACACGTTTTAATTCGATTTCGCTTGGGCCGGGATTAATTTTGTTTATTATATTAGTTATATCTTCAAGGGATTGTTTGATTTCCGACATATTTTGAGGTAAATCAGAAACGATTATTTTCGAAATGGGTTGCCCTTTAACTTCCTGCGCTAAATAAAATTAAATAAAAACCCTTAACCACAAAAAATATTTAAATTACTAGATACGTATTTCGACAACTATGTGGTCATCATCAGTAGGAAAAAAAAATTAGCTGTATTATTATTATTATTAATTATACAGCTAATTTTTTTTTTTTTTTATTTTTTTTTTTCCTACTGATGATGACCACATAGTGGTCGAAATACGTATCTAGTAATTTAAATATTTTTTGTGGTTAAGGGTTTTTATTTAATTTTATTTAAATCGTGCCACAGTGTTCCTATAGATTATTTCCTGCGCTAGTATTGCTTTAAGTTGCAATCGTCTGTCATTTTGGGTAGACGCGGGTTTAATATTTCTACATTCGATTTCGTAAATCAATTCCAAAGACTTGAGGTGAGTAATATTCATTTTGAAATAATATTTGAGACAAAAAAATATACAAAATTTAAGATACTATTGTGTTTCACAAGATAAATGGTATACCAAACTTCAATGGGTTACGTTAAATTTATTTGAAGGCAAAATTTTTTTTTTAAAAAAGGCATTTGTAGGTTGCAAGTATTTAAATTACTAAGGGAACACTTTTAAAATGGTAAGAGGGCAAGATAGTGTTTAATAAAAGAAATACATCACGGTTAGGTTAATATAACGCTTTAAAAGACTAAAAACTCAATTGATTAGAAAATCTATATTTGGAGATGGAATTTTTGTTTATGCAGGTAATTGTAATTTACAATTAATTATTTAGGTTATAAAAAGACACTCGAAATTATAGAAAGATACATTATATATGTTATTTAAACGGTATCAGGGCAAGACAGTGTTCAAGAGAAGGAATGTAACAAGATTACGTTACTCCAACGTTTTAAGACATATACTAAAAGGTCAATTAATTACGGTAAATGTTTTTAAACACAAAGTTTCCTTTAAAAGTAATTTGTAAATCATAACTAAATATCTAAATTACTAGAAAACACTTTTAAAATGGTATCAAAACAAGACAGTGTTATCCATGATTTAACAACACTTTTAGAAGTACAAAAAACAAGCGATAGTTATGTTTAATCTAATATAAAATAGATAATTTTCCTAAGAAACAATGAATAAGGCATAAAATAATTAATTTATAATTTATTTATGTTTAAATGTACTTACATGTGAAATTCGAAAGTTAGGTTATATTGCTAATAACCACTCCTAAAAAAACTTTTAATTCCATTTAAAAAACAAACTAATCACACATTTAAGACAATTCAAGTTAAGAAGGAACACTACTTTTAAAGTTATAGAGAATTAATTAAATTAACAAAACATTATAAAAACATAAGCCATGAATTTCAATAGTCAAAATGGCGATTTATATTAAAGTTTCTAAACAGCTGTCATGTCATCTTAGGTAAAACCACAGTAACTTCAGAGGTACCACTCTAAATTTTTAAGGGTCAATTGATATTAAAAATGAAGATAATTATATTTTTTAAATGAAAAAGCTATAGATATCTTTAATTAATACATTATAGGCCATAAATACAAATCATACAACCAAAAACCACGTTGAGGCGTCATTATTATATCCCCGTAAACGCCGCACAAGCGACACAAAAGACAGTTGGTATCGAAATTACATAAGGTGGAAATTAGCGCGCCAATTGTCAATGATGTCACACAATATGCAAATTAGGACGACGCAATTTTAATATATACCAATTTTACATGACCCCTAGGGGGTACTTACGTGAACAAGTAAAACTTCCTTCAGAATTACTTCCTGATGGCGGCTCGTGGCTTCCTTCAGGATTATTTCATAATGGCGGCAGCTTGCATCCGGATCACTTCATGATGGTTCTCGGGTCGTGGGCTGCTGTTAGGCCAGGTTGCGTCCAAATTTGCTGGTCTTCTTCCTATGTAGAGGTACGATAAGGAACGGGTTGGGGAACGATAATCAAAAAGACAAAAGGGAATCTACATACAAAAAGATACGATAAGATACCAGACCAACTCCTCTTCTTGGCGTTTCGAAGGCAAGTCCCTCAGCGTCTCTCGGAAATTTCCCACTTTTCCTGCCGCCACACGCGTCGGCGCGAAGTCTCGCGCAACGCCCTTCTAAAGTGACGGAAATACGCGCAACAAGTCTTTTAAATTTATGGCGCGAAATTCCCGCATATTAAAACTATATGAATGTTTAGTGCCAAAATTTTTGGCACGTAACACAGTGGCAAATTGGCCGCAGATACTGTACATATCGCTGATCAGCAAGTGAACATAATTTCAGTATCAAACATTTTTGTAGAAACCAATATCACCACCGGATCGTTCAGAAACAATTTTCTTACTCATAGTATATTTGAATTCAGTCTGTCTGTACCGCCTGGGTATAACCTGGAAAAGGAACCGAATCACGTTATATATTATCCACTGAGTGTGGCAGAAATTCATAATATTATAATCAGATTAGTTAATCATTTGGGTGAATTGGTAAACTTATTCACAGGAAACATACACCTCTGTTAGACTGGAAATAAAAAGCAACTGAAAATGCCTATTGATTTTATATATAAGACACGCTACCACACCCCCAGACGACCAGTAGTGAATACGACGTCAAAGTGTCAAGTTATTCAGAGACTTACATTACATGTGATTTTTTCCAATGCTCCACCCGAAGGTACTTCATTGGCTAGAAAGCTAGTTCTTTTTACCTGGAAAATTTGGAATTTTGCCAAACCCTTGCTGTTCCAAGCAAGGTAGGGATCTTTAATGTGCGTGACAACACTCACACACGGGACCTCCATTTTACCTCTCATCCGAACGAGGGTGTTTTTTTGTGAAAAATGCTCGCCTAACATTTTACAAGTGGACCGTGTCGGGATTCGAACACGGGACCTTGCACGTAGTAGCCACACACATACCACTACGCCACGGAGCCGCCTCCAGAGACTTACATTACATTTGATTTTCCAATGCTCCACCCGAAGGTACTACATTGGCCAGGAAGCGAGTTTTTTTTACCTGGAAAATTTGTAATTTTGCCGAACCCTTGTTGTTCCAAGCAAGGTAGGGATTTTTAACGTGCGTAACAACACACCCACGGGGCATCCATTTTACCTCTCATCCGAACGAGGGTGTATTATTGTGAAAAATGCTCGCCTAACATTTTTCAAGCGGACCATGTCGGGATTCGAACCCGGGACCTTGAGCGTAGTAGTCACACACATACTCCAGAGACTTACAGCAGAAGAAATGCGTTTCTTAAAATTTTTGGGATTAAAAATTATAAATGATGCGTGGTAGGAGTAAACGCGGCTTAGTTCTCCGCGGTGATGAAAACGTTAAACTTGAAAGGCTTAAATATGAGGACGTGCCCAAATTAGATGTGTTTGGAGGTTATAAATTAGACGAAACCATAATAAAAGAAGATTATTATACATATTTTCCCTTTACATTGAATGCAGAAAACAACGATCGGATTTCAATGGAAATTCAAAGCAGTGAAAATATCTCATACCGTTCATTTGCATTTCCAATGCTCCACCTGAAGGTACTACACTGGCGAGGAGGCGAGTTTTTTGTTGCCTGGAAATTTAGAATTTTGCCGAACCCTTGCCGTTTCAGGCAAGGTAGGGATTTTTAACGTGCGTGACAACACTCACACACGGGACCTCCATTTAACCTCTCATCCGAACGAGGGCGTAATATTTGTGAAATATGCTCACCTGCCATTTTTCAAGCAGTCGGCCGTGTCGGGATTTGAACCCGGGACCTTGGGATCCGTAGTCTTACGCTTACTACATTGATCCACGGCGACGCCTAAATATCTTATACCCCCATGAAAGTTTCATATTTATAAGGGGTACCTATAAGCCTACGGAAACATCAAGAGAAACAACAACAACTGTAGATCCGATTAGAGCAGCAGAACCAGACCCTAAAGCTTACGAATTTACTAGAAATGCTCCCTACTTTCTGTTTGAGGAAATTCAATACAAATTGGGTAATAATCAAATAATAGATGTATGTCGAATTTCGGGGATTACTCGAACCATTAAAGGACTTGTATCCATGGAAGAATCAGAAACAAAATCCATCACACACATGGAGCCCCATACCATATTCCAAGATGGACGGTTTAGTTGTGCTATACCGTTAAAAACCATTTTTGGGTTTTTCGAAGATTACAAAAAAACTATCGTCAACATGCCTCAAGAGCTGATTTTAATCAGATCTAAGTCGCATGTAAAATGTTACAAGTCGATCCGAAATACAGTAACAGTAGGGGATAATTGGGGATCCTACTGCCTCATTTCCTCCAGAATCCCTCATTCCCTCACACATCTGGATCAAATAGTTTTCTTCGACTAGCCATTTTCATCTTTCAAGATAAATTTATCTTGTTTGGTATCAATTAATATTAGATTTTTCTCAGCTATCCGAATTTCTAGGAATTTTTTAGATAGCATCATCCCCCAGGAAACTACCCTCATTTTAAGATTTTTACCAAGGTAGATTTCTAATCACCTCTTCTTTTTAACATCTGGAATTCTTTAACCAAACACAAAGAAATTAAGCACACAAAAGTTTAATAATTTATTTTATCCGATTTACAGTTTAATAAATTAATAGAATACAATTTTTACATTGCAAAGTATAACATTATTTTCTTCTTGTAACCGAAGCCAAGTAACCCGTAACAAAAAAAGACATTAATATGTTGTTTTGAAAAAAGGTAAGATTGTGTTCTTGGTCAACAAAACATATTGCCGTTAAGACCACAATATATCTCGCAGTCCAGCGACACCACGTGGAGGTAAACACATGTCACTGGGAGCGAAGGGATTATTAAGGATGGGATGAGAGGTAAACCTTATAACTAACTTACTGCCGCTATAAACAAAATACATTAAATATTTTTATGACCCCAAGCATAAGTGTTTGTACTGCTTGGTATCGCGAAATTCTTATCGTCATCTGCAGACAAACTAATTTTGTTAATGAGCATGGTATACAATTCGTGCTTTTTGCTACGAATGCGTACCATGCTGTGTATAAGGGGCGTACTGTTTGTACTTTTTACTATATTTTTAAACTCGGCCGGTGTAATCTGTTGCTCTACTACACTGCGGCTTATACCTTTAATTTTTTTACCGTGTCACTTTCACTTATTATGCAATAAGATTTTGCGCGAGTTCCAATAAATTCTAACACCAATTCACCATTAAATTCATCCTTAAACTTACCCACCACCTTCTTATTAACTAAGGGGATTTTGTATTTGTTAGTAGAAGAGTAATCGCTAGTATCAAAGTAGTCTATGTTAGTTGGGATATCACTATACAAGTCTTCTGTATGTACACTATAAACAAGAGAATCTGTGTACAGAGGGATCATAGTGTTGTAGTGAAACTCATACTTAAGAGTTTTTGACAAATCTAGAATCGAAAAACCTGCATATATGGGTTTGTTGTAAGTGGCTTTTACACGATCCATTTGTATGTTCACCAAATCCTCGCTCAGCATTAAACAACTATTAAAGTTTGGTTTGACTATTAGTCCACTTGCACACAACTTTTGTCCCTCGTACTCCCACCGCGACACAATCTTTACATCAACACGTTTGTCCACGTTCTCCATAGATTTACCAAAAACCGCATTGTTCATTAGTTTATAAAAGTGTTTTGTGTAGGCGTTAGTGACAGAAGTACGGAGAGACGTGTTTAAATCTATGTATGGTTTGAGCCACTGTGATTGCTCGAACTCCAACACACGGTGAACTGTAGTTAATTGTAGTTTATTGTCCAGAGCCTGTTGTAGTGTTCGGTAATGGACTACATATTTCTTCGTATCAAAAAGTGTGGTGAGTAGCTTTGGAGCCCTAGAAGACGGCGTTGGTGGAACCATTGTCTCGTGACAGAAAGGCAAGTCGATATGCAGATCCTGAAGCTGTTGTGGGTAGTGCAGATCAACCTCTAGGATGTACCCCATATTGTGTGTAATGGGAAAATTCAAAATGTTATCTTTCGAATGGTTAACCTGATCGATGTTTAACCACCTGAAAAACCCATGCGGATGTGGTTGACTCATAGCCCATCCGTATAAGTTGTTGGCATCAAGGTATGTCAAGTACATGGAGGGTTCACTGAGATTGTACTCCTCCATATACTTGTTGTTGGCACGAGCATACCGATGACTACACTGAATGAGGCCACCTCTAATGCCTTTTTAACAAAGTGGTGCATATCAACATCGGTTAATAACACCAGCTTTACCTCAGTGTGTTTCAGCATTGCATCAAAGGCGAGAGAAGGAGCTGTCACGTACTGGGCCGGGTGAAGATCGTACGTACTTAGACAGACATTTCTGAAATTTTGAAAAACGACTGCTAACAGTAGAACATCTAAAATACAGATCGCTGTATTCACCCAAGTCTCGTACGTGAAACTCCTCCCACACCTTCTGCGCATGTTCATAATTCGCAGGGCTAATAGTCGTTGAAGAAAGCATGTTTTACAGGCAAAGAGGTTTCATCCAATACACTTACATCAGAAATGTATGAATATGGGAAAACACCTTTCCTTGTTTGTCGTCTGAAAAAAATTTTTGGACCTCAACAAACTGTTGATGATCTAAATTCTTCGTCAACTTATCCAACGATGATGCCATAAAACGCAGCGAATCTATGAAACGCAGCTGGATCGTTGAATTGTGATCATCTTTAGTATCTGCATCTCCTGCTAATCGAACATACTTCGTAAATGAAATAAATCGTTCCTTATTGTGGAGGATCACCTCTACACGTTCTTTATCACATCCCAGCTCCCTTACGATAAAATGTCCATCGTAACCACTCAAATTGTGAAGGATCACTGGGATGAATTTAGGTACCATGTATTAAACGTTGCACTGGCGATGTTCTGCGAAGCGGAACTTTCCTGTCAGGTGGCAGTGATCCCTCACTCGATCATCACCCAAAGGTTTTTTACATATGCCACACTACTCAACCATATAAAACAAAAGCTCGTCCAGAGGTTCCAAAGGCAGCATTGGAACGTTGGTTTTTAAAATTTTCCCAAGCCGACGTGCTTCTTCTTTTAACCTCTGGATGAAAACCTTGGCGGCATCTACGTCTCTATAAAGCTCGAATTTATTTAGGGTGTCATCGAAATCGTATTTTATATAGTATGCAAAAATGTAAGGAGTGTGGACTTGCATGTTGGTTGTAAACGAAGTGGAGGGGTCTGGATTCGCTGAGCTTAGTGGTTGTAGGATGCATTCAAAATCAGCATAAATAACAAGAAGGAATATGTATTTGCTTGTGGATGTTGGTGAACTCTACAATGTTGTTGAAGTGGTTCGGCATGGTGGTGGCGACATGTTTGCATTCGTGCTCTGTATGCCTGCGTAATTTCTCCTCGGATCGGAAATATATGAGACAACCATCACATAACCATTTGTGTTCATTATGATTAGATAATTGGGTTCCGACCAACCCATTTAAATTCTCGATCCAACAGTAGTGAGACTTGGTTCCTTCCTGGATGTATAAAAGATTGGCATGCCGTGCCCTCTTTCTTTGCGTGAAATGCAAAGGTCCCACAATCGACTTCCTTTCTATGCCAAACACGTTGACACTGATGTTGTTTAATTCCTCAAATTTTGAAATGTCCTTGATTCCCATTGGTAGAGAGATACCTGCAATGTTCAATGCCGTGTAGTGTGGGTAGCTACTAACTCTTTCAAGATTAACGTGTCCAGGATAGAGAGCAGCCATCACGCACCAAGCAAAACATGCGTTATCCTGGTTCTGGATGTTAACAACGGCATGCTTGTCTCGGATCCATTTGGGGAACTCGATGTTCGAAGAACCTCGCATGGGCGCATACTTATTAATATTGAGCTCCAAATAGAGCATCTGTTTCAGCGTCCAACCTAAAACACTAATTTAAATAGATGTACATTGATTTTCAAAACTCACCAGAGTCCCGTTCCATAAACTCATCCTATTTTGCAGACATCTTTTCCACGAACGCATCATAGATCACCCCAAATCACTCGATTCAGTAACCACAACATTTCGGGTGTTGAAGGATTTGATATGTTCAACATCTCCAGCAACACCCATCTTGGTGTAGCCACGAAACACCTCCAAGTTGACCTTAAGGGAGGTGTGGATAGTCAACTGTTCCCCGACTAGGGTTACAAACCGCTTCTTCTGATCGCGCGGGAAGTCTAGGATGTCTAGAAATACAAACTAAGCAAACACAGAATACTTATAAAATACATACTTATAGAGTCGACATTATTAATGCGGAAAGTCGCTATTCTGTTTTTAAAGGCAGTTGCCACTACTTCCACCTCCAGGTCACCATCGACGGTTCGACTCCCTCGATGGTGCGCTGGTGGGCAGCTAAGTTGGTAACATCCATATCGCACTCCATACATCTCCTCATTCTTTTGGAAGTAGACTCTTCAACCGCTGGTGCAGCCGGTCTTTTGAACCCGGATGGACCGGCAACTGGCATCACCGCACCGTGTTTGTTATCCTTCTGACGCTTCAGATTGTCTTGCCGGGTGAAGGATGCCTGACACGCGTCGCAAGTAAACAACCCTTTTTTCGTTTCAGACACCAGCCCATGCTGCTGGAGCTGGTGTCTTTTCAAATTATCGATCCGGCTGAACGACGACCCACATACATCGCAAACGAATGAAGACATTTTCTATAGAGAATTGAAATTTCTTAAATAGTCAAAGACTAAACAGAAACTGAATCTATATCGCCTCGTACCATGCTTTTATACACATAATAATTAAGATCGTATAATAATTGGGTAGTTTTCTTTTAAATTTGGAGTAACCCTACGTAGTTTTAGCCTAGTTTATTCACGTCGGTGAAACCCAGTTAGCTCTCTGCTTACTCATGCATTCCAAACTAGTCTAATCGCACCAGTAAAACCTAATATTCTTAACTAACAGTAGAGTATAATCAAGGATCCCGCCCCCACATTTCCTCCAGAATCCCACATTTCCTCCCAAATTTACATGTAAATCCCCATAAGGAGGAAATGTGGTGGAGTAACATTTCCTCCAGAATCCCACATTTCCTCACACATCTGGAGGAAATAGTTTTCTTCGACTAACCATTTTTCATCTTTCGAGATAAATATATCTTAATTTTTCATCTTTCGAGATAAATGAGCATCCTCATTTGCTCCCACATCTAAACCAAATACTTTTCTTTGTCTAGCCAACGCATCTTTCGAGATAAACCTATCTTGTTTGGTATCAATCAATATTAGAATTTTCTCAGCTACCCGAATCTCTAAGAATTTTTTCGATTGCATCACCCCCAAGGGAGCTACCCCAATTTTAAGATTTTTTTTATCAATGTTGATTTCTAATCACCTCTCCTTTTCAACATCTAGAATCCTTTAACCAACAATAATAAGAACACAAAAGTTTAATAATTTATTTTATCCGATTTACAGTTTAATAAACTAATTACAATTTTTACAAAGTATTTCCTGTGTAGCCGAATCCAAGCAGGTTAACCTGTAACAAAAAAGAGATTAATAGGTTGTTTAAATAGCCCTGTAATAAAAAGAGATTAAAGTAAAAGAGAGGAAACATGTTTTCAGTCAATAAGACATATTGTTGTTAATCCAACAATATGTTTTACCGTCCGGCGAGACCACGTGGAGGTAAACATATATCGCCGGGAACAAAGGAATTATTAAGGATGGGGGAGGGTAGATATGCTTATAACTAACTTACATACTATATATACACAATAAAATATAAACAACTATCTAATATCCTTATGCCCCCATGCATATGTGGAAGTACTACCAGGGATGACGTACCTTTTGTCATCTTCTGCCGATAAACTAATTTTATTGATTAATTGGGTGTACAAAACGTGTTTTTTACTCCGAATACATACCATGCTATGCATAAGGGCACCAGAATTATTATACACAATGTCCTTAAAACTATCCACACTAATCCCAGCCACCACACTACGCGATACCCCCTTGATCTTTTTAATCGTGTCCTTCTCACTAAGAATGCAATACGACTTGGCCCTAGTTCCAACAAATTGTAACACCAAGTCGCCGTTGAACTCGTCTTTGAACTTGCCGGGGATCTTTTTGTTCACAAGAGGCATATTGTATTTATTGTCTCGAGGGTAGTCACTAGTGTCGAAATTGTTAATGTTTGCACTAATATCACTATACAAGTCTTTTGTTTCTATACTATACACTAAAGAGTCAGTGTCTGTGTAAAGTAGTGAGAGTTTGGCTCCATACAAATGTTTCATGGTGTTATAATGAAAATCATACATGAGGGTCTTTGAAATATCTAAAACTGAAAAACCTGCATATATAGGCTTGTTGTACGTGACTTTACCCTATCCATCTGTATAATAACCAAATCCTCTCCTAGCACTAAACTACTGTTAAAGTTCGGGCGGGCGATAAGTCCACTCGCGCACAATTTTTGTCCATCGTGTCCCCACCGGGCACGATCTTTACATCCACCCTCTTGTCGACATTCTCCATCGTTTTTCCAAAGACTGCGTTATTCATTAATTTGAAAAAGTCTTTTTCAAACGCATTTCTGGCAGATGTCCTAAGGGTGGTGTTCAAATCGATGTAGGGCTTTAACCATGGAGACTGGTCAAATTCCATAACCCGGTGGACTGCTGTGAGCCGGAGACCATTACGTAGCGCCTGCTGCAGGTTTCTGTAATGTATGACGTAACGACTCTTGTTGAGCAACGTGGCGAGCAGTTTCGGAGACTTGGAGGATGGTGTTGGGGGTACCATGGTCTGTGGACAAAACGGTAAATCGTTGTGCTGTTCGTGTAGGTTTTCTGGATACTCCAGATCTACTTCCAGGATGTACCCCTTGTCCCCTGTTACAGATATGTCATCGATGTGGGCTTTCAGGAGGTTAAGCTCTTTCTCTTTCAACCACCGGAATCCGCTTATCGGTAACGGTTGTGACATGGCCCATCCATACAAATTATTGGCATCCAGATACGTCAAGTACCTTGAGGGCTCTTCAGAATTAAAATTCTCCATGTACTTATTGTTGGCGTGAGCGTATCGTTGACTGCACTGAGTTAGACCACCACGAATCCCTTTCTTTACAAAGTGATGCATTTCTACATCAGTGAATAGATCCAGTTTAACCCCAGTGTGTTTCAGCATGGCGTCCCAGCTTAGACTAGGTGCTGTCATATATTGGCAGGGATCCAAGTCGTAGGTTTTCAAGCACACACCCCGGAAGTTTTCGAACACGTCAGCTAATAATAAAACGTCTGTTTTCAAATAAAGATCACTGTATTCGCCGAGTGTGCATATGTGGAAGGCGTCCCATACATTCTGAGCGTGATCGTACTCAGACAACGAAATCACAGCATTCGTGAGATCATTATAGAAATCCTCTCGGGTGGTAGACTTGACCTATTTAACGCTGAAGCGTCTGTCACATACCTGTACGGGAACACACCCTTTCTGCGTAGAAATGAAAACTGTACGTCGTCGGGGAAACACTTCCTCATCTCAACAAACTGCTCGCATTCCAAATTTTTCACCAACTTATCCAGGGATGATGCCATGAAACGCAGCGAATCTATGAATCGCAGCTGTACTGTGCAATTATCGGTTTCATCATCATCTTCCTCTACGTCTGGTTCTTCGCCATATAACCTCACATACTTTGTGAACGATACGAACCGCTCCTTATTATTTGGGATCACTGTAACACGCTCCTTATCGCATCCCAATTCCTTCACAATAAAATGGGAATCATACCCACTTAAATTGTGGAATATGACCGGTATGAAATTTGGCATCCGGTATTGGATGTTGCATTGGCGATGTGCTGCGAAGCGGAATTTCCCTGTAAGATGACAGTGATCCCTTACTCGATCGTCCCCCAATGGTTTCCTGCAGATGCCGCAATCGTCAACCATATGGAATAACAATTCGTCTAAAGGCTCCAACGCTGTCATCGGCACATTGTTTTTTAAGATAATCCCCAATCTGCGGGCTTCCTCCTTTAACTTCTCCATAAAAACTTTAACAGCTTCAGGCCCCCTGTACAATTCAAACTTATCCAGATTCTCGTCGTAAGAGCATTTAATATAATAGGCGAAGCTGTATGGTTCGTGTTGGTGGGTGCTGTTAGTAAAGGAGCTGGAGGGATCCTGTGCTGCTGAAGAAATGGGCTTCAACACGCTTTCAAAGTCCGCGTATATAACAAACGGCACCCTCATTTGCTTGTGCACGTTCGTAAATTCCAATATGTTGTTAAAGTGGTTGGGCATCTTTGTCGCAACCACGTTGCAGTCTTGTTCGGAGTGTTGTAGTAATTTGTCTTCGGATGGGAAGAACACCAAGCATCCATCGCAAATCCATTTACGGGTGCGGTCACGAGATAGCTGCTTACCCACTAGCTTCCCCAAATCCTTGATCCAGCAGTAGTGTGTGTTATTCTCATTCTGGATGTAAAGGAGGTTGACGTGCCGATCCCTCTTGCGTGCTGTAAAGTGGAGGGGGTCCGATAATGGACTTCCTTTCCACCCCAAAGACGTTAATGCTTATAGCATTCTGCTCCTCGAACTTGGCTATGTCCTTTATGGGCATCGGGAACTGTAGTCCTGTCACGTCGAGTGCGGTGCTGTAATGCGGGTAGCTACTGACCCTTTGCGGATTGTGAGCACCGGGGTAGAGCGCAGCCACAACACACCAAGCAAAACATGCATTGTCTTGGTTCTCCACGTTAACCACCGCACACTTGTCTCGAATCCATTTGGGAGCTCGATGTAGGACCCCCACGAAGAGGTTTATACTTGTTAATATTTATTTCTAGGTGCGAGACATTTTCAGAGTCCATCCTAAAATTTAAAAATTAGAAACAAAATAATAATTTTTCAAAACTTACCAGAATCTCGTTCTTGAAATTCGTCAGACTTAGCTGACATCCTCTCCACAAAGGAATTGTAGACATTTCCTAGGTTGCTGGATGAGGTGACCACAACATTTCGGGTGTTGAAAGATTTAACATCTTCAACACCCTCTACCGCAGCCATCTTGGTGTACCCACCAAACACCTCCAGGTTCACCTTTAGGGAGGTGTGGATTGCCCGCTGTTTCCCGACTAAGCTTACAAATCGTTCCCGTTGATTTTGCAAGAATTCCAACAGACCTAGAAATAACTAAGTTAAACACAAAATACTTATAAAAAAAATACATACTTGTAGAGTCGACATTACTAATTCTGTATGTAGCGATTCGACTTTTAAATGCTGTGCTCACTACTTGTACACCCCCATCCAGGACACGGCTAGCATTAGCTTTGTGCTCGTTCGAGCGTTGGTGGGCTACCAAGTTGGTTACATCCACATCGCACTCTTCGCATCTCCGCAATCTCTTGGGGGCGGGTCCCTCAACTATTGACGTAGCCGGTCGTTTGACCCCGGATGGGCCGGCAACTGGTTCCACCACACCATGCTTGGTGTCCTTATGACGTTTTAGGCTGTCCTTACGGGTGAAGGATGCCGGGCACACTTCGCAAACAAAAAGGCCGGTGGATTTCGATGCTACGTCATGTTGTTGGAACAGATGCCTCTTCAAATTATCACCCCTTGAGAAGACAACTCCACAGACGTTGCAGACAAAGGAAGACATTTTTCTATAAAGAAATTAAAAAACTGGTTAAAGACTTTATAGCTGTTGTAACTAGCCGAAGACTAAACAGATACTGAATTATATTGCATTGCACGGTGCTTTTATACCCTGTTGGTATAATTAGCTAGTTTACTTTAAAACCCAGCGTCGTTTAACCTTGAGTAACATTTCATACCAGTCTATTCATGTCGGTGAAAATCAATTAGCTAGTTTACTTTTAAATTAGGTGAAAACCCAGCGTCGTTTAACCTTGAGTAACATTCCATACCAGTCTAATCACACCAGTAAAACCTAATATTCTTAACTAACCTTGAATCGGATTACAAACTAGTTCATGCCTGTCTGTAACATACTGCAAATGATAATGAGGAGCATGCGCAACAACAACCTCGAAACATTTAAAAGGATGACGCGCATAGCATCCTCTCAGTCATCTCGGTGAAATCAGTGCAAAGCAATGGAGTCTGCAGATGTTAATGATGCACAAGTTTCGTATACCGAAAATCTGATTAATAAGTTTACGTATAGTTTAAGTGAATTGGGTGAACACCCTCATAATGTGGAAATTGGGTTTGTTATAAACCAGACAATAAAACCCGTATTACGATTGGTGTGTAGCAAGAAATATTGTGGCAGCCATGTTCTGGAATTGACATACGAAAATTGGTCAGCATTTACAAATTTTCAAGTGGAATTTCAAATCAACGTATTTTCCCGTGACGTGCTAAACACTCGATTAAATGGTGCACCGAAATGGAAGATCTACACATACAACTAGGAGGACCGTTCTTTATCACTCTGTCGCCAGTGTATGGAACAACCGTGGACGAAACGTTCCAGTTAAAAATAATAATGGGTGATAGCTCGATAGTTATAAATGAATTGGAGTGCCGTAAACTATCCCATATGCGAGAATTGTTTGAGTATCAACTTAAACAGTTGGAAAGTCGTGACTTCCCAGCATTATACAGCGAATTAGTAGGGTTTGTTGCTAATTCTAATTTAAATGAGGGCGATGGGTTTAATACTCTGACAGAAGGGGAGAAACGAATTAAAATCTTGGTTGAAGGCGAAGTTCGAATTGGAAATATTTTATTCTACAACGAATTGAATCAGAGCGCCCTAAATGCATTGGAGCTGGTTATATGTTTTCCAGATATATTTGTGCGAGACGTGATACGTACAAGAACATTAGTGGAAATGTTTAGACGTTTAAATTTGTTGGAATCTGAAGATTCTGGTTATGGTGATAACTAGAAAGAGTATTTTATAAAAGACAGTCCAAAAGACGTGGATGTAAATGTATTGTTATTATAAATAAATTGTAAATTTTTTTTGAAAAAGTATAAATAGACTCGTTGTTGTTTTTTTATTTAGTATAGTTTGAGATTTTTTTTGAGTAAACACATGATTATCTGTTCTGGAGAGGGATTAATCAACAGCGCTATAAACAGGTTACCGTTTGAGCTGCATATTCCAGGTTATCAGTACTGCGGGCCTGGTACAAAGTTGGATGAGCGCTTAGCAAGAGGTGATCCTGGAATAAACGAATTAGATAAATTGTGTAAAGACCACGACATTGCATACTCCAAGTACCCCGACGATCTTCCAGCCAGACACCGAGCAGATAAAATTTTAGAAGAAGAAGCCTGGGGAGAGTTAAGTCTAAAACGCAAAGTTAGGGGAAAAAGCCGCAGCTTGGTTTGTGACAAACGCTATGAAAGCGAAGAGAAAATGGGTATGGGGTTAAAGAAGAAAATAAGTTTCAAAGGCGGATTTTGAAGAAAATACGCTCCGCAGTAGACCGAGTTGGTTCCGACAACTTGAAAAAGCTGTTAGATGTTGGTATTCTAATTGGAAAAAAAATCATAAAAGGAGCCGGTGGGGAAAGCAAAATTAAAGTCCCACGTATTATACCCGTTCCACAGAAAGGAGGTTTTCTACCATTGATTCCGATATTCGCTGGACTAAGTGCCCTAGGAGCGCTAACAGGTGGTGCTGCGGGGATAGCTAAAGCAGTAAATGATGTCAAGACAGCCAACGAACAGCTTAAGGAGAGCGAACGACACAACAGATCTATGGAAGCCATTACTGTTGGGAAAAAAGGAAATGGAATGTTTTTAAAACCATACAAAAAAGGCACAGCATTATTCTTGAAACCATACAAACAGGGGCGTGGCATTTGTAAAAGCATCAAAAACTAAGCAAGTTACCTCGAAGAGCTCTCACCGATGTAGATATAAGGAAACACGCATCTAACATTCCTCATTTTCGCAACGTCTTTTCTAGAGATCAGTTACAGAAGATTAGACCGCATGTCAACGAATCGGGAGTGATTAATTTGGATACCACCAAAGGTTCGGGTACACATTGGGTGGGGTACCGAAAACGTAGAAATAGTGTGTATTACTACGATTCGTTTGGAGACTTGAGACCGCCGGAAGAAGTAAAGAGATATTTTCGAGGTTGTAAAATTTACTACAACAGTGCACCGGAGCAGACTTACAACACATACAATTGTGGACATTTAGTGTTAAAGTTTCTTAGTGACAATGGCTAAAACAGTGAGCGTGTTCGGGTATGGTAATGTCATATCGACAGGATCCATTTACCCACCAATTAAATTGAAACAAGATGGTGAATATGCTTTGGGTCTAGTGGGACTGTACACTTGTAACACTGTGCAAAACATACATCCAGGAAACAACAACTTATACTTTAACGATCCAGAGCATCGCAAAATAACCATTGAACCTGGATCATACGAATTAGAAGAAATAAATGCATATATACAGGACGTCTTCAAAAAATGGTTCAGTCAGAAGCCGGACATCAACGAGAACATTGAAAAATATTTTAAACTGAGTGCCAACAATAATACATTAAAGTGTTCTATACGAAGCAGTATACCGATTGATTTTGGAGCAAACCGTAAAACAATATTGGAAGCATCTTGGGGTTTACCAACCGCAAATTGGCTGCAGATACCGTACATATCGCTAATCAGCAAGTGAACATAATATCGGTCTCAAACATTTTTGTGGAAACCAATATCACCAGCGGATCGTTCAGAAACAATTTTCTTACGCACAGCATATTCGAATTCAGTCTATCTGTACCACCCGGGTATAATCTGGAAAAGGAACCTAACCACGTCATATATTATCCGCTGAGCGTGACAGAAATTGATAATATTACAATCAGACTAGTCGATCATTTGGGTGAATTGGTAAACTTTTCACCGGAAACATACACCTGTGTAAGACTGGAAATAAAAAGTAGTTGAAAATGCCTATCGATTTTGTATATAAAGCACGCTACAACGCCCCAGACGAGCAATAGTGAATACGACGTCAAAGCGTCAAGTTGTCGAGAGACTTACAGCAGAAGAAATACGTTTCTTAAAATCTTTGGGTTTAGAAGTTATAAATGATGGGGGCAGAAGTAAACGCAGCTTAGATCTCCACGGTGATGAAAACGTTAAACTTGGAAGGCTTAAGTATGAGGACGTACCCAAATTGGATGTGTTTGGAGGTTATAAATTAGACGAGACCATAATAAAGGAAGATTATTATACATATCTTCCCTTTACATTGAACGCAGAAAACAACGATCGAATTTCAATTGAAATCCAGAGCAGTGATAACATCACATACCCTCATGAAAGTTTCATATTTATAAGGGGGACCTATAAACCTACGGAAACATTAAGAGAAGCGTCAACAACTGTAGACCCGATTAGAGCAGCAGAACCAGACCCTAAAGCTTACGAGTTTACTAGAAATGCACCATATTTTCTGTTTGAGGAAATTCAATACAAATTGGGTAATAATCAAATAATAGATGTCTGTCGAATCCCTGGAATTACAAGAACTATTAAAGGTTTAGTATCCATGGAAGAATCAGAAACAAAATCTATTACACATACCGGGTGGAAACCCGATACCATATTCCAAGATGGACGGTTTAGTTGTGCTATACCACTAAAAACCATTTTTGGGTTTTTTGAAGATTACAAGAAAACTATCGTCAACATGCCTCAAGAGCTGATTTTAATCAGATCCAAGTCGGACGTAAATTGCTACAAGTCGATTGGAAATACAGTAACGTTCAAAATACAACGTATTTCATGGGAGGTTCCGCATATAACATTAAGCGACTTTGCCAAGGCATCGCTGCTTTCGGAAATGCAAAATCAATCATCTATAATGGTTGCATTCAGGAAATGGGAACTACACGAATTACCATCTCTAACACAATCAAAGTCACAAGTATGGAGAATTAAAGTATCGAATGGAACAGAGAAGGCTCGGTGGATATTACTGGCGCTGCAAAATGGAAAATATGATAAGAAAGAAGAAAATGCTACAAGCTTTACGAATGCCAACATAACCAATGTCAAAGTGTTTTAAACTCACAGATGTTCCCTCAAGGTCGATTAAATTTGGATTTCGAGCAGAATGACTACTTGCCAGCGTACCTGTCTTATGCATCTTTTATGGAAAAATACTACCCGAACAAATCGTCAAATAAATGTTTAATGGACTACAACAGGTTTAAGGAATCACCGTCTTTGTAATCGACTGTCGTCATCAATTTGAAAGCATCAAGGATGCAACGGTTGATGTAAGAATGGAGTTAGAAGCTTCAAGAAATTTTGAATCATCGATGAAGGCTTATGCTTTAATTATACATGACTCTATGTTTGAATATAATCCGTTTACGGAAATTGTTAATAGATTTATTCGCAATTAAATATTTTGTATATATTTTTAATAAAATTGTATAAAATCTATGTTGTTTTAATATTAATAAGATTTTTTGGTGATCCAACGCAGTTTCTCACGTACTCCGGTGTACGCCTAAGCACGCCTGTGCCCATGCGCGCCCACTGCGCGTGCACACCCCTGCCCATGCGCGCCCCTGCGCGTGCGCACCCCTGCCCATGCGCGCCCCTGTGCGTGCACACCCTGCCCATGCGCGCTGCCCATGCGCACCCCTGCCCATGCTGGTATATAAGGGAATATTATTTTCAATTTGAATCAGTTTAAACTTATATTTGAAAGATGTACACCAAGGAATCTTTAGAGAAAGCAGTTAGTGAAATACAAAAGGGTATAAGTGTTAACTCTACAAGTAGGTTATATGGTATACCCAGAAGAACGTTAAGCAGGCATTTGAATCTCCGTAAACCTCAAAAGAAGAATGGTGCTCCTAGGTCGGAAAATGTGAGAGACATGGGTGATGCTATACAAGAAGTTAAAATACCTATAGAGAATTATGATAACTTTGCTATTGCTAGTGCAAGAGAGGATGGTAAACATGGTTCATTGTTCCCGTCTAACATACGAGCTATCTTCGCGGGGCCATCGAGTTGTGGGAAGACCAACGCTTTAATATCTCTGATCCTGCACGAGAACGGTCTTAGATTTCAAAATGTCTATGTATTTTCGAAGAGTTTGCATCAACCGAAATACGAATTGTTAAGAAACGTTTTACACCATTAAAAGAAGAAATTGGGTACCATGAGTTTGAAAATTACGATGATTTGATCGAACCCAGAGATACCAAAGAAGATTCAATTATGGTTTTCGATGATATACCTGTAAACGAGCAAAGTAAAATCACTCAATTTTTCTCGTTCGGCCGACATAAAGCAATAGATTTGTTCTATCTATGTCAAACTTACGCTAGTGCCTTAAAACATAGACTCAGAGATAACGCCAATGTAATCGCATTATGGAAACAGGATGATACAAACCTTCGCCATATCTTTTCGAATCATATAAGTGGTGACATGACATATCCGAAATTTAAAGAAATGTGTTTACAGTGTTGGGGTGACTCAAAACATAATTTTATAACTGTTGTGAAAGATTTTGATTTGGATAAAGGTCGATATAGGAAGAATTTCGACGAGTATATAAATATTTGACATTATTCAAAAACAGTTAGTTCTCATCCAAAGTTTCATGATGACGGACGTTAACAATTTTATTGCGAATAAACGCAGTCTTCATCTTATGCAGGATGCTGTACGAAAAAAAGTTTGTAGCGTACAAAAAGGGAGATGCTACATCTCAGCAAAAATTCAAAGAAGTGCACAAACAATTGATTGATCCACTGCAAATAACCGCTTCCCAGTTGCAATCGATCACCGAAAAAAATTCCTATACCTACAACAAAGGTTAAAGTCGAAAACATGGAGGTACCTATAAAGAAAATTAAGCAACTCGTTCCAGAAGAACCGTTCCATCTTTACTATGCAGATGTGTTAGCTAGAGACGAAGACGAAAATATTGACAAATCAATTTATGGAGTAAAGTATAATGCGGAAACCGACTCATGGAGTTTGTGGAAAAGTGTATTGATAATTAACCCGGAAACTAGCGATATAACATTAAATAATGTGATATATCCAGGTACGAGGGGTTTATACAATCTGCTGGTTTACAAAGACATCAGCCCCGAAGATGGTGATTTCAATTTGCATGAAGATTTGCCGAATTACTTGGAAATGATCAAATCTGCCTCGATTTTGAGAAGAAAGTTTAACCCATTTGCGGTGCACGATTTAAGCGGGTTCCCAACAAATAACAAAAAGTTTAACAAATATGTGCAAAAATATCTCACCGAATTTCGGAGGAATCCTGAAAGAAAACAGCCAAAGAGAAGAAAACAGTCCAAGGGAGCGGGTTTAGGCTTTTCTAATCGGTTTTACAAAAGTTTAAATTCAAAGCCGATGCAATATGTCTACTGGAATAATGTACATGAACTTGTAGATCGGCTGAGATTGTTGAACGCATCCAACCGAGCTGGAAATACAAGCGAGGAAAACATTAACGAGATGGTGTCCATAATAGAAGAGTTGAGAGAAGAAGGTATAATACAGTGAGCTCAGTAAATAATTACACAGTTTTAAAATGCCTATCGACCGCTTCGGACGTTCAGAGCGTAAAGATGCTGATATTCGGCGCGGTCCTCCAGGTCGAGGATTTGTGCTAACGTTGGATGGTGATGGGTACGATATGCAGCAAAGAAGGTTAGTTGATGTAATGGACCCGAAAGAAGATAGTGATTGTGTTAATCAGAGAAGCACTATAGTATTCAAGTCTGGAGAAGAAACAATTAGTTTTCGTAAAAGAAGACTAGTGGATGTAATGGATCCTAAAGAAGATAGTGATTGTGTTAATAAGAAATCTGTAATCAAGCTCGTGAATCAAGCCTTTTCATACTGTCTAAAAAGTTCTGATGATATACAGCGTAAAGATAAAGCCTTCAATGCAAGAAACCAGCGTATCGCAATGCTTGCTCAACCAGTTGAGCCATCTGATGCAGTTAATAAACAGTATGTAAATGAAAAATTGGATAAGCTTGTATCTGACTTTAAAACGTTTATACAGTTTTTTATTAATTTGACTGCAACTTCTGAGACAAATGAGAAGGAGCTCGGTCTTGCAATAGCATCAATTTACGAAGCGTCACCAGCAGCTATAAAAAACAAATACTACAAACCAAAGCTTCAGTTTATGTCAAAGGTGCAATTGGATAAAGATAACCCTATTAGTTTAGCAACAGTGTTAAGCAAAAATGAGTAAAGAAATCATCGTTAAGGAATTATTTAAACCTGCAAGAAAAAATTTTCAGCGTCGTCATACAAATCTGAAACATGTGAAACGTGATCTTATCCAATCGGACTTGTGTGAAATGCAACCTTACTCGCGTGTGAACAATGGGTACAGATATATTATAATAGCAGTGGACTGTTTCACAAAATATGCTTTAGCTGAACCTTTAAAAAATAAAACTGGATCAGAAGTCACAAATGCTATGAAAAAATATTGGACAAAATGCTGCAAGGAGAAAATAACGTAAAATCAATCTACAAACGGATTTTGGGAAAGAGTACTACAACCGCTGTTTTAAAAATCTTATGCAAAAATATAAGATAAACCATTACTCTACGTATTCCGCAATCAAAGCTGGTATGGTCGAGCGGTTGATTAGAACAATCAAAAACAAATTGTACAGAAGATTTTACTTGCAAGGCAGTCATAAATGGGTGAATATTTTGCCTAAGGTTATGGAAGAATACAATAATACACCGCATCAGGCTATTAACATGACACCTATGGAGGCAGAAGAACATCCGGAAAGAATAAAACTTTACACCGCTAACAGTGTTTCTAAAAGTTACAAGAAGTTGTATAAGGTTGGAGACATTGTGCGTATATCAAAATATAAAGCAGTATTCGATCGAGGATTTCACCCAAACTGGAGTACAGAACTATTCAAAATTGTTAAAGTACAAAAAACGAGACCGACAACCTATCTGCTACAAGATTTGGAAGGTCGGCCAATTCTAGGTGCTTTTTACGGTGATGAAATTCAGCTCACAGCAGCACCCGACACGTACTTAGTGGAAAAAGTTTTACGGAAACGGAAGCACGGGCGCGAATTATTAGTGTCGTGGTTGGGGGATGGTAAAAGTTGGATTAAGAAAACAGACTTGCTTTAGTATCATCCAGATAATTACCTGGATGAAAAAATCATAAAAGGAGGGAGTAAAGTCTCTTAACTGGATATACGGGGGATATTTGCTTAGAACCCCATTCCCATCTGTGATTTGAAGCAGGAAGCATGTGTTTCATAATCGATTTACAAGGATATCAATACAAAACTAGTGATTTCTATTGCAAGGAGATTGCCATTTTGGATGTAGTGAATAATATAATATGGCATGAGATACTGGACATGGCTGTGGAGTATAACACCCTAAGTGATGATTTCAAAAAGCAAGTTCAGTGGTTAAAGCAAAGAATCCATGGGCTTAGCTGGGATGGGCAGTCCACAAGTGGATATACAAATGTAGGCGATTTGCTGAAAGAAGTCATACCACCCAATGCTACAATCTATGTTAAAGGCGAACAGAAAAGGCAGTTACTCTCAAAATATTTATCAAACAACATTTTAAACATGGAAAGTGTTTTCCCACTTCCAAAGCTCAAAGAATTAAGAAGATTCGGTAATAGGTACAATCACTGTTTAAACCATTGTTTGAATAATTTAAGCTGTTCTAAAGAAAACGTATTGTTATTGAGGTCTTTTTGTTTAATGTATTAAATTTTTAATAAAATATTTTGTCAGAATTGTTTTTTTATTCTAGCAAAAGCATACCTTTAAAATTTGGAAAAATATATCTGTAAAACAGCGCATTACTTTGGAAAAATTAATGTTTTAAAATACAAATAAGAACCAATAACAGAATACATAATAATTGGTGTTTGCAAATAAATTCAGTTCTACTTTAATAATATTTTAATAATACTTACCCTTAAACCTTCAAAACTTTCCACAAAAGAACTACACGAAACGATTGTTTAAAATTTCGAGGGGCTTTACACAAAGCGTGTGAAACTAATAGAATTTTTTTCTAATTACACCGCGTTATATACGTTTGAAATCCGTTAATTACACTACTAAATGACGTTTGTATTTTCCCCAATCGAGGCCAAAATAGAGTGCTCATTGTATGATTAATAAACCCGGGAATTTTCTAATGGGTGGCATTGAGCATATCTATTGTATTTTCAAATCACATAGCTGCTAATTAATAAAAAGAAAGGCTACTTTCACTTTACGTAACATAATTGTAAAGCAATTAGTTTGTCCTCTATACTACTTTCACTATACGTCACATAATTGTAAAGCGATTAGTTTGTTCTTGTCTATGTATTTTCCAACAATTTAGCATTGTACATGTAATTATGTTAAAACCAGAAAAATTTTAAGTCATGGGTTTTGCGACATTCTGAGAAAAGCACATTACTGTTTGAAAAATGATTTTAAATACTAAGCACTTATGGCTTATAAAGGACTCGTTTCTAAAATCCTTGCGGTTTTAGATTTCTAGGGGAAATAGTTGGTTAAAGCATATGTCATAGACGAGCAAAACAATTTAAAGTGGTTTGGGAGCTTTAAAGTATAACTTTGTAAGGGATGGTCCGATTTCAAATCTGTTTGCAGATTCAAATTCTGTGTAAAATTTTAGGCTAACAAGATGTATCGCATGACTAAAAAAATTCATAAGAACACTCAAAAGTCGCTACAGGTAAGAAATCTTAAAATGGGGGTAGCTCCCTTGGGGGTGATGATATCTGAAAAATTCTTAGAGATTCGGGTAGCTGAGAAAATTCTAATGTTAATTGATACCAAACAAGATAGGTTTATCTCGAAAGATGCATTGGCTAGACAAAGAAAAGTATTTGTTAGTTTTGCTTATAAAGCAAAGAGCAAAATTTAGAGGTTTGAGAGCTTAAAGTGTAACTTTGCAGGGCTTGGTCCGATTTTAAATTTGTTTGCAGATTCAGATTCTGTGTAAAATTCTAGACTAACAAGATGTATTGCATGACTAAAAAAATTCATAAGAATGCTCAAAAGTCGCAACAGGTAAGAAATCTTAAAATTGGGGTAGCTCCCTTGGGGGTGATGCAATCGAAAAAAATTCTTAGAGATTCGGGTAGCTGAGAAAATTCTAATATTGATTGATACCAAACAAGATAGGTTTATCTCGAAAGATGCGTTGGCTAGACAAAGAAAAGTATTTGGTTTAGATGTGGGAGCAAATGAGGATGCTCATTTATCTCGAAAGATGAAAATTAAGATATATTTATCTCGAAAGATGAAAATGGTTAGTCGAAGAAAACTATTTCCTCCAGATGTGTGAGGAAATGTGGGATTCTGAGGAATAAGATCCACCACATTTCCTCCTTATGGGGATTTACATGTAAATTTGGGAGGAAATGTGGGATTCTGGAGGAAATGTGGGGGCGGGATCCTTGATTATACTCTACTACTAACTTTGAATCGGATTACAAACCAGTTCATGCCTGTCTGTAAAGTACTGCAAATGATGGTGAGGAGCATGCGCAAGAACAATTTGAGAGATATAAGATGAGAACAGCATAAGATCCTTTCTTAGTAATCTTAGTGAAAGCAGTGTGAAGCAATGGAGTCTTTATATGTTAATAATGTACAAGTTTCGTATACCGAAAATCTTATTAATAAGATTACGTATATTTTAAATGACTCGGGTGAGCACCTTCATATTGTGGAAATTGGGTTTGTCATAAACCAGAGAATAAAACCCGTATTACGATTAGTGTATAGCAAGAAATATTGTAGCAACCATGTTCTGGAATTGACATACGAAAATTGGACAGCCTTTACTGATTTTCAAATAGAATTTCAAATTAACGTATTTTCTCGCGATGTGCTAAACAGTCGATTGAATGATGCACCAGAAATATAAAATCTACACATACAACTAGGAGCTCCGTTCTTTATCGCTCTGTCACCAGCGTCTGGATCAGCCGAAGACGAAACGTTCCAGTAAAAAATAATAATGGGTAATAGTTCGACAGTTATAAACGAATTTGAGTGTCGTAAACTATTCCATATGCGAGAGCTGTTTGGGTATCAACTTAAGCAGTTGAAAAGTCATGACTTTCCAGCATTATACAACGGATTTGTAGGATTTGTTGCTAATTCTAATTTAAATGATGGCGATCGGTTTACTACTCTGACTGAAGTGGAGAAACAAATTAAAATCTTGGTTGAAGGTGAAGTTCGAATTGGTAATATTTTATTCTACAACGAATCGAATGAGAGTGCACTAAATGCTTTGGAGCTGGTTATATGTTTTCCGGATATATTTGTGCGAGACGTGACACGTACAAGAACGTTAGTGGAAATGTTTAGACGTATAAATCTGTCGGATTCTGAAGATTCAGGTTATGGTGATAACTAGAGGGAGTATTTTATAAAAGACAATTGTGGACAATTATAAACAGTTGTAGTTGTTCGTTACACTTGTTTACTATAACTACAACTACGATCACAGCTCAAGAGACGTAGATGTTGATGTAAATATATTGTTATTGTAAATATATTGTTTAAGTAGTTTGTGAAACTATAATATATTGTAAATTTTTTGAAAAAGTATAAATAGACTCGTTGTTGTTTATTTATTTAGTTTGGTTTGAGATTTTTTGAGTAAACACATGATCGTCTTATCTGTTCTGGAGAGGGTTTAATCAACAGCACTGTAAACAGGTTACCGTTTGAGCTGCATATTCCAGGTTATCAGTACTGCGGCCCTGGTACAAAATTGAATGAGCGCTTAGCAAGAGGCGATCCTGGAATAAACGAGTTGACTAAATTGTGTAAAGACCACGACATTGCATACTCGAAGTACCCCGACGATTTTCCAGCCAGACACCGAGCAGATACAATTTTAGAAGAAGAAGGCTGAGGGAGAGTTAAGTCTAAAAACGCAAAGTTTGGTGAAAAAAACTGGAGCTTCGTTTGTGACAAACGCTACGAAAGCGAAAAGAAAAATGGGTACGGACTTAAAGAAAAAAATAAGTTGCAAAGGTGGATTCTTGAAAAAAATATGATCTGCAATAGACCAAGTTGGTTCCGACAACTTGAAAAAGTTACTGGACGTTGGTATTCTAATTGGTAAAAAAATTATAAAAGGAGCTGGTGGTAGAAGCAAAATAAAGTCCCACGTATTATACCCGTTCCACAGAAAGGAGGTTTTTTACCATTGATTCTGATATTCGCAGGACTAAGTGCTCTAGGAGCCCTAACAGGTGGTGCTGCGGGTATAGCTAAAGCAGTAAATGATGTCAAGACAGCCAACGAGCAACTTAAGGAGAGTGAACGACACAATAGATCCCTCGTCGATGGTGATTTCTTTATCTTTATCGTAATAGAACTTATTATTTCCCTCGTAAATATTTCGGACGGTGTTGCACGTGTAAAGACCCACCAAGCCGCAGGTGTACGTGCCGCCATCGTTCAGTCTCACAGGTGGGTATAGCATACCGCGGCTGATGGTATTTCCATACCCGAAGATCGTAAATGTCCTAGACATTTCTGTAGTGCTCCGAGAGCATCATGGTTCTTTTATGTAAAAATTTCAACACTAAATGACCACACACAATCGTGTTAAAGTCTTGCTCCCTTTCCACGTTATAATATATATCGCTACCGTGAAAATATCTTAAGACTTCCTCGGAAGGCCTCAGGTCTCCGAAACTATCGAAGTATATCACCGTATTGGCCCTTTTTTATATCCGACCCAATGCATGCCCGGACTGGATCCATCGTCTAAATTTAAAATGCAATTTTCGTTTCGCCACGGCGGTGCTAAGCATCCGTCGCGTCTTTTTAGCGGCAACTCGTCTCGCAGTACACGCCTCTAAAATACGGAACACCTTTAGCATATTTATGCAGATCGAGATCGGTCAATGCGCGCATATCCGGTGTAAGGGTGGTGGCGGGCTTAGCATTCCTCGACACCGTCGAAGTCATCCGTTTTTTGAATCCTCGGATAAGGTTTCAAGTACAAGGTCTACCTTTCTTGTGAGGCTTTAAGTACAATCCGTCGTCGACTTTTTTCTCTTCCATGGCTCTGTTGTGACGCGCGTTCTCGTCGAAATACGTCTTTGCATTTTTAGCCGAATTGATGGCGTTTGCAACGCTCGACGCTCCGCCGGCCAGTGCTCCGAGCGCCGAAAGACCCGCAAATATCGGAATCAAGGGCAATAAACCACCACGCTTGGCCACCGGTATTATGCGCGGTACTTTAATTTTGGAACGACCTCCCATCCTGTTGACTATAATTTTTGCAGCATTCATCACGCTCGAAATGAGACAATTATGCGAAGCTTCTCCGTGTCCTTTACTCTTGATGCTTTGTTTTCTGATTTCTTTAGATATTTTACTTATAAGACCGCCTCTGAAGGAGCATTTTCTACCAGTGTTGCAGTTATTGTCTTTGGATTTCCCCGAACATCGACGTACTCGACGTCGTGTTTTTTGTCGTTGTCGTCGTCGTCGTCGCTGTCGACGATCCAGTTTCACAACCATTTTCTTGTCTATTCCCATTCCTAGTTTGCGTTTCGCTTTCATTGCAGCTGTTACGCCCAACGCTGCGAGCTTCTCGGACCACTTAGAATCTTTGGCTTTGACTCGCCGCCAAGCCGCTTCTTGCAAGACCTTGTCGGCCTCGTGCCTGTGCTCCACGTCTTTGTGATGCGAATACGCGATATCGTGCTGCTTGCACGCTTCGTCTAGAGGATTAATACCTTTTTCTCCGCGGTTTAAACGCTCTTGCAGCCTGGTTCCGGGCCCGCAGAAGTTATGACCAGGAAGGTGCAGTTCGAAGAGCAATTTATTTAAGAGGTTGTTGAACAACCCTTCACCCCCGTGTACCAACATTGACGAACATTTCTCCTGCAATAACGTAACAATTTAAATATATATAAAAAAATAACTGCATACAGAATAAATTTTATTTACAAAAAGGATCATACACTATCTTTAAAATACAAAGGTTTCATTTTCGACATTTAAATTCTTTTGATATAAACATAATACGTCATCGACAATTTTGTGAGGGAAATGGCGCGTGATTTCCAACAAGCCGAATCTGTTGCTATCGTAAAGAACGTTTAGGGCACTTAGGGATGGATTTCCGAATACGTATTCGCTTATCATCTCGACTCGACATAAGATTTGATCCTGCATGTTCGAATAAAGTCCAGCATCCGCGGGGAGGGCACCGCCTTCACCTCCATCATCGCCGTCACTGCTGCTCTTGCACCTGTTATACGCGTAAGCTGTGAACTCTCCGGGGAGGCAAGTGGCGACGCACTCTATATTTCTATCGTAGAACTCTTGAAAATCTTGGCCTTTCAATAGTTCTAATTTGAGCATTATAAGCGGCGCTAGAGTAAACACTTTTGCAAATTCTTCGCGAGAGAGAGAAATTCGCGCTACATTGTATTCGGAGCCTGTTGTTGATTCTAATGCGGCGAGAGCCGCAGCAGTTTTTTGCACCTCGACTCTATGAATAGACTCGTATTCGTCTTTAAATTCCACTTCCAAGTATCGTCGATCGTCTGATGCATTTCACGCCTCCAGTGCCATACGTCTGCGACTACGGAGGCGGCAGTAGCGCCTGCAGATGCAACCTTGGCAGTATCCGAGCGGTTGGAAGAAAAATTTCTAAATTTATGCTCGATATTGATAGACGACAAATCTTTCCACTCGTTTTCGTCCATTTGCAATTCGTCTTCTTTACAAAATCTGTTGGGGCATATAAGTCTGATAACAGGGCTAAAATCCATATTGCTCTTTTGTTTGGTTAAGCCCACTTCGATCGTATGGCCGTGAGCGCACCATTGCGGGCTCTCCTTGGAGAAATTCAATCGGTATTCGGTGCTACATATCAGGGGATCCATCACGTGGTCAGACATGAATACCTGAAAAAACATTCGAACTATCTCCTGACGGTTGCGACGCTTGCGGCGGCGATCCAGATACTGCACACGTAGATGATGGTGACGAAATTACGTCATCGTCATCGTTATTTAAAAATACTTGACTGTCGTAACCACTATCGTTTGTATGATTATTTTCGTCTTGAATATACTTCACCATAATTGCTATTTAATTAAGTGCAAAATTCTTACAGTCACACACACCCTGAACGAAGATACCGCCGGGTTAGAACTGAAAATTATTTTGCATGCGTAGGTCTTCGTTCGAGCGCAAACGATGTTGCTCATGCGCACATAGTTTATTTTTATATTTGTAATAGATGTAGTATGCCCACGCTACTATTAATTGGATAAGTACGATGTGTTCTAAATACGTCCATACATTACATGTGATTTTCCAATGTTCCACCCGAAGGTACTACATTGGCCAGGAAGCGAGTTGTTTTACCTGGAAAATTTTGAATTTTGCCGAACCCTTGCTGTTCCAAGCAAGGTAGGGATCTTTAACGTGCGTGACAACACCCACACACGGGACCTCCATTTCACCTCTCATCCGAACGAGGGTGTATTTTAGTGAAAAATGCTCGCCTAACATTTTTCAAGCGGACCGTGTCGGGATTCGAACCCGGGACCTTGGACGCAGTTGTCATACACATACCACTACGCCACGGAGCCGCCTAATACGTCCATACACCATCTGAACTATCAAATTCTCGATCTATTTTTTCTCGGTGTCCCTTTCTCTTTCGAAGGCGATTCGTTTATGATTCCATGGCATGACGTACCATTCGGTCTCCATAAAACTGCTATTATATTTGAATCTTATTTTAAACATCAGAAAAGGATCAATGCCAACTCCCTCTCCGACACAGTCGCCCGCACATTCATTGTTCAACCATTTGTCATCGTTGCCGTCCTCGTCGTCGCCGGCTCCGTCTACGTTTTCTATTTCTCGTCGCTGAAGGCGTCCTCCTTCTCCGAGATAACTTTTATATATTAAAAGGTCTCTCGATACCGCGGACGACAACGACGATGACGATGTTTCTGATGATTGCGATAAGGGAGCCTCTTCCGAATGGTTCTGTTGCTACTGCTGCCATTGCTGTTGCAGCTGCATGGTAACTAATTCCATACGTTTCCAATCTTTAGAGCGAGAGCATCTTATTTGTTGTGACGACTCAGACTTCGACAATGCCAAAACGTCTTTATTTTCAACAACCTCGAAACATACGAATACATTCGGAGGATCTACGGGAACCGGATTTCTTTGCCAGCAGGTCACGCTCGGTTTAAATATATATAGATAATTATTACATATTAAAAAGTAGGCGAGATATGCAGCGACGGCTGCGGGCGGTCCTTTAGGAGTCATTTCGAACAATGAGCATTTTTAATTGCATTCATAGGTTTTTATTGCAGGGCTTGCCCTGTGTAGGTATGTGTGCGCATATATATGGGGTAGAACATGCGCATTCAGGACACGATTTTATTTGCAGAGGAGGTCCATCTATCTGATCTGCATGTGACGACGATTGTAAGCCATGCGCTAAACAATAGCGATGCATCCATAATTGTTTTTGCAAATACTCCGGTAATTTATCAAAATTTCTGGCGACGTCTTTACTTGCATGTCTCTTGATATACTCGAGCGGTAATTTCGTAAGATCCTCGACTGTCAACATTCTTCTATATTACAAACGTATATGATTAAAAATAAACATATCATCTCGTAGACAATTTTCTTCCCCCCCTTCCTTAAGAATGCTTACTATATGTTCCTGCATGATTTATATTGACGCCTAAATTTAATATTCTCGAAAGCGCTAACCCGCTTTCCTTTTCGGTATATTCGCCCAGTTTATTGTTCAATTCCTGAATGGCTTCGGGTTTAACTTGAGTTTGAAAGTCTTCAATTTTTAAAATTTTATAATTTTTAGTAGTAAAATGTCTGAGCGACGACGATGATGACGATAACGATGTATCCACGGCTTCTGAAGATGATGAGATGTTGATCCGTTGGGCTTTACATATTCACCGTTAAACACGAAATTAATTTTAAGAGCCGAATTTTCTCAAACGTCGCTGTATTAGGGAGAATGCATCTTCTAAAAATTGCATGGGATCTATGTGATATAAATTGACCACAGCACTCGAACGTATCCTGCGGGCGAAAGCCGATTTCAAATCCACCCACACGATATTGTTCGACGATCTACGTCTTTTGACATTCTTTTTTGATGTTAATCTATCGAAATTTTCAGTAGGATCGTCGACTTCGACGTCGTTCGCATAACCCTCGTCCTTCGCACTAGTATTATCAACGGATCCATTCTTTTTACTAATACCTGTCCCTCTGATCACTTTATCACGCTTACTTTTTGCATTAGAAGCAATCTGATTACATTTCAGATTTAGCAACATCGATTCATAGTGACGTTTTCGACCTACGTTGCAAGCACTTTTCAATTGTTTTAAAATTGCACGCGTTGAGGTAGTGCGTCTGGAATCTTTAATTCGTCCGAAGCTTGAGACATTTTTTACACTTCCGACAACGATGTTTACCGTTCGAATAATTACACAATAATAAATAGAAAAATATTTTGGATATTCTTTTTACCAAGACGACAAAATTATTATTCGTAGTAGGGAGAAAAATTTTTTGTCAGATACAAACGCAGCACGCTATTTTCATTGACACTTTAATAATCACACACACACACACACATGTAATAAAAAAACCTTGCGGTTATTCCCTGCTTTCGTCATAATTGCCTACGACATATCAAGCTCTACATTTTCAATTATTAAAAGATTAGTTGAACGAAGTGCACGTGTCTGACCTTTTAAGATAATCATGATCCTGTATTTGCCGACCATCTGGAATCTCTGCGTTATTTAAATTATTACAAACTCACATACAAAGAAGTCGCCTCAAAACGACGCCGCCTATCAAATACTAAAATAATTTCCGACACATACTTAACCTTTATATTGAACTGTTATAAATAAACGATTCCTATTACCAATACATCCGGCAGACAGACTTTCGTCGTCGTCTATGCATTGCTTCATACAATGTATACGAATTAACAAGGATACTTTTTATTTTCAGCAAAAATACACACATCCTAAACCATCTATACTGAACAATTCAATTTACAACGCATACACCTTTATATTTTTTCCTAAACTAATTACATTCGCGCGCGTACACACGACGACGATGCAATACCAAAAACGCATTCTTAAAAAAAAACACATTCGCACAACTTCCGCAGCCGTTACAATATTTCACCTTAGACTAAAACAATGCAAACACACAAACCACATGCATACACGTACATAATAATACATACCTTTATTTTCAAAAATAAACAACTACCTGATCGATATTTATAGTTTTATTATAAGGGCGTCGCAGCTTCTCCATTAACATGCCCTACATGCTTCCACGAATCACTTAGTATCATACCTACCAAATCCAAACACATACACACACACACACATTATAATTTGAATAAGGGCCGCTATACTTGCGGCCACGTCCCCAATGCTCCACCCGGAGGTACTATATTGGGTTTAAACGCGAAAATAATCGTGCTTCTAATTAATTCCAACTTCATAGTTAATCCACCCTAAATAAAAATCTAACAAACCTAAAAATTTAACAAACCCTAACAAGCTCTAACAATCTAACAAACATAAAAATCTGACAAACTGAAACAAAAACTAAAAACAAAAACTAAAAACAGGGTTGTAAATAATGGTATCCCTAGCGCTGACTTTGGAGTGTACCCGATCAACAAGACACAAGCAAAAATGAGAGGGGTAGGGATCCGTAATACCGGATAGCAGACGCCGGCTCTGCTTACCAGTGCGACCTGAAGGGTCGTCTTAAAACTATCCAAATCTAGCTAACTAATGTAAATTTATCCCTAGCTTTCCCTATCATTCCCTAACTGATTTATATTATGATTACAATCTTCTCAATTCTGCTCTTCCTTCCCAAATATATATTGCAACCAAAATGACAACAGAACGTCAAACAAAACAAATATGCCACAAAATACTACAAAACATGCTAATAAATATAAAGTGTAAATATAAAATATAAATAAATATAATTATATAAATAAATGTCTAATAAGCGTTAAGCATATAGCAGTGCACAAAATAGCAAAAGCATCGCCCTATTTATCAGGTGCACTCCCACAAGCATATGTCGGCTAGCGCCATTACACACAAAACGTGCTTGTTAAATTATTTCAAAAACTACTAATTAATGTAAATCAATGCTTGTGCGAGTACAGCCGCCACAATTTAAGTCTTACCTCGATGATAAAATTCTCCAGCATCCGAAGATCTGGTCGTCTGCTAACATCTAACTGTAACTTACTTCTAAGGGGAAGATGGGGTGCACTGCTAAAGTCCTGGTGGGTATGCACTAAATGTTCTTGGGGGGGATGACAATCACTATCACTATCACTTCACTTTCAAGTCCTGGGGGGATGCGCGGTTTCACTCTATTTGATTATCTTTGTTTATTTTATTGATTTAATTTAATGAGGGTGTCTGATTTATTTGTTATTGTTTATTTGTTATTATTTATTACCGATTTCCGCACATAATTATGAAGATAGGCAGTGATTGTATTAATGGCGTGGGGGTTTCTCGTGCATATTGGACATTTGGGTATAATTATCATGTTATTTTATTATTATTATTTTTTTTTAAATATCAGGTTTTGGATATATCTATGCTCGTATCCTTACTCACGCCAAGTCAATATAAAATTTTCCAATCCTCCCACCAACCCCACCGAATTTTACACGCGGTTATCATTGTCTAATCTTGCGACCCTTCCCGCGAATTCTTTTAAGGCTGTCCAGAACGCCTTCGGGTTAACCATTTCCCCGACTTCCTCTAGGCTCTTTGGCCATGCCAGACCTAGGATAGCTAGTTTGCTATCAGCCAACCCTCGATTTCCCGCCTCAAGCGGGCAGTCGAAGAGCACGTGCTCTGCGTTTTCCGCGCCCTCGCCGCATTCGCAGCGGTCGCTGTTGGTTAGTCCGAACCTTTGTAAATACGCCTTCAGGGCGCCGTGCCCTGTTATCAACTGCACCATTTTGTGATCGAGCTTAACCTCGATCCTACCTCTAGCTTCTATGCTCGGTATGAATTTGTGGGTCAATCTGACCGTGGCAGCGTTGTTCCACCTCTCTTCCCATTGTCGAATTGATTTTTCGCGCAGCTTTCTTTTAATCTAAGACTTCGGTATCGACAATTGTGATATTCGAAAGTCTCCCGTCGCGGTCTCTTTAGCTAATTCATCAGCCCTATCGTTTCCTGCGTTACCATTGTGCGACAGTA